>WBNM01032223.1:2095-103795 GCA_013399055.1 Ramphastos sulfuratus | reverse complement strand
CTCCTTACTTTCTTCTGAGACGTTGCCATCCGAGGAGTCGTCCGAGGCGCTGAGCCTGTCTGCTGGGCTGGGCGGGCTGCCAGTGGCAGGCGGCTGCCCCGAGGGCTGGGGGGACTCCGGGAAGTTCTGCTCAGCCAGTTCCCGCGTGGGGCTTTCCTGTGCAAGGGAGACAGAAGGGAAGCATGCCTGGGGGCGGCTCCCGACACTGGTCCACATCCATGAGGGTAGCATCCAAAAATCACTGCGGTGCTATGCCCAGTGCCCAGTTCTTCCCACCCTGCAGCCACCCACCTGGTCAAAGAGGTAGATGGTAACATCATCGTAGAAGGAGACAGCTTTCTTCTTGCGCTCCAGATCCTCACAGAAGTCCTCAGAGAGCAGGCTGGGCATCTTGAGCAGGCTGCGCAGGTTCCTGCCACTCTGGCTCTCCGCCACCACGATGGGCACTGCCACTGGCTCCTCTTCACTCTCCTCACTTTGTTCCTGGATGTTGTAGCAGCGCAGCTCTTCGTCCGACTCATCGCTGTCTTCCGTGTCCTCCTCCTCCTCCTCCGGCTCCTCACAGCGCTCAGGGACAACCGGGCGTGGCTCCCGCGTGGAGGGGAGTGGAGAGAGACCCAGGGGCGACTCACTTTCTGGTTGCAACGTGCTGGGCCCTCCCGGTGCATCATCCACCACAGTTCCCTCCAGGGACAGACCCAGTTCCCCAAGCCCCGGTGTTGGGGACACAGTCTGTTTGTCCCCAGCCTCAGCTTCCTCAAGTCCAGGGATGCCCTCGGGCACACGGGTCTCTTCGATGGACTCTGGTTTACCAGGGCTCACTGGCACTGGGGTCAAAAAGAAAGTCTTGGGCGTCACAGAGCCCGGGGGACAGGGTTCTCCATCAGGGCGTGGGGAGCTGCCCGGCACCAGCCCCGTGCCAGCGGGTCTCTGCTCGGTACCAGAAGCCTGCCCTGTGGGGCTGGCCAGGGTGCTCCCGGCCTCTGCCTCCTGACAGTCCCCCACCAAAACCCCCATCACCGGCATGTCCGCTGCCACTGGAACACCGGGCGCTGCTGGGGGGCTACCAGGTGCCCCTGGGGGGTGCAACGGGTCCTCTCCTGGCCCGGGGGCTCTCCCTAGGTCCTGTGCAAGTGACTGAGGACCCTCCTCTGTCTCTGGGGTCCGAGACCCATCGCTGTCCTCCTCGTCCTTGGGACTGCGCTCGGCCTCGGCATCATAGTCGGAGAAGTAGGCAGAGTCTCGGTAGGGATTCTTCTCAGCGAGGCTGTGCAGCTCAGTCCCGAGAGAGGTGGGGACCCGTGCTTCGGGGCCCGGACCCTCACCCTCGCTCCCTGGCAAACCCGGGGGTGGCTTCCCCAGCTGATTGAAGGCGTCTGGCTCTCGGGGCTCGTGCGGCTCTTTAAGGACAAACTCGGGGGACTCGTTGTTCTCGGTGTCGTAGCCGCTGTCGAGGGCCTTGGGCTGGCCAGCGGGCGTGAAGGCAGTGGGGCTGAAGACCTCACAGGAGCTGGCTGTGGAGGGGATGTCCAGCGACTCCAGGGAGTCCGGTGTCCCCACCTGCTTCTGCAGGGACTTGAATGCTGGGGCCGACTCCACCCGCTCCGTGTAGTCCCCAGAGAAGTCAGTGAAGACGCCGGAGGTCAGGTCTGCAGTGTCCTCATCACTCCCTTCGTCCACGCTGGGGAAGCTGGCACTGGAGAAGGTCTTGTCTGGCGTCCGGTCCACATCAGCGGCAGCACACGCACCGCGCTCGCCCGCCGCCGCCTCCCCAGGCACTGGCGCGGGCACCTCAGAGGCCTCTGCTGTGGGTTGGGCACCATCTACACCAGGCTCCGGGAGGGGGTTGGGGTTCGGCGCAGCAGTGCCAGCCATGGGGGTGGCCTCCCCTGGCCCTGGCACAGTGGCAGCGTGGGACAGCGGACTGTGGGTAGGGCTGCTCCTCTCCACGCTCTCGTCCGGGCAGACATCGTGCTGGGCCCCTGCGCCAGCTGCCAGGGCCGCGGTGGGGCCCCACGGCGTGGCGGGGCTGCCAGCCAGCGCTGCTGCCTGCGAGCGACCGAAGGTTGATGAGTCACGGCTGTGCCAGGCCTGGCGGCGCGGGGAGGGTGAGCGGCACGGGGAGGAGGAGCTGCCGGCCATGCTGGGGGGCTGATCCTGCCGCGGGCGGCGGAAGTCATGGCCCGGTGGGGACCCCCCGAGCTGTGGCTGGCCGCGTGGCACGGTGCCCAGCGGCTTGGCCATTAGCCCCCGGAAGGTGATCATGCGGCGGTAGCACCAGCTGTCGCCAGCCTGGGCCTCACGGGATGCTGGGCTACCACTGCTGATGTTGTTGTTGGAGGAGCTATTGGAGGCCCAGGGATGCCGCTGAGCAGGAGGGCTCGCACCCTGGGCGGGAGGGGCGCCAGGGGGACTGTCCTCACCCAGCTCCAGCGCCACGCAGTCCGGCCTGGCATCACTCTGCCCTGACGGCTGCCCGCCTGGTGGAGCTGCCCGTGGTTCGCCGTACCCCTGGGGGCTGTAAGCGCTGTTCACCGACGGCGAGACGCCCAGTGGGTCAGTGAAGATGCTGGGCTGGAAACCAGGGACGGGCCAATCCTGGCTGCCCAGCTGAGTGGGCTCCTCCTCCAGCAGGTACCCCTCTGCCCCATGGCGGGGAGATGGTTCATAACCCCGTGGCTCTTGCCCTGGGCAGGGGTAGGGGTAGTACTCGGCACACTCCCAGGAGCCCTCGCCCACCGGTGCGTGGCCCAGCAGCGGCTCCATGCTGAGGGAGACAGTGGGGCTGCTGTCAGAGTCGTAGGTGCTGCCGTTCCGGGTCCCCTGGGCACGCCAGCAGGACGGGGGGTGCGGGGACCCCTGCTCGGCTGCAGGGCTGTAGGTACACATGGCATAATCCAGCTCGGCGCTGCCCTCCCCAGGCCCCTCGATGCGGATGTAGTACTCGCTGCCAAGTGAGGGGCTGTGGGCGCCCAGGATGGGCACCACGCCGGGCGCTGGCAGCCCGGGGCAGCCCGTCGGCTTGCACTCATAGCAGGAGGGTGAGACCCCCAGGCTCAGGTGTCCCGCGGTGGTGGCTGGGTAGTACAGGTCGTGGTAGCGTGCGGCACTGCTGGGGCTCAGGGACCCCAGGGGAGCCTGGAAGTGCTCTGTCTTGGTGTGCTCCCACTTGTACTCAAAATTGAGGCCGTGGCTGGTCTCCATGACGGTGAGGATGTCATCCCCGTCTGAGGGGAAGCCATCAGCAGAGAACTGCTCCAGCAGCGGGAAGGAGGAGAGCTCGGGGCCGTGGTGGCTGGCGCTGGCACTGCCGTTGGGCTTCATGGAGTTCCAGCGCTTCTCGAACTCCTCCTCCGCTTCCGTCGCCCCTTTGGCACAGAGGTAGGAGAGCAGGAGGTGGACCTCCTCCGCCGTCGGACGCTGCTCCGGCTGCAGCCAGCAGAACTGCATCACCTCATACCTGCCATGGTAAGCGGTATGGGTCAGCCCTGGCTCTTCCACACTCCTAGGGATGGGAAGAGGGAGGGGACAGGATGTGTGGCTGCAGCCCAGCCTGAGTCCTCACCAGCGCTCTGACAGCGAGAGTTTCAGTTGAGGCTTGGGCAGCTTGAGCTGCTGCTCCTTGATGGCATAGGCGAGCACTTGCCGGTCAGAGTAATGGTCATAGGGCTGGCTGCCCAGCTCGAACAGCTCCCAGATGGTGACACCCAGCGACCTGCAGGCAGACCAGGATGCTGGGGGCATGAGGAGACTCCCATTCTGCTACCAGCCAGCAGCCCCACAAATGATCCACCCTGATGTGTCCTACACCTGCTGCCAAACACCTCCCTCTGCACCCTATGGCTGGCAGCAGCCCCCCATGCCCCTCCAGACCCTGCTCACCAGACGTTGCTGGACTTGGTCTGGTCCACAATGAGCAGGTTGCCGTGCACTTCGTCAATGAGCTCAGGCGCGATCCAGCGCAGCGGCACCCACAGCTGGTCGGCTGTCACAAAGTAGTCGTCCTGCCAAGTATGTAGGGTCAGTACGAGAAGAGAACGTCAAACCTACGCGTGAGGAACCGGCCACACCACACCAAGAGCTGTCCCCATCACCCCCTGCCCTCCATAGCTGCATCCTAGTTCTCAGTCCCACCTGGCACATACTCCGCTCCTTCCATTCCAGCTCCCAGACCCATTGCTCTTTCTGGCACCCAGCTCTCCTTTCTCCCTCCAAGCACATCCTTGTCCCCTCTGCTTCTCCCCATTATGCCCCCATCCTGAGCCCCTCCAATCCCACAAACTACTCCTTTTGCTCCCAGCCTCAACCCTGCCAGGAACCAGAGACAGCCAAGAGCAGGACTAACGGACAGACAGGCTGATGTGCTGGAAGCTGCCTGCAGGGACCTGCCCCTAGCAGAAGAGCATGTCCAGGCCAGCCCAGGCAGCACCAGGGAGCCCTGGCTGCATTGCACTGGGGACAGGGGCCACGGCACTTCAAATCACATTGAATCATTTTGGTTGGAAGACGCCTCCAAGATCATGAAGTCCAACCGTTAACCCAGCACTGCCAGGTCACCACTAAGCCACGTCCCTCAGAACCACACACACAGGGCTTTTCAGTCACTTCAGGGATGTGGATTCCACCACCGCCCTGAGCAGCCTGTTCCAGCGCTTGACAACCCTTTTGGGGAAGAAACTTTTACTGCTGTCCAGCTTAAACCTTCCTTGGTACAACTTGAAACCATTTCAGGGGAAAAAAAACCACTTCATTGCTCAGTGCTGCCGGCCCCAGCGGGGGTGGGCATAAGCCCGCAAGGCGGCCTGGTCCCAGGGCACAGAGAGTCCCTGGCGGGTCTGCAGGTGAAGAGCCCAGGGTTACTCTGCAGTAAAGCCTGGGGAAATGAATGTGTGGAGGGGATGTGCAGGGTTGGGTGCAGTGTGTGTGTGTGTGTGCGCCCGTCGTGGGGTCCTGGCGTGCTGCCCCCAGCCCCCTCCTCCCCCAAACCAGCCTTACTTTGTACTTGCAGTGCGAGAGCCCGTAGTCTCCGATCTTGACGGTCAGGTCGGCGGTGAGCAGGCAGTTCCGCAGGGCCAGGTCGCTGCCAAGCAAACCCCGATGCTGTCACTGCCACCACAGCGGCTGAGGGGCGCCCACCGCCCAGGGAGACCGAGGGTCTCTGCTCGGGGACCCCACTGTGGGCGGCAGGCTGGCGGTGGGAGCAGCACGGTTGTGCGGCAGCGCTCTCCCTGCCGAACCCCGGGCGTGCCGCTTAGCAGCCGCCAAATGCACAGCAGGAATGCCTGCGCAGCTCCAGCTGCACCTCCGTCCGTCCATCCATCCGTCACACGTTGAGCCAAGCGGAAAGCGGGTGTCCCCGGGCAACGTGAGCCCTGGCACAGGGCCGGGCTCCCTGGTGGCTGATCCAGCCCTGGGCGAGGGGGGGTCAGGTAAACGGGGCACACACAACACCCCCCAAGGTCTTACTGAAGGCCAGGATGCCCGCAGGAAAAGTCTCACTCTGGTACAGCTGGTGACTCCATCTTTCCCCCCTCCACAGCACTGGGCACCAGCATGGAGACCCACCTGCAGAGCCTGGCTCAGGGAGGGGAAGGTCCAGCAGCCCCCGACGGCAGCACACCCCCTCCTCAACAAAATCACTGATGCTGGAGTCTCCATCTTGCAACTCACTCAGCACCAGGATATTGTTGGGCAGAAGGAGCAGTGGTGGAGTGGCAACGATGGTGTCCCAGGGACTCCACAAGTCTGAGACCCTCCAATTCCTCCCCAGCTTCCCCAAGGCACCAGGCCAGCCGTACCTGTGGATGTAGTTGTTCCTGTGGAGATGCAGGACACCGCAGGCCACCTCACATGCCATCCTCTGCAGGGTCAGTGGATCTGGGGTCATCGCCTCAGCCCCACGGCAGCTTCGCAGGTATCCCTTGAGATCGCCCTGGAGGGCAGGGTCACAGTCACCCTCCCTGGCATTCAAATCGATGGGAAAGCACTGCCATGCACCCTGCCCTGCCCAGCCCTGCCTGCAGCTCTGCAGTCCCCTCCATGGTGCCACCCAGCTGGAGTCTGCACCCCAGCCCCAAGGCAGCGCCTTAGGGAGCGGCTCAGGATGTGGCTACACATCAGGGACTCACCAGCGGGCAGAACTCCATCACCAGCAGGTACGGTGTCACCTCAGCACACTGGGCCAGGCACTGCAGCAGGTTGGTGTGCTGGAGGGCCCTGTGTAGGGCAGAGTAATGGGGGGGTACATTGGCACTGTGTTGGCTGTGGCAGCCTCCCCAATAGCCATATCCCTGCCTCCTCTGCTGCTGTGCTGACAGCTGCTGGGAGCTCTGGGAGTGGGTACCAGCACGTCCCAGCACCCTGGGACATGCCACAAAGGGACATTTGTTCAGCTCTGCCAGGGCAGGGAACAGTCCTGTGCCCCACCCCCCAGCCCCACTCTACCCATGACCTCAGCAGAGCCAAGCCAGCAGCTCCCAACACAGCCCTTGACCTGCCGCAATGAGACAAGCAATGGGGCTGGGATGGAGCCCTGCTGCTCTGAGAGCTCAGGGCTGCATGGGGCAGCCATAGCCCTGCTCAGTAGCCAAACATGGCAGGGAGGCGACCAGGCACTATTGAAGAGCATCCCTGCTGTCAGCTGTGCCCAGTGCTGCAGCAGGACTGCAAAGGGACCCCAGATGTACCTGTAGGGCTGTGCTTCCTCCAGGAACTGCATCTGGTCCTGTACGCTGGCGCTGGCCTTCAGCTCCTTCACCACCACCTGCGTGCTGCTGATGCCCGAGTTCACCTCCCCCAGGAACACCTGGGGCAAGGGACAGGCTCATCCCCTCTGTCCACACCATGTGCCACGTCCTCATACCAAAACCCATCTTGCACAGTCCAGACCCCACAGACAGAGGTGTCCTAGGGTCCTTGCCCTTGCCACTCACCTTGCCAAACCAGCCATGCCCGATCTCCTTCAGGTAGAGCAGGCTCTGCCGCCCCAGGTCCGCCGACTTGAGGAGCTGCACTGTAACAGAGCACATCCAGCTGCCTGTGCGCCCTCCTGCTCACCTACCTACCCACTCAGCCTGCCTGCTTTACCCCCCAGTCATGGCTGTGCCATGGTATCCTCACCGTGCCACCCAGTGCCAGGCTCTGCACCACCCCGGGGGGCTCCAGAGCAGCCCCCAGAGAAGCTGTTGCCAGGCATCCTTCAGTCAGAGCATCCTCCTGTGCAGCCATCCTCCCACAACTGCACTGGTGGGGGGATGCAGGGTACTGGTGTCCCCAAATGATGTGGCAGCAGTAAGCTGGCTCCCTGCCCCTTCTCCTCAGGGACCAGGGAGAGCAAAGCTGATACCAGCAGGAGATCTGGCATTTAGCCCCTTCCCAGCTCCCCCCAGACACAAGTCCTGCCCCTCAAGCACCCATGCCAAGGGCAGGCAGCAAGCAATGGGGCCATTGTTGGGCTGTGCCGCCTCGCACCGTGCCGGCCCCGCCACACTGCTGCCATTCTCCAGGCTAGGGAATGACGCTGGGTGGGAGGGGGCCACGGCTGGGTGCCCCCCACATTCCTCTCCCACTCACAGGCTTGTTTACACAGGGCTGGGGCTCATGGGTGACACCATTTGGGGTGCCCGCGTCCTGTCCCACCCTGGCAGAGTGCCTGCTGCTGCCCGAAGCTAGTGTCATGCAGGGGGCTGCAAACAGGCCACCAGCACACTTGTACAGAGGAGTAGTGGCTGCCCCCACAAGGGACTTGAGCTGCTAGGACATTCCCTCCTCAGCAGTGGGGACTCACCATCCCCACCCCAGCATCCCTTCCCCACAGCCCAGTAATGCTCTACCTTCAGCTGGAGACACATGAGGGTCCCACAAGGATCAACACCCACCCTGCTCCAGCTTACCTGAGCGCCCAGGCTGCTTGGCCATGGGCAAGGAGACCTTGGTGAGGGGCAGGACGTAGACCTCAGGGCCATGCTGAGGGGCAGGTGAGCCCTGGGCGGAGAGCTCCGTCACATAGTCGTCCCCTTCGGCATTCTCAAACTCCTGGGCCAGAGGGTGGCACATGGAGGGACACACACCAAGCAGAGACAACTGACCCTGGGGGTTCCCCCTACACCCATCTGCCCACCACCCCAATGGGATTACCAAACCATAGACACCCCCCTCCTCAGGCTTGGGGATCCTGAAATCACACCCTTACAAAATGAGGAACCCGAAATATCAGCCTCCCAGTACACAGCTCTGCTGGTAAAGCCCCTCCAAGGAGATGGCTCTAGGGCAGGCATCCCCTTTGCACGACCCCATCCCATTACCTGGCTGTGCCACCCAGGCAGCCCCCAGTCCCGGAAAGCTGCCCGGGCGAGCAGGTAGGTGATGGTGAGCATCTCGCCCTGCTCCTGCCCAGCCCTGCCTCATGGTGCTGCCCCACAATGTGCCATGCACTGTGACCCGCCGAACACAGACAGCAGCCAGTGCCGGCTGTCTACCCCTATATAGCCACGGCGGGGGCAGGAGGGGGCTCATTGTTTCCCTGCAACAGGACGAGGTGCTCCGGACGGTGTGGGATGGTTATACAACGGTCCAGCATGTCCCCCCCTGCCTGACCCCCTCCCGCCGCGGGCGCCTCAAGCCTCCACAAAAATCCCAGCAATTAGGGAAAAACCATTTCTCGGCACATTCTGTGCCTGTGAGGTCAGGGTACCTCCCACCCCCGGGGGCGTGAGGGTGGGACCGCCACAGCCCTTAACCGTGCTGTGCCCTGGCCCTGCATAGAGCCACAGAGCAGAGAGCCTGAGTGGGTCAGGATGCGGTCCACCGAGATGCTCAGCCCCACAGATCCTGGCTGTGCAGAGTGGGGAGTCCAGCTGGGTAAGGATATGACTCCAGGGATACTCAGCCCCACAGTATCCATGCTTTGCAGAGCGGGGAGCTTGGCTGGGTCAGGCTATGCCCCATAGTGATGCTCAGCCCCACAGTATCCATACTTTGCAGAGCAGGGAGCTTGGCTGGGTCAGGATATGACCCTCAGTGATGCTGAGCCTTGCGGCAGCCAGGGTCTCTGAAGAGTGAGGATCCTGGTTAGGATATGTCCCACAGAGATACTGGCAGGCAGAGGGGGCTGAGCTCACCCTGAGCAATGCTCTCTTGAGCTGGGACACATCCTGCACCAGCACTGGGACTGGTCCTAGGAACTTTTAGGATCCTTCAGATCCATCCTTTGCTGGGCCCCAAAGAAAAGCCTTCCCTACCCAGGTCTCAGGACAGCCCGGCCTGGGGAGATCCCCATTCCACCCATGTCCCTTGTCCCCACATCCCCAGCTCACCTTGAAGCCAATGTCCCCCTTCTTGCAGCACAAGCAGGCCAACATGAGGAAGATGAAGGTGAAGAGCCCAGAGAAGGAAACAGCCACAACAGCCAGCGAGGAGGACCAGGAAAGCTCACTAAGGGGGGTGCCGTCTGTGGGGACAGAAGGGGAGAAGGGGTGTCCAAAGAGGGATAAGGCTGTGCCAGGGGGTCCTGCCCAGGTCAGGGTCATGGGATGCAGAAGCACACTGGGGTTCACAGGGGTTTTGGTAGAAAGCACTTGGATTGGTAGGGGGCCCAGGAGGGACCCTAGACCCATGACAGGACCCTGGTGGCAGCCTGCAGGGAGGGTAACAGGAGCACGGTCCCCACAGAGGGGACTGGCAATGGCAACCCATGAAGAGAGGCTGCACCAGCTCTGGACTCCAGGCCACCAATACAAAGATGAGGGGGAGAAGGATGCTCCTGGTTGGGTGCCGAACCCTCCAGGCACCAGCACACCCCAAATCCAGCATGCACCACCCTGCTCCAGCCCATGTTGTGGACAAGTCGTCCCCTTGGGGAACAGGGAGGAGAGTGGCAGCAGTGGCCCAGCTGCCAGTCCCTGCCATGCCCCCGCCATCAGCTGCAGCTGCCACATTACTATTCTGCCCAGAGCCTGCCTGAACAACCAGTGCGATTGTGGTGGGAGGAAGCCGGAAAGCCACAGTGATGCCAACAGAGCCATCCTCATCAGGGAACCACACACAGCCCCACACTGCCCAGTGTGGTGCCCTCCTAGTGGGACATCAGGGTTGGGATGGGTGCCCTGCCCTAACCCATGGCTCCACTCAACCATATTCCCCCAATTTAAATCCCCATCCAGTGCCATGGTCCCTCCCCAGGCAACCAAGTGTAGTGCCAAGCCCCTCAGGAATGCTCATGACACACACACAGCTCCGCACAAGGACCATGCAGCATTGCTCTGTCACCAGCCCCATGCCACAGCCCAGCTGCCCCTCTGCTGCTGCCCATGCCAAGGCTCAACATCACACTGCCAGCTCCTAAGCCATGCCCCGACTCTGGTGTATGTCCTTGAAAAAGGCACCTGAAGGGCAGAGCACATTTTAGGAGGGGGAAGGTCCTGCAACTCTGGCATGAGCCAGCAGCACCAAGCTGCTCCCAGGCACTGCCCAGTATGGGCATGGAGCACCGCGACTCCTGGCACGGCAGCAAGTGGACACATCAGTCCCGTGTGCTCCGGCACAGCCCAGACCACGTCAAACTCTTTTCTGGTGCTTATGAAGGAGCTCAAGAGCCATCTTCTACAGCTTGTGGATGCAAAGCTGAACCTGGGAGGAGCAAGGGGTGGTGTTCCCCCTCCTTTCTGCTGGTTTCCATGGTGAACACACTTTGTACCGCGAATGTCACCATTTTCCCTGGATAGTGGGACAGCAAGAGAGAAAATGACTCACTGAAAAGAGCCTTTTGAACGTCGACGGGGAGCAGAGCATGGCGACAGAAGCCTTTCCAACGGGGACCGTCGGCTGAGCCACCCCTTGGCTGCAGCTCGGGAAACTGAGCTTCACAAACTGATCACTCTCCAAGCCACTGTGTCCTCCTGCCTCAGTTTCCCCATCACTCGCCAGCGAGCTGGGAGCTGTGATCAGCCCAGCCTGGGCAAGCCGCTGTGATGGGGAAGGGGAACCACCTCCATCGTGACCCACTGCCACCAGCCAGCTGCCCGGGCAAGCAACCACCACCCTTTGCTATAGCCACAGCCCAGGTGTTTGGTATGGTGATGGAAAATCATCACTTCAGAGACCAAATGATCCTAAAACCAGGTTGAATGTGCCTGCAGCAGTGGCTGCTGGAGCACAGGGAGCTCCAAGGTGCAGGGAACACCAGGACACGTGGAGCACCAGGGTGCAGGGAGCACAGCCAGATGCATGTAATGTGAAGGACCCCAGGGCTCTCAAGAGAAGCTGGGAAGTCCATCACATTCTGTACCTCATCCTGAGGTTCTGTTCTCCACTCTTCCAGGAGCAGGTCTCCTGGCATCGGTTCCACACTCTCCTTCAGCCTTACCACTTGGTGCCAACCCTGAGCCACTCCCCAGCAGCCTGCTTGGAGGTCCACCTGCTGCAATGGCCCCTGGGTTAGGGCTGAAGTGCTCAGAGCTAACTGGAGCCCATCAGGGGTGCAGGTGGACACAGGGTGCAGGATGGCAGCATGGTGGCAGCAGTGCTGAGATGGGGGCAGCACCCTGTAGCTGATCCCTGCACAATGCACTGGCACAGGCATCAGGCTGGGGTAGGTGGCAGGGTCACAATCACAAACCCCCTTCCCCAGCCATGTGGGCCCTGTGGGACTCATGAAGCCACAACATTACCTCCTAAATTTCTCATGCAGGGACGACCTCACCACAGTGCTGAGGCTGAGAACGGCCAGCTCGGTGCACCCTCCCTTCTGGCCAGCACGAACTGCTGCATCACTCGAGCAGCACTCAGAGCCACCAGGGACAGTGACCAACCCAGCAAGGCAACACCAACCCCCTCACTCCAGACAGCTCTGCAGAGTGGGGACAGGTAGGGGTTTGGTGGCAGCACAGCTCCAGCCCCAGGGGCACCTGTCACAGCTCCACATCAACCCCAGAACGGCAACGGAGAGAGATGAGGGGAGATGAGGGATGCTGATTGCAGCGAGGTGCAGTGGGGTGCAGCGAGGTGCAGTGGGGCATGCACTGCTCTCCCATCCCAAGGACCTGCCGTCGCACAGCCCGCAGCTGGCAGAGTCCCCCAGCCTGTTGCGTTCCCTACCCGTTTCCCAGCCCCGAACGCCGTTTCCGAAGGGCGATGGAGGAAGGCTGAGGGAGACCCGGGCATGAGGTCTCGGCCCTGCAGCACGACGCCCGTTGCCCGTTCTGCCAGCCACCGGAGCATCGCCCTGCCCGCTGCCTTTGCTGACTCACGTTTGCCGGGTGCCCGCGGCCTCCTCGCCGGCCATGGCACGCTGCTGCCGGGCTGCTCTGCGGGCTGGGCGATGCTGCGGCCGCTGCTCGTCTCTCCGCGGCGGAGAACGGAGCGCGGCACGGCGAGCGGTGGCTGACGTGTACGGAAGGGACGAGCCGAGGGCTCCCGCAGAGCCCAGCAGCAGCTCAGGACTCCCAGCCCAAGGAAAAGCATGAGCGTGGGGCCAGCCGCGGGCAGGCGGCACCCAGCTCCTGTCCACCCACCCAGGCGCTGCCCAGCACCCTCCCCAAGGGGGCAGAGCACAAGCGATAGCTCTGCTCAGGGCAGAAAGCTTCAGGGCACAGCATGTTGTCACCCCCTGCTTCTGCCTGGCCTCTCACTGCAGGACAAGGTGCTTGCCACAGTCCTGTACCTCCGTTTCCTTGCCTGTAATTCAGCACATGGCTGCCCCTGGGACCGCTGATGGGCTGCAGAGCGACATGAGGGCTCAAAGGGCTACAGATGCTCCATCACCTCAGGAGCACCTCCTGTACGCCTCCCCTTTCTCTTTTGCCATCCCACCCCACGAACCTGATGGGCTTTGCAGCCTCAGGGTGCAACCTCGTGTGCCAGAGGGTAACACCCTGCAGCAGGTGCCCAGCTGGGAGACGATTCATTTGGAAGAGGTGCAGGGCAAAATTCCGGCATGAAGAAGGGCAGGAAGCAAGAGAGGATTCAGGCAGGGATCAGGGCAGGGCCTGGGCAGGGTGCAGGACTGGATTTAGGCAGGGAGCAATGCACGATCCAAACCCACAAGACCAATAGGTCCTCCTTCAGCTGCTCCCCTGCTCTGGCAGCTCTCCCATCACAGCCCCAGTTCTTGTACTGTGCTAATCCCCAGGTCCATGGGCAGCTTCCAGGAAAGCAATTTTACACCCCACGGGATGAGCGCTCTGCTCACCCACACGCATCCAGGCGGCAAGAAACCATCCGCTGCCATTTAGCACGCAAATGCTAGGCTGCTCCTCACAGTCTGTCTGCAGCTCCCAAAGGGAAACTGAGGCAAGAGGAAAGAAGCAGCATGGCCCAGACCGCTGCAACCCGGAGCTCAGACCTCTCCTGCCACAGGAGCTATGTCGGGTCTGGCACTACCTATCGGTGCCACCAGAGAGCCCAGCACACATCCATTACCCACAGCATCCTCCATCAAGCTATCACTGGCCAAAACTGGGGCACAAGGAAGCAGCACCCCTGTATCCTCCAGCCCTGGAGACTTTCTCTCAGCAGAAACAGATCCAGAGAGGCATTTGGGCAACCTCTCTGGTGATTAATGGATCAGTTAATTTTAAATGCAAGGCACGCCTTGTTAATCTGTTCTCCTTATGTATCTTTTAATGTGGGCTTACTTAACCAGTGCAGAAGTGTTTTAAAAGGATTGATTCTTGCCTCTTAATTCTGGTTTTATCATCTCAGGGATGAATTAGCAGTTAAAAAAATAATTAGATGGAAAAGGAAAGGGGAGGGGGGAAATGATCGTCCATCTTTTTCTAAGGTGATGAAACCAAAATTAGGGCTGTGATAAGTACAGGCCAGGCCACACCATTGTTGTGCACACACCAAGCATGTCAGCCTGATTAGAAACACAAAATCCAGCTCCTTCATCACAACCTGCAGGGCCACGCTTCCAGTCGGCGCAGCCCAACCATCACCAACTTTCTCCATTTTCTGAGAGAATAATCCTGATATCTGAAGAAGCAGGCAAGGCAAGAGCCAGCTGGTTATTGACACCAAAATGCTCCTGCTTGGTCTTCTAAACCAGGTCTGTGAAGTCTCCCACACTGACAGGAACGCTACGGCTGCACCACAGCAAACCTGCCACCCAAGGGACAGAGAACAACCCTTTGTGCCCAGTGTGGGAGCATCCACCCCTCCCTGGGCAGAGACCCCCACCAGCACCATGGTGCTGCCCATTGAGCGTGGCAGCACGGTCTCAGTGCTGGCAGTGTGTGGCACCAGCCAAGACAAGGCTCTTGCCAGTCGGCAGAGCAGCGTTTACGTAACAGTGGGAGAGAAGCAGCGTGGAGCAGGGCAGCCTATTTTTATCAGAAATGCTCGGCGGCGTTATGAAACGAGAAGCTTTGGCTCCCAAGCAGAGCAGTGTAGGAGCTGGGCCCCATGCAAGAGGTGGCCAAGGGGCGTGCTCCACAGGCGGTGCAGAAATCCATCCCAGGGGTCTGGCATGAGCTCTGGAGGGGCTCTGCCCACGCCACAGGGCACCCCTCAGTGCCACCGAGCCTCAAGCTGCTCCAGCAGCAAAGCCAGAGTCTCCCTCCCTCATGCCATGCACCTCAGGGCCACGTGGTGCCATCACCATGAGGATCACCAAGGGCACATCACCAAACACCATCTGGATGGATTGGGCGAGCCCTACGGAGGGGACCCTGGGGACTGAAGCCTCCATGGCTGCTGCAGCCACGGTGTTGGCAGAGCCAGAGTCTCCTAGATCCACAGTGGCCGGGCTCCTGGCCTCATGAACCAAAGGCCCTCCAAGGCTTTGCCAGGGCACAACATCAACCCCAAGCTGCCAGAGCCACTTGCCCAAGTGGACATCAGGGGTCTGATGCCCTCAGGATGCCACCAGAGATTCCTGACTGCAGCCCAGGAAGGCCAGCACAGTCCAGACCACAGCTGGGAGCAGGCTTCACCATCAAGGATGCTCAAAACATGAACCAGAGTGATGCCCAGCACCAGCCAGGCCAGCACCTGCTCTCGGCCAGTTCCATGGCACCCACATGCACAGGAACACAGGGATTGGGGAGTACAGGGGAAAAAAACCTCCTTTGTGGTGAGGATCCAAGGCATGGAGCAGGTCCCAGCACTGGCCTGGGGTGCAGCTGCCACAGCCTACAGAGCAGGCAAGAGCTGGGAGGAGCACACAACCTCACAGCTGTTTCAGAGAGATGAAGGGCCACAGAGGTTGCCACAGAGGCCTGGCAGCGGGACACCCCAGCAGAGCCAGGAGCCTGGGAGCACCCATGGGAAAGCCAGTCCCTGCCCAGCCAGGCAGGCAGCACTGCTCCATTTACTGCATTTGCCTACACTGGAATTTTCCTTCGCTCCAGTAATTAAAACAAACTGCTTTAACACGGCTGCTGGCACCAGGCTGTGGAGGACGATGCCTGCCATGGCTGGCAGAGAGGAAGGGATGGGAAGCAGGACCCCTTGATTCTTGTTGCCCTCATCCTGGGCTGGGGGACAGCTGCTCTACAGGAAATCCGTGACCAGTTCCCCTTCCTCCATTGTCCTGCCCTCCCATGCCACAAGCCCTACATCCACACAATCCCTCAGCCAGACCCAAGCACCACCATGAGCCATGCACCAGCTTCAATCCACCCCACAATGCTTCCTATCTCCTCTGTGCCCCCAGCTGCTAGGCCAAGTTGGAGCATCCCTTAGATCTCGATGGCAAATGATATTCTGGCAGTAATTGCCCAAAGACAGCCACGCTGCATGCTCCACCGACGTTTCCCCAGACTGTCAGGGGGGTTAATGCCCAGAGGAGATTTATTTTCCTGCCACTGGGCATGCTGAGTCAGCACAGCTCAGCTCCTCTCCACGTCAGCACCATCACCCTCCAGCCCACCCCAGCCTGGTGCCCCCAGTTCAGCCTACCTCAACGGGCAACACCTTGTGCAGGGGTGTTTACCAGGGTAGGAGCAGCTGGCCATGAGCAGTGGCTGCAGGGCACAGCCAGGACATCTATCCCTCCACCCAGGCAGAATTCAGGGTAGAAACCAGCTCAGATGAGGGACAAGGGTGGCCCAATAGCCCCTTTGACCAGAGCACAAGAGCTGCCTGACCTGGCAGGGATTTTCCAGCCCAGGGAACTCATGGCATAGGGAGGCAGCATAACATGAGTGAGGCAAAGCCTGGAAAGCACAAATTTTCTGTTCTGCCTGCTCTGACCACAGGAAACCAGGACTAGGCAGGCTCCCGACTAAATGCAGACCACCCCACCCCATCTGGCTGCAGCCCCGCCCTGGCTTAATGCAGCTAAATGCAGACCCCTTGTGTCAGTGGAGAGGATGCAGCTGTGCATGCAGGTGCCCAGGGCAGCTCTGGGTTGATGGTGGCAGTTCTGCTCCATTGCTCAGTGCTGCCAGGGTGGTGAGGCCCAGAGGGAGGCAGGCTGTGTGGCATGGCAAGGTGGGTGCTAGAGCCCCATTCTGGCTGGGAGCACGCAGTGCCAGGGTGGGCAGAGCCTGTGGACTGCTGCAGCACATAATCATAGAATCCTTTAAGATCATCAAGTCAAACCATTAACCCAGCACTGCCAGGTCACTACTAAACTATTTCCCAGGGCTTGACAACCCTTTTGGGGAAGGAATTTTTCCTAATCTCCAACCTAAACCTCTCCTGGTGCAACTTGAAGCCATTTCCTCTTGTACTATCGCTTGCTCCCTGGGAGAAGAGACTGACCTCCCACCTCGCTACACCCTCCTTTCAGGTAGCCGTGGAGTGAGAAGGAGACGGCAGCGACGGCAGCCCACGGAGGGCCGGCAGCACCGGGCAGGGAGCCTGTGAGTCACAGCCCATCCCACTCCCGGGAGCGTGGAGCCCTTTCAACCCCAGCGTGTTAATTTCTGCTAATTGGCTGTGACAGGGATCCGTGTCGCCATCCAGAACGCGGCCGCCCGTGTGCGCAGGGTGGGGGAGTGGGGAGGGAGCAGCACAGGGAGGGAGGGTGGAAGGATGGGACAAATGGGGAGCAAAGCAGCACCCCCGGGGGAGCAGAGTCCCCTGCAGAGTGGGGCCCAGCTGCACTGCAGTGCTGTGCCAGCACCGTTTCCCACAGCAGCACAGCTGCTAGGCTGTGCCCAGGCAGAGGTCTTGTCGTGTGCCAACCTGCTACTGCCCACTCTCAGCATCCCCACAAGCATCAGGACTCACCCACATTCCTGCATGCCCATCTCCTGCTGCCCACCACGCTGGAGAGATGGACCACAGTGGAACCTTTCCTCCTTCCTTCTCAGGCATTGCTAGCATCTGGCAGCATGGTTGGTGCCAGGGTGAGAGCACAGCGGGTACCTGGCCCTCATTTGGGCTGCCAGGGTCCTTCTGGGTGTTACAGCCCCTTTGCCAACACCATCTGCCAATCCCATCAGTGAGCAATGGTAAAGGACATGGAGCAGCAGCACTCACTGAGCTGCTGTCACCATGTGTCCTGGGGCAGTGGATGGCAGCATGTGCCAATCAAGACCAAAACCACAGGGCTGGGGAGAACCTCTACCCTCCCTTGGTCTCCACCCCCCATCCTTCCCGAGTGCCTCAAGTCCTGGCTGACCCTGGCACGGACGCACTGTCCCAGCACATGACACCCCAAACCACGGGGTCCAGGAGCAGAGTCCTGCAGCTGGAGCAGGGAGTGGGATGGGCAAAAGGGCCAGGCCAGTTGAGGGGAGGGAAAAGAAAGTGGAAGAAGCAGGTGGTGGGAGAGGGGATGTTGCTTATGACTTCAAAACACACTCCTGTGTCTGAGCTGGGCTGAGGAAGGCAGCAGCCTTTTTCCCCCAGCAGAGACATGCCCCCGAGCAGCTGCCATCAGCTTCACAGTGAGAGGATGGGGTGCCACTGGCTCCAAAGCAAAGCACTGCCCACTTGGGTGACATAGAGGATGTGGTACTTCAGTCTGGTACCTCTAAGCAGTGTCTGCTCAGACAGGCTGTCACAGGTCACAGTGCTTCCAGGGAAGGGAATGAGCACACAGTTCCCATGAGAAGCCCCTAGAATCTGAGCTCCAGCCTTGGGGCTTGTGGCATGGCAGTGCCTCTCACCAGCAGGACAGTTGGTGCTCTGGCACCAGTGGCTCCAGTGCTCCATGCACTATGCAGGAGCGTTTACAAGTCTGGTCTGTGCATGGGCAAAACAAGATGGGAACTACAGAACCTTCGCCAGAGCCCCTAGCACTGGGAGTGAGAGTATCCATGAGCAGTGAAAGCTGGCCCAGGCAGCTGGCACAACCAGGCATGGGCACACTGAATGGCTGAGCCAAGCATCCTCACCAAAAACATAACCTGAGACTAAGCGTGGGTTGCTGAGGCCAGCACAGCCCTTTGGCATCCCCCAGGTGACACCACTGTCACCGTTCCCTGCTGCTGGCTCATCCCATGGCCTGCCAAGGCAGCTGTGACTTCCCACTGTCCCTCCCCAGGGGACTCAGGGATACAGGGCAAGGAGTGTCTCTGCTCCCCTTGCTGAAGCCAGAGCCTCTGGGCCTGTTCTGGCACCCAGCAGTAACACCACGGCGTCATGGTGCCACTGAGCCCTGCAAAGTGCTTCCTCCTCTTCCACACTGGCACAAGCAAGCCGCAAGGAATCCAGGTTGGAGCAGGAGGGCAGCGATGCTGCACAGGCAGGAGGTGCTGCCAAACAGACAAAACCAACAAAGCCACGAAACAGAGACCACGGTTTGCTCCCTCCTTTAACTCCTCTCCCTGCCAGGAGCAGTGGGTGGCAGCTGTACGGCAGCAGCTGAGCCCTAGGCCTGGGCATGCAGCAGCACAGTGAGGGGCTGCAATGAAAACCTTCTTGCAGAAGGATTTTTAAATCAAAGGTGCCCTGCCAATCCCCAGGTTGGCGAAATTAGCACAGCAAATGGAGCATCTCGTGAAAACCCAGAGAAAAGAATCACACCAGTGGCTGAGGACAGTAAACAGGGCTCCGTTCCCAGCGCTGCTGCATTTTAGATGCAAATAAAGAGGTTTCCTCCTGAGCAGAAATCAATACTGAGCAGGCTGGGAACAAAGTCTCTGGCAGCGGGGCCGCGGTTTGGTGAATCTTGGCCATGCTTCATTTTTAAATCACTCCATGGGTTCAGACCATCCGCAGCCACCAGCCCCAGGGCTTCCCAGAGAAACAGAGACCAGGGACCCAGCTGGGAGGGAAGCAGGAGCTCAACACCGACAGCCAGAGCCTCCGCTGCCACCGCGTCCAGCACTGGAGATGCTTCGCCTTGGTCCCGGTGATGGAGGAGGTGGTAGGAGAGGTGCAGGAGCTTGGCTGCCGGATCCTGACACGCGTTTTACCCTGGTTTGGTAAACAAAGGGCCGGTGCCCAGCACCATGCCAGCCCCACCAGATGCTCCCGCACCTCGCCAGTGGCTTCTCTATGGGCACGAAGGGTTCCCGATACCCTGCGTGGGTGCAATGCCCTCACCGGGAGGGACGCAGGGCAAGAAGCAGCTGCCGGCGTTTGGCAGCGTTGGAGCAGAAGACAGCGGAAAGGGGGAGGCTGCTGCTGCTGCAGCCCCAAAACACGCAGGCACAAAAGCCAACCCCTGCTCTGCTCCAGCGTCTGCAGCATCCTCCTGCAGCTGCGACACGGCCGAGGCCGTAACACGGCACCTTACATAACAGCTTGCCCCCCAAAATGCCCGCTCCCCGTCCCCTGACACCTCACTGAGCCTCATCGATCCTCCAAGCCCGATGGGGCCACCACCAGCCCCCGCAAGGCAGGGGGCACGCAGTGACCCCAGGCAGCGGGGGCTCACCCCCTGGCACCGTCTTGCTCCCGCTCACCATCACTCCCGTTGTTGTTTTTCCATTTCCATCCCGAAGATGCCTTCAGAGGCAGCGCAGCCCCCGCGATTCCTCCGCGCCCTCCAGCACCGGGGAACAAAATGCCGCGCGGCTGCGGCAACCGAGTCCCACCGCCGCACCGGGATTGTCTCAGCGCGGCCAAACCGGAGCCCATCGAGGGGCATTTCGAGGCCATGAGGGGCTGCTGCGTACACGGTGCTGCACAGTGCACCGGCGCGGCTCGGTGCACCGGCAGAGCATGATGCACCGGCACAGGCAACCGGTGCGGGTCTGAGCCGCGACCCAAGCAGGGACGGTGGTGACGGTGGTGGCAGATCGCGAAGAGCTGCCCGGGAGGGATCCCCGAGGGTACCAGGAAGGGCTCGGCGCGGGAAGGGGAGGGGGAGTGCGGGTCCCCGTCGGTCCCCGGTCTGCGGCACTTACCGGGGTCGAAGTGGGAGCTGAAGGCGAGGCTGGGGCTGAGGAAAGCGGCCGACATGACAGCGACGGCGGCGAGGCGGCCCATGGCGCGGCGGCGGCGGGAGCCTCACGGCNGCTGAGGAGCGGGGCTCCGGCGGGCGGGGGCGGCGAGTGGCGGAGCTGCAGCCGCGGGGACCGCACCGGGACCCGCCGCTCCCTCGGGACGCGCCGCTGCCGCCGCCTCCCCGCGGTCCGGACCGTGCGGACGAGATCTACGGGGACCCTACAGGGGAACGATGCCGGAGTTTCCCCCGAGAACGGGACCGGGATCCCCCAAGGGATAGCAGCGCTAGACCCCGCGGAGCTGTTCCGGTGCTGACTCGCAACGGGCACCGCTGGCTTCCCGGGAGCCGCGGCGAGACCGTGGATGGGAGCCGCGATGGAACCCAGAATGGTAGCCAGTGATGGGAACCAGTAATGGAAATCAGGGACAAGATGAGTGGCTCTGCCCCTCGTACCCCCATCAGCCCCACATGAGTGTTCCCAGTGCAATCCTGCACCCCACAGCTCCAACCCCACACCATGGCTGGACATCCTCTGCACTCGAAATCTCTGCTCTCACAGCCCCCAGGTGCAGCCCTGGGTGGAAGAAGCGAAGCCCCTCCAGCAGAACCTTGGCTGCCCATGGGGCTGGTAGACTGCCCCGTTGCAGGGCCACACAGCTCAGCCTCAAGTGCTCAACACCACAGTCCCAGCATGCAGGACTGACCCCTCCAAACATGGGGTGCTCTAAAACATAAATGGACCCAACCTCCTGGCAGCAAACATCCCACGGCAGTTGCTCCCCAGCATCCTAGTAAAGCCACGGGTGCAGCTGGTCACCAAGCCCACTCAGCCTGGAGAGCACCCAGGTTGGACTTTTGGGGTTGTGGTGGAACAGTCCCATACCACCCTCACAAGCTCCTAGCCCAGAGACCGGCCAGGACCCAGATGGGACTTTCTTTCCAGGTCACAGTGGAATGGTCCTGTCCCACGTGTGCGAGCCCCAGCTGGGAGTCACCACTGTGGGACATCATCCCACCCTGAGCAGGGCTCAGCTCTCAGCACAGGGCTGGCACTTCCCCAGTAGTCAGTTTTAATATTTAAAGCCAATTTTTGAGTACAGGATTAATTTTTCACAAGACTTCAAGCTCGCAAAGAACACCACGCGGCACATGTCACGTCGCCACAAATAGATACAGAGCTGGAAAAATTACAGGCTGCTGGGAGAATAAACAGGCTCCCATCAAGCAGGAGACAGCTCACTGCTCCCCAGCTTCCACCTTTCCCTGCTCTGGAGCAGCTCCAAGCCCAGGGGCCCTCTGTGAGAGGTAGCAGAGGACCACTGATCCCTCCCACCCACTGCTCACTTTGTACCCTGGCTGGGGTGGTTTGCGCTGCCAGCCCCGCTCCTTGTACAGCTGAGCTGGTGTTAAATGAGTCATGGCAAGGCTGGATGCAGACAAGTGTGGGTGGCTGCACGGAGCCCTCACTGGTGCCTACCAGCCCCTACTGTCGCCCCCACCAGACACCCACCCATCCCAGCTGCCCTTGGCACCCCAAGCACTTGCAGCCAGCCCCAACAGTGGGGCAGAAGAAGGAAGAGCTCGAGGCCACCACTGAGCAAGGGCAGCAGTGACTTTGGTGAGTGCAAGGGGACAAAATTGTTTTTGAGGTGGCAGGGCAACTGCCTGAGGTGGCAGCCCTAGTGCCCAGTGTCCCTGGCATGAAAGAACCCAGCACACCCTGTGTCTGGGGTGGGATGGAATGGGGTAGGGGTGAAGATGAGATCAATGATGAAGACACTGTGTGAGCCCACTCAGCCCAGCTGTGCTGCTTTGCCCTCCTTGGGGAGACCCAGGATTTCCACCTCATCTGGACCCTGTGCATGGCAGCACCAGGGTCAGGCATTCTCCTTGCCCAGGTGACAGGTCCAGCAGCTCCACTGGACATCATCCAGAGCAGAGCTGAGACATGTTGGGATCCTCTGTCCAGCTCCATGCCCCTAGACACCCACCACCCTCCTCTTGCCCTGGTTCCTTGGAGCTTTCTGCAAAAGAGAAGATGCCAAAGCAGAATCAAGGCCAAAAGTCACAGCAAGGATCCCCCAGGTACCACTCGGGGTGCAGCCCTGAGCTCAGCTCTGTGGTGGGGATGGTCCCACCCTGGAGAGACCCTCAGGCACAATGTGGCACCAGCCCGACCCACGCCACAGAATCACAACAACATTCTGGTTGTAAAGACCCTCAGGATCACCAAGTCCAACCGATATCCCTACTCTACAAGGCTTACTCTGCACCACATCCCCAGGCACCAAGTCCCCTCCTCGGGCAGGCAGTGCCGCTGCGCGTCAGGCAGGCGAGCAGCTCGCTCGCCCCAATTAGCAGGGGAGATTACCCCGCACGGATCCTGCCAATTTGCTCTGGCTTCCCGGCTGATTTGTCTGGGCCTGCAGCTAATCCCCTCCGGGGCAGACACCAGATTGAGCCGCGATCTCTGCCCGGCGGCTGCCAAAAGCACCCTGTGCTCCTGACCTCCTTCCTTCGGGCTCTCCAACAGCCGCCAGGCTCTGCTCGTCCTGCCTAATCCCGAGGAGAGTAGCTCCTTAACTGGGGATCTTTGGCCGAGCGACGGCGCACACTGCCACCAACACCCTTGCTAGCTGCCCGCTGTGCCGCTGGCTGGCAGAGATGAGGACAAAGCTTCGGCCACGTGGCTGACAGCCCCAGTGCCAGGAGTCCCCCGGAGTGCAGGGAGGTGGTGGGGTCCGTTGCGGGCGCAGCAGCGTGGCACAGGCAGCCATCCGGTGAAAATCTGCATCCCCAGTTATGCAACGTAGCTGATTTATTCATGCCTGAACCAGGCACTGGCCTAGAAATTAGCCTTGGTGATGCTAGAGAGGGGCAGGGCTGCAGCCCCAGGGGAGGGCTGAGCCCCAGGGGAGGGGAGCAGTGCCAGGCACATGGAGCACCCAGTGGACTGTGCATGGGTGCCCGCCCCACAGCCAGTCACGCCAGAGGGGGCACAGTGTGCTGCCATCCTACACAAGGCTGCACACAGGCACAAGCCCCTCGGGACAGGCAGTGAGGGGGTTGATGCCCTCCTCCCGTGCCAGGTATCGCATGACTGATCAATTTCACCACAGCAGCACCCAGCCGGGGCTGTGCTGGGCCAGGAGCAGAAAACACCAGCAAAGGGCTCGGGGATGGCCCAAATGGAGGCTGGGAGGGGGCGGAGGACGGAAGCAACACGCAGGAAGTGGTCAGCTGAAAAGCGAAAGTGGTGAAAGCAAGCCTGGTGCCCAGACTTTGCCGGCAGCACCACACTAAGCACCCCTCACCAGCCTTGCAGCTTGTCTGGGGCTGGGGAGGGCAGCAAGAGAGGCAGGCAGCAGCACTTTAATGCTGGAGGAACCACTCGTGCCCTAGACACATGTGCCAAGTGCCAAAGCAGGGGTAGGCCTAAGGGGCATTCTTGTGCCCATGGCATCAATGGGTACCGTGGGACCGAATTCCTCTTGGAAGCTGCAGCCAGGAGCCATGCCAGGACAAAGGCTGGGAAGCGGCTGAGCTCCTCCACAGTTCCCTGAGGTGACAAAGAGCCTGTCTATTCCTCACCCTGTGGCTCTGCATCACAGCAGGGGCTCTTCCCAAGAGGAGGGGGGCTCTGGCAGCACTGCTGGGGGTGGGGAGGGAAGCCTCAGGATGGGAAACTTCCCAGGACAGATGGGGAACATGCTGAGAGTCCAACGAGCAAACATCTGCTCACCCCCACCACTGAGTCTCGGCCTCCTTAGAGGGAAAAGGCAGCAGAGGAGTGGTTGTGTGCTCCATGTCGAGAGGAAACAGATGCTGAGGGCCCGGCCCAGGCGTTTCCCGTTGCTATCATAGGGTGATGAGAGATTTGCAGGTAGCAGAGGCTGAGGGATCACATCCTGCCCCAGCCATGCCTCCCCACATCACCCTGGATATTTCGCTCTAGAAGGGAAACGAAGCAGGGAGCTGGGCACTGCCAGAGCCAGCACCCATGTGCCTGGGCTGCTGGGTGACAGCTCCCACCTCCACTCATCTCTCCTTGGCTGGCAGGGAGTCTTCAGCCTCAAACCTCAAAATCACAGAGTGGTTTAGGTTTGAAGGGACCTTTAAAGGTCATCTAGTTCAACTCCCCTGCAGTGCGCAGGGACATCTTCAACTAGAGCAAGTTGCTCAGAGCCTCAGACAACCTGAACTGGAAAGGTTCCAGGGATGGGGCATCTACCACCTCTCTGGGCAACCTGGGCCAGTGTTTTACTGTCCTGTGTAAAAAAATTTCTTCCTTTTATCCAGTTTAAACCTCCCTCTTTTAGTTGCCCATTGTCCTGTCACAAGAGACCATGCTATAATTTCTGTCCCCATCTTTCTGATCAGCCCTTTTAAGCACTGAAAGGCCACAAGGTCTGCCTGAAGCCTTCTCTTCTCCAGGCTGAACAACTTCAACTCTCTCAGCCCGTCCTCAGAGCCAGAAGGGTTCCAGTCCTCAGAAATTTGTTGTGGCCTCCTCTGGATCCACTCCAACAGGTCCACATCTTTCCTGTGCTGAGGGCTTGAGCTGGCCCCATCACTGCAGGTGGGGTCTCAGCAGAGTGGAGCAGAGGCAGAATCCTCTCTCCCCTTGCTGACACTGCTCGTAAGAGTCTGCTGTCACCCACCTCAGCCCTGACTCATAGGTCCTACACATCCCATCACAGGGAAGGTCTCAGGATGCAAGAACACAGGGTAGGGAGGGTCTGCTGCCACTCACACCACGAGGAAGAGCAGTCTCTGCCCTGGCGTGGATATGAATGAAGAGGGACAAATGCACCAGTAAAGAAAAAGAAGCTGTGGATGGCAGCATGGCAGAGGCCTGCCCCTTGCCCTGGGGACACAGATGGAGCAGGACCTGCTGTAGAAACCAGCCCAGGTTTATTGTTAAAACACAACCAACAACACCCAAAGGCTGCCAAGCGTCCCAGCAGGGCTCACAGCACTAGCACCAGGCTGTGAAAAACGAGGGTGGAGAGAGGGGAGGGAGAGTCCCACCCCAGCTCCACATCCAGGGGTGTCCAGATTCTCCCCAGCCCTGCACAGCAGGGTGGTGGTGGTGGTCATTTGGTAGCCAGCAGCTGCTTTCGCTGTTGCTCCAAGAGGGCTTCCAGGTGCTCAGCTCTCTGCACGGCCACCTGCAACAGAGCAGAGGAGAGGGAGAGGTGGCTGCACCCCAGGGCAGAGCTGCAGCCCCAGGGGCAGGGGAGGGCTGGCTGCACCCCGTCACTCACTTCATACTGCTTCCGAAGGCTGCTCACACTCTCCTCCTTCCTCGCAACTGCTCTCTTCACCCTGAGTGGATGGACACGGAGAGGCTGAGGACCTCACCCTGGTGCTCAGCCCCAAACGGGGAGTGCAGCACCTCTCCCCCAACCCAGACAGCAGTGACTCTGGGCTAGAAGAGCTTTTATTCCCTTGGCGAGTTCTGGAGTTTGGATTGAGTCATCTGTAGGAAGAAGGGGACATTAGCTTCACAAGACTTAATTAACAGGACCACAGGGAGGATATTTTGTGTTTCTTCCCGTTTCCCAAGCCCACAATTGCTGCCTCATGGCTGGATTCTTCCCCACAGCTGTCAGAGCAGCAGACTTTCTGCTTCTCTGCCTTTGCCAGGCTGTATGTAAGGGACGGAGACGAAAAGGGGCTTCTGGTTATCTCATATTCAGGGTCTGACCCTGGCCCTCTGAGTGAGTGGGAATCACTCAGCAGGCTCTCGGAAAGTCAGCAAACTCCATGTGCTGGCACAACAGCCTCTCCTTACAGCTGGTGGTGAGAGCTCTGCACAGACAGCAACAGAGGGACAGCTCTGCCCCACACAAATGATTCATTTCCCCTTCTGTTCCTCCTTTCACTTTCAAAATGCCTGCCTCACAGGTGCACTCAAAGGGAGAGGAAACCTTGAGCCACTGCTTGACGCTGAACTTAGCTCCCAGCACCACTCCCACTGAGCACAGGATGGAGCTAAGCCCCATGGCACAGTCCTATGGCACAGCCCTGCTGCCAAGCACAGCCCCTGCTCCCTACAGCTGACAGCTGTGGCATTTCCTGGGGATGTCTTAGCTGCCCTCAACCTTGCTGGCTGCTCTCTCCCCTATACTCACGAAGGAAAATCAGTTACTAAGCCCCTGTGGAGCAGCAAATCTGCTGCAATCACAGGTATTGGTGCGACTGAGGGCAAAGCTCTCCAGGAGCTGAGCATGAGCCCAACCAGCTCACAGCGCTCCTGCCTGGGAGGAATCACACACGGAGCTGTGCTCCAGCTGCTCACCCCAGCGGTCATGTCCTTCAGGCATCCCTGGGGACAGGATGACACAGTGCAGGCCAGAAGTCACAAGTGCTAGAAGGTTCACATAGGCTGAGCAGGCAGCCAGCTTGGGTGAGACTCTGCTGCCCATTTTGCCCTGACAGGACCCAAAGCCATGCCTGAGGATGCAGCATTGCAGACACACTCCTGCAACACACCCTGGGCTAGTTCTGCACCCACAGAGCCACAGCTCTGAGCCCAGCCTGGGGCAGCCTCACCTCCTGTGAACCTCCTCCAGCTCTTGGTCTTTCTCTTGCACTACCCTGTCCAGCTCCAGGCGCTGCCGGGCTCTCATCTCTGCCATCTCCACCTTCAGTTGCTTGTTCTCCTCCTCTGTCCCCACCAGCTTGTCAGTGAATTCCTGACGGATCACTTCTGCCAGGCTGCTCCGCTCCTGGGCCAGCTGATCTCTCGCCTGCAGTAGGACATAGAGGTGACATCAAGACACCAGTGGGCACAGGGCAATGCATGGGGATGGGAGGAAAGAATCTGGATCCCCAGGCTCTGCTTCTCACCAACCTTCTGGATCTCCTCCACCTCCTGCTCCTTGTGCTTCAGCAGACCCCGCAGATGAACGCTCTCCCCTTCCAGCTCTGCCAGACGCCCCTTCAGCTCGTTGCAGCGTTCCTGCAGCTTCCTCTCAGACCTCTCCAGCTCCTGGAGCTCCACCTCGTACTTGTCTCGGATCCTCTTAATCCTAGCAAGAGGAAAGGACCGGCAGCCTGGCTTAGCCAGGCACTGCAGCATGCAGAGGTCACTGGAGAGATGTGCAGAGTCCATGAGGAGCAGGGCTCCCTCCTCACTCTCCCATACCTGTTCTCTGCTGCTCTCTCACACTCCTCCTTGGCAGAGGACATGTCAGCCTCCAGGCGCTCAATCACCAGCTCGATCTCTTTGTCTCTCTCCTTCCTCAGCTCCTCCCGCAGCTCCCGTTCCCGGGAGAGCAGCCAGGCTTCCTAGGGACAGAGATGGCAAATGTTGCCCTGACCTCTCTCGAGGGTGGTACCTCTGGGGAAGGGGAGCCCTTGCTATTACCTCCTTTTTCATGTAGTTTGCCTCCCAGGCCTGCTTCTCCATCTCCATCCGCTCCTTCAGCACCTTCACTTCTGCCTGTGTAAGACAGGACAACTGCTCAGTCCCCACAGCTGCAGCACCCAACGCTGGCTGTGAGCAGAACCCCAAGAAGTGCCCAGCACTGCAGCACCCAGCACTGCAAATCCAGGGCCCAGAGGCAAGGGGAAAACTTGACCTGATGCCGCCTCTCCTGCTCCTCCTTCTCCTTGGCGTACTCCTCCTTCAGTGCCCTGGTGACAGCCGAGCTGCTTGCCTCAAGCTGCTGCCGCAGCTCCTCTACCTCTGCTCTCTGCCTGCCCACACACAGATCACAGCTCCCATTGGACCAGCCTCAGGATGCTCCCAGTTGGCCCCCTTCAAGCACCACTGGAGCCTGGCCCAGAGAAGATGCCCTTGGCCACTGTGCCAGCCCTCTCACCTGGCCGCTTGCTGGCTGAGCCTCTCCTTCTCCTCGGCCACCTCAGCGTAGAGCCGACGCCGTTGCTGCTGCAGTGCCTGCTCCTCCTGCTCCAGCTGCTGCTCACACCTGCAGGGCACAGCAGCCTCAGGGACAGTCATCTGCCTCTTCACCCTGACTCACCCCTTCTGCAGTCAGGACTGATGCTAGAAGAAGCCTCTGGTTCAGTGGCATCTCCCACCTCAGGCTAGTGGAGGAAAAGGGGCTGCTCCCCATGGGTATTATAGCATCACAGAACCATTTTGGTTGGAAAAGACCTTTAAGATCATAGTGTCCAACTGTTAACCCAGCGCTACCAAACCATGTCCCTCAGCACCACATCTACATGGCTTTTCAGTCCCTCCAGAAATGGGGACTCCACTGCTACCCTGGGCACCCTGTTCTGGGGCTTAACAAACCTTTCAGGGAAGAAATTGTTCCTAATGTCCAAACTAAACCTCTCCCGGCACAACTTGAGGCTGTTTCCTCTTGTCCTATTGCTTGTTTCTTGGGAGAAGAGACCAAGACTCACCTTTCTTCAGCCCTCTTTTAGAAGTTGTAGAGAGCAAGGTCTCCCCCAAGCCTCCTTTTCTGCAGGCTGAACAACCACAGTTCCCTCAGCCACTCCTCACAAGAATTCTGCTCTAGACCCTTCAACACCTTTGTTGCTCTTCTCTGAACACATTCCAGCACCTCTGTGTCCTTCTTATAGTGAGGGCCCCAAAACTGAACCCAGTATTTGAGGTGCGGCTGTGTATAGGGAGGCAATCCCTGGCCCTTCTGCCAGCACTATTTCTGATACAGGCCAGGATGTTCTTGGCTTCCTTGGCCACCTGGGCTGCTGCAAGTATTAGGCACCTGAATCACAGAACCACAGAAACATCCAGGTTGGAAAAGCCCCTCAGGATCACCAGGTTCAACCTGTAACCCCACTCAACAAGATTCACCTTAAACTGTATCACTAAGCACCACAAACAACCCTTAAAACATCCAGAATTGGTGACTCCACCACCTCCCTGGGCAGCTCATTCCAGTCCCTGACCACTCTGAAAAACTTTTTCCTAATGTTCTATCTAAACCTCCCCAGCCTCAGCTTGAGGCCATTCCCCCTTGTTCTGTCTCCAGTTACCTGTGAGAAGAGACCAACAGCAGCCTCTCCACAATGCCTCTTCAGGTAGCTGTAGACAGCAATGAGGTCTACCCTCAGCCTCCTCTTCCTCAAACAAACCAGCTCCAGCTCCCTGAGTCACTCCTCATAAGATTTATTCTCCAGGCCCTTCGCCAGCTTTGTTGCCCTCCTCTGGACCCACTCCAGCACCTTCACTCTGTGAGCCCCACAGCAGCCGCAAGCCTCCCCTCACCGCTGCCGGTGCCGCTGGCTCTGCTCCTCGCTCTCCCGCTCCAGCAGGCCCCGCAGCTCCTCCGCCTGCCGGCCGTAGCGCTGCGCCGCTCGCTCATCCGACTGCAGCAGCTCAGCCTCGTGTAGCATCTTCAGCTTCCTGATGTCCTGCTTGTGCTTGGCAATGAGCTTCTGGATCTCCGGCTCCAGCCCTGGGGCGGCGGGAGGGAGAGTTACTGCTCAACCCTGGGGCTGTCCTCACAGGATGTTAGGGGCTGGACGGGACCCAAAGAGATCATCGAGTCCAACCCCCCTGCCAGAGCAGGACCAGACAATCTAGCTCAGGTCACACAGGAACACATCCAGACAGGCCTTGAAAGTCTCCAGAGAAGGAGACTCCACAACCTCTCTGAGGAGTCTGTGCCAGTGCTCTGGGACCCTTCAGTAAAGAAGTTCCCCCTTGCATTGAAGTGGAACCTCCTGTGCTGCAGCCTATATCCATTACTTCTCCTCACCCCAACACTGCTGCCTTTGGCCTTGGCCAGCCAGCAAGGAGGCTGCCAGTGCAGCAACTCGGCAAAGAGGGGCTGGTAAGGATGAAGGGTGCCAAGCATGCAGGGGTTTTCTTGATCTCTAGCAATCTCTTTCTACCAAACACAGGGTGCCAGGAGTGTCCGTGCTGAGCAGCTCTTCTCTGAGCTGCCAGCACCTTCTGCAGACACAGGCCCCTCCTGCTGTGACCCCTGCACCTGCCTGCCTGCAGCCAGTGCCAAGGGAACATGCCTGTACCTTTCACAGTGATTTCTTTGATCTTTTTGGTTTTCTCATCCATCCACTTCTCTCGCCTGATTTTCTCAGTTGCACTCATCACTTCCTTCAGTTTCTTAATCTCCTGTTTAGAAGCAAAGGGGGGAAATTTAGAGACAAGCAAAGGGAGAAAATCCTCCTTATCCTGGGAGCTGGGCCATCGAGAAAGGAGATGAAGGAAAGAGCAGACAGCCTGAGCTGTGCACAGAAGCCTCACACAGCCCCAGCCAGCCACATACTCCCAGTCCAAAGAAGCAGTCATATGCTCTGCCTCAGTGCTTTCTCCTCTCTCATGGGATGAGGCTGCTGCTGCCCTCCAGACCTTCAGTGCGGAGGAAAAGAGCAAACCCCTTTGGAACAACCTTGCTGGATAAGACATGAGAGCATCTACAGAGAGGAGAGAGGATTTGAGGGTGCAGATGGTCCTTGTGTGCAAGGCAGCCTGTCTGTCAGCATGGGAAGGGTAATGTGTGAAGATACTTCCTGCTCCAGACTTCCCTGTCCCTGGAAAGAACCTCCAGGAGGACAGGCCCACACCTGCAACAACCCAAAATTCTTCAAAGACTCAGAGGATGCACAGAGGCACTGCTCTCACTTCCCCCTCTGCCTGTTATTCACCTCCTCATCCTCCTCTCCAGCAAACAGCTGGAAAAAACACCAGGCCCTGTTGCCGATGGAGCTCTTCCCAACACTTCCACCAGCAAAAGGTGGGTAAAGCACTTGACTGCCCACTTCTGCAATGGGGTTTCTGGTGAGAAAGGCAGCAGCTGACAGAAGGCTCAGTCTGGCCAGAAATGGCTCCATTTTGGCACAGGCAGATGAAGTCCACATGCAGGACATGAAACACGTCACAGTTCTGGAGGATGAGTGTGTGCCTGGACACCCAATGGTCACTGCAGGAGAGGAGCAGTGAAAGCAGGGAGCTGTCTGCACAGCCTGGGGCTAATTTTGGGTTTTCTTTAAGAAAAAAAGGCCAGGAAAATCCGATTGGGAAGACAGAAAGAGAGCCTGAAGGCAGCAGCTGTGCACATTGCCAGGGGCGATGGGGTAAAGACAAGGTGAAATCCTTCACAGGGCTGACCCAGCTGCTGATAGAGGGGTTCCCAGCCCAGCCCAGCTGCCTGCAGGCACCTGCAGAGTTGGAGCAGGTCCAAGAGCAGAAGAGCAAAGTACAGAAAAAAAAGCAAAGACCACATTTACCTCACAAAAGGGGCCCAAAGTGCGCCAGACCTGGGGAGAAAGAAAGGAGGGGATGGAGAGAGAAGGGGAATAACAGAGTCAGGGAGGGGAGGAGAGGCAGAAGGAGAAAGGGACAAAAATCAAACAGTCATGTGTGTGGAGAGCAATGGGAAGGGTGGACAGGGAGGTGAAGGTCCCATGGGAGTGAGGGGAGGTGCAGCCAAATTGGGACACACCAAGGGCCTGGCAGCACCATCAGCCATCATGGCTCTGAGCCAAGGGCAGAGCCAGCCCTGCCAGGAAACATGCTACCTGGTCAGGAGTCTGCTCTGGTGACCAGGGCATGCCCACAGGGACAAACGTTACTTGGTAGCTGTTGCCATCACACAGAGGAAGCAGAGAGCCGTGTGGCAGAGCCAGGAGCCTGGCTCACCAACAACAGGGAAAACAAAGGGGCCACAGAGCAAATGTGGAGGGGCTCAGGGGTCATTGCCACCACTGCTGCCCTGCTGCAAGCAGGGAGCAAGACAGAATGGGGGCAGCTCTGCTGCCCCACGCAGGCTGCAACAGTGAAATCAGCCCCATGCTTCCACGGGAAGGGGCCCCTCCAGGCACCCCTCCAGGCACCATGCACAGCAGTGCTGTGCTGGCTTTCCCCTCTTGTCTGGGCTCACAGCTCAGGCCTCAAGAGTGCAGCACCGTGAGCCAGGCGAGTGCTCTGTGTGAGGGCATCTCTCTGCACTGGCTCAGACAGCTGCAAATGCTGAGCCCTGGACAAGAGCTTGGCTGTAAGGCCAAGGGTGAGCAGAGCCAGGACAAGACCCAGGGCTGAGTTGTGAGCCAGCAGCACATAGAATCACAGAAATGTTTTGGTTGGAAAAGACCTTTAAGATCCCTAAGTCCAAACATTAATGCAGCATTGCCAGGCCACCACTAAACCATGTCCCTCAGCACCACATCTACATGGGTTTGAAACCCCTTCAGGAATGGGGACTCCACCACTGCCCTGCCAGCCTGTTCCAGGGTTTGACAATCCTTTCGGGGATAAAATTGCTCCTAATGTCCAACCTAAACTTCCTCTGGCACAACACTTCATGTCCTTTATAATCATCCCCCTATTTAGCTCTGAGAGCATCCTTGCTCCTGCAAAGGTGGCTGGAAGTCAACCAGCTCAGGAGGATACAGCCACAGGTCCAAACTCTTCTGTGGCATCATATTGGTGCCAGCATCTGCCAAAGTGAGACCCCAGTCATCCTGCAGTCAGGAGAGAGCTCTGTCCATGGTAAGATGGGTGGAAAGTGGGAGCTGATACTGTCTCCTAGTCAGTTCCATGCATTTGGCTTTGGGCAGCAGAGGACAGCAGCTTCTTGGGGAGCCAGGGCAAAGCTCCACAGGTGACATGGACCTTCTGTGCACAGAGAAGGGCTCCTCAAAACAACCAGACCCCACTGAGGTGAGACAGACTGTCCTGCATGGGCAGAGACCCCTCTTCACCATTACCAACCAACTCTGGCCATGTAACATCTCTCTCTGCCCCCCACCTTCCCTATTCCCTCACCAGCTCATGCTGCTCCTGCATCTGCGTGATCTTCTTGCCATACTTCTGGTCCACTTGTTTCAGCTCAGCTACCACAGCCTCACACTTCTCACTCAGCACCTTCTTATCATCAATGAGCTGGGCAGAGTCAAGAAGAGGCATCAGGTGGCCAGGCAGGGTAGAGCCACCTCAGCTTCTGACTTGAGAAGCATCAGTCTGAGCTGAGATGAGAGATTACCTGGTCGATGAAGGCCAGATGCCTCTGGATAGCTGCCTCATACTGTTCCCTCTGCAGCTTGAGCTGGTGGCCAAGCTCCTTCTCGGTCTGTTTGATGTGCTGGACAGTCAGTTCCCTCTGTTGAGCCTTTTGAAAGAGCCACAAGACATTGCAAGGAGAAGTTACGCCAGCCCCAGCATGTGTACAGGAAATAACTACTGAACCTGGAAGGCACTGCTGGGCCAGGACAAGGAGGAAGAGAGCTGAATCAGAGTCCCTGCCACTCACAGGGATTCACCTCGGGCCTCACTGTCAGCAAGTAACAAGCAATAGGATGAGAGGAAATGGCCTCAAGTTGTGCTGGGGTGGGGTTAGGTTGGACAGGAGGAAAAATTCCTTCTCCAAAAGGGTTGTTAAGGCCTGGAACAGGTTGCCGAGGGCAGTGGTGGAATCCCTATCCCTGAAGGGATTGAAAAGCTGTGTAGATGTGGTGCTGAGGGACATGGTTTACTGGTGACCTGGCAGTGCTTCATCAGAGGTTGGACTTGATGACCTTAAAGGTCTTTTCCAACCAAAACGATTCTGCGAATCTAAGAACAACCAAACCCCTGTGGGACAGGAAAAAAAGGTTCAGCCCAAGTCCTGACTGAGGATTCCTGGACTAGTCAGGCACCTGCCAGGGAGGGGAGTTTGAGAAATCAGGGGTCAGCAAGGAGAAATGCAAGCAGAGCCACATCAGGCTGGGAAGGACCTGGCAGATCTTTGCTGCACTAACAGCGACTGGGACTGCAGCACAGCCAGCAGCCTCCGGCCCTCTGCTGCTGTCCTTCACTGGGGACACAGATGGGAAGCCCTATTGGCAGAGCCCTGATCTTGTGCTTCAAAGCCACTGCACCCAGAAACATCTGCTGAGGGTTCTTGGCTTTCATTCCCCTGCACATCTGGCTCACACACCAGCGCTGTCTGCAGCAGGCCGATAGTTCGCTTCTTCTCCTCCACTTCCAGCTTCAGCCTCATGATGGAGCTGGTGACCTCTGTGGCAACAGCCGACGCCTGCTCCAAGTGAGCCAGCTCCTCTTCCGAGAGCAGACCCTGTTCACCACGGCACAAAAACAACCATTAAAAGGTTGCGGGGACTACTTGGAACCAGGACAAGGAAATAGGAGACCCTTCCCACCAGGGTCTTTCCCCTCCTCTCCAACAGCAGCATCTCCAGACAGGCTCCTGCCAGCTCTCACCTCTCGCTGAGTGGCTGAGGCAGCCGACCTGGGCCTCTCCTGTTCTGACTTCTCCATCTCATCCAGGAAACTGATAATGCTTTGGAGCTTGGCCTCAGAGAGCAGGGCCCCATCCTCAGGGACCCCTGGGGAGTGGTTCAGCTTTCCAAACTTCTCCAGATTGTCTGCAGTTAGGGAATTGGAGCTGGGCTCCTGCTGGACAGACACAGATGGGAATGAACACTCGGGGGAAGGCTTGGGAGGAGAGGTGCTGGCCCTTCTCCATCACTGGAGCCCAGTCCTCCCACTGCAACCCAGCAACTAGCCTTATCCTCTGTGCCAACCCCACTTCCATCACAGCCTTTGCATGGTGTTCATCCTTCTTGAGAATGTTCAAGCCCTGGCTGCACCGAACTCCTCCACTGCCTTCAGACTCTTCCTCAAAAGGGTTGTCAAGCCCTGGAACAGGCTGCCCAGGGAAGCAGTGGAGTCATTATCCCTGGAGGGGCTTGAAAACTGTGTAGATGTGACTCTTTGGGACATGGTTCAGTGAGGACTTGGCAGTGCTGGGATAATGGTTGGACTTGATCTTAAAAGTCTTTTCCAACCAAAATGACTTCATGATTCTATGACTTCTTTACTGTCTTCAGACCCTCCCACAGCCTTCTCTGGCCATGGACCACCCACACTTCTCATCCTCCACCACCCAGCAAGCTCTGGGATAAGGCAGCCCATAGAGGAACCTGCTCTCTGTCTGAGGGTGGATTAAACCAGCTTGGCCCTCTGCTTACCCCATCTATCCAGGCACGTCTTTCCTTCTTGAAGAGCTTTGGTGGGGGCAGCAGCTCTGGCTCTTCCTCCAACAGCCTTAGCGTGTCCAGCAGCTCATTGAGCGTGACCTTGGACTGAGTCCTGCTGACAGCAGTCACCACTGTCTCCACATCCTCACCACCTGTCTCTCTGGAGCTCACATCCTAAGGGAGAAGACAACACACCTTGCAGTACCAGTCTGCCAGATCTTCCCAGACTTCAGCAAAGGCTCCAAAGCTGCCCTGTCAGTGCAGCTGGTGCCAGGAGCCCCATGAGGCAAAGCCAAACCCACCTGCAGCTTGTCCTCTGCCCCAGGGTCCTGTGAAGGCAAGGAGCCAAGGTCTGCAGGGCCTCTTTCTTCTGGCTCTGCAGGTACTGAGTGGAAATTTGCCTCTGCAAGAACCAGACAGTTCTCAGACACTTGCCACAACCAGCCCCTTCAAAGCAGCTTCCCAGAGAACCACTGCCCTCCCACCTTCTCCTTCCCCATCTCACACTGCTCCAAAAGCTCTGGGGACATGCATGAGGGACTCACCAGCATTGTTGGCTTTGGTGACACTGCTGGCTGGACTGCCATTCCTTGCAGAAGCTGCTTTGGCAGGCTTCTTCTTTGCTACCCTTCTGCTCTCCTTTGCCAGCACAAGCTCTTCTTCTGCCAAGTGCTTTGCATCCGAAGCCTTTTGGGCCCTTTTCTGGTGCAGTTCCTGTAGGGACAGAGAAGCCATCAGCATCCTGCCCAGCACAGGGTGTGCCTTGACACAGATCTGTGCTGCAAGCTCCGGGAAGACAGCAACAATCTACACACTTGCTGCTGAAGGGTTAACAAGAGAACCCCAGAATGCATTGGGTTGGAAGGGACCTTAAAGGTCATCTAGTTCCAATCCCCCTGCAGTGAACAGGGACATCTTCACCTAGAGCAGGTTGCTTAGAGCCCCAGACAACCTGACCTAGAATGGTTTCAGGGATGGGGCATCTACCACTGGTCTGTGGAGCCTGGAGCAGTGTCTCACCACCCTCAGTGTAAACTTTTCTTCCTTCTCTCTAGTCTAAATCTCCCTCTTCTGGGTTCAAACCCTCACCTTTTGTCCTGTCACAACAGGCCCTGCAAAAAGTCCGTCCCCATCTTTCCTACCAGCCCCTTTAAATACTGAAAGGCCACACAAAGGCCTCCGTAGAGCCTTCTCCACACTGAGCAACCCCAATTCTTTCAGCCTGGCCTCACAGCAGAGAGGTTCCAGCCCCTTGATCACTTTTTTGGCCTCATATGGACCCACTCCAACAGGTCTATGTCTCTCCTGTGCAGAGAACAAGGACAGCTTCAGGGACAGGGAGGGAGCAGAAGAATGGCTGCTCTCCTTTGAGCACAAGGGAGGTGGTGGCCATGGTCTCAGCAGCTCCCCATGTGAACAAGGACAGCTCACACGCCCCTGCACAGTGTCCTTTGCTGCTCCATAAGGGCCTCCGAGTCCCGAGGGCCTGGCACCGCGCGGCAGTGCCGCCTGAGCCGAGCTTTGGGAAGTCACTTAAGGAACAAGCTCACGTTTGCAAGGCTGCAGCAGCCTCCTCCAGCTGCTGCTCCCCTGACCCCCCCGATGTAACATGATTCCATTTAGGGCAAAGAGAAACTGGGGGTTTAAAAAACTCCTCAGCTGTACTGCAAGCCAGCAGGCAACTCCCTACAGTCGGTGCCAGCCCCTCACCCGTGCCCCAGCAGGACCAGCCCCTTCTGGCTGCAGGAGCAGGGTGCAGATGGTGAGGTCCTCCTGCCTGCGGGCACAACGCGGTGCTGAGCCCACCCTGAGGGACCCCACTCCCAGGGATGGTCACTTTCCCAGGGTGCTCCTGTCCTTGGCCACTCCGAGGAGCTGCACTTACAGTCCCATCTCGACGTGGTCACCCTTTTCCCTAAACTTAGATGCAAACCAGCACTGTCTTCTCAAGCTCCAAACGAGTTGCCAAGGCTTGGCAGGAACACAGCAGGGAACGGCTCCATGGCACCTCCAGCTCCGTAGGGAGCACTCAGTTTCCAGGCCTGGCTCTAACTCTGTTCCATGCAAAGCCCCCAGAGATGCAGAGGAGGGGCCCCTCTCACTGCCTCACAGGTGGATGCCAACGAACTGGCCTGAGCCAAGCCACAACGTCCTCGCCTCATCCCTAACCTGGATGGCAGCACGTCGAGCCAGGCGCGCCTTCTCCTCTCGGATCTGCCGGCGTTCCTCCTCCTTCCTCTCATGCAAATCCAGGATGTTCCCTTCCTCCATCCGTTGCTGCCTCTCCTTTCAGACAGAGCGAGAAGTGTTACTGAGAGCCCTCCAGCACCCACAGCAGAGAAGTGGAAAGGGCAGACCATACCTGAGGTCACCCCATCTCCAGGCTTTCCATCCTCCCACTCCCCTCTCACTCAAGGCTTTCCATCCTCTGATCCCCACCCCCACTCCAAGCAGGTAAAGCAACCCCAGGAAGGAAAGCTTCACTTTAGAGTAGCTTCTTTTCTTTAGCTACTAAATGCAATTTTTAGCCATCTAGGTCTGAAACCGCAGAGGAGAGGAGGATTAAAAATAGACTCACATGCAAGAGCTTCAGTGCCTGTCGTTATTGGGGTAAATAATTAAACACAAAGAAACACAAATAGCTGAGGATGACACGTCACTCCCTAATGAGCCAGCTCATTAGTGATTCACTGTGATCAGCCAAGACAGGGTATCCCTCCTCCGGCCACCAGTGTCCGAAACAATAAGAGCTCAGCAGGATTTGTGCTGCTACAGTCAAGAGTCTGTGGCTCATGGGGAGCTGGTAGAGCAGAGCTGTGCAGCCTGTGAAGCCAGAGCGCTTCCAGCCTGAACCTGCCTCGAACCAAACTCGGTCTTTTCCTCCACCACACATCCTTGCAGGAATTGGACCCTCCCCAGTTTTCTGGAGCATGAGGGGCTGGCTAGATGCAAGCCAAAGCTCCCTGGTCTCCAGCAGCTCAGGTCACAGTTGGAGGGACTCAAATCTTCCGTTGATGAGGTGAGTTGGACCAGAGTGTTGGAAGGGTTGGTGCTGTGAGGTGGTGGTCAGGACTCACCTCCCTTTTAGAAGCCAACAAGCGCCCCAGAGCTGCTGCAGCTGCCCTGTGCCGCTGCGAGTGGCGTCGGTACCAGCGCTGGATGGTCACAGCAGCCAAGTTCACCTGCTGGATGAACCTGAGGGGAGAGGAAGGGTCAGTGTGGCCCCAGGGTCCTCCTTGGCCACACCACCCTGTCCCATGGCAGCAGAGAGCAGGCTGCTCACCCACAGCACTGAGACTTCTGGTACCTCGCACCCTGACTCAGTGAGGCCTTTCCCTAGGCTGAATTCTGGGGTGGGAGAAAGTTGCGTCTTTGAAGACAACTCAAAGCATGAAGCCAAGTCACAAGGAAGGTAAATCAGCCACTGTAAATGCACTAAGAGGGGCCCTTCCCAAATCTAGAGCCCCACAGAACAAGAATAAACCAGCACCAGCTGCCCTGGAGCTCACTCCTCTGCCTGGCACTGTCCTCCAGCCTCTTCCCTCCAGCCACCACGCACCAGCTCTCCTCACCTCTCCGCCTCCTCCTCAGTCACCTCCTTCCTCCAGGGCAGACTGCTGTTGTTGTTGTGGGTCATGATGTTGTTGCTGGAGAAGTTCTTCTGAGATTTCACAAAGCTGCTGCTTTCACCATCCTCATTTGAGGTTGCTTTGACAACATTGCTAAGGAAGGAGATGAAGCTACTTGGGAACCATCCTGCCCTGTTCTGTGCTACAATCAGCACCTGAGAGTGGTGGCAGCACAGCCTCCAGGTCAGGATCTCACCACACGTACTTGAGGGAGTTGGGCACCTGGTTGGAGCTTTTGGGTGCAGGACCCTTGTCGGTGGTGGAGTAGTTGTTGTGCACCATGGTGGTGACACAGTTGCCCATTGCCCCCTTATTGCTCCTGTTGTAGGGAGAAGACAAAGTGTTAAGACTTGCTGGGTCTGAAGGGGACAACACATATCAGCGATGGCTGCTCCCTGCATTGTCAGCTTCAACTCAGCCATGACCATCTGAGAGCATCTCCCAGGGCAAGGAACAGGCAAGGCCCCACTGGCAACTTGCCTGCTCCTCGGTAGCTGTTACCCAACACGTGGACAGACAGACAGACAGATGCACACGCCCTGAGCAGATCTAGCAGCCTGCTCTTCAGGCTCTACTACACAGCCTTGGCTTCAGCCTCCCCTGGCCCTGAAGGGTTCAAGTTTGCCTTCTTCCCCTTCCTAAAGCAGCCTCTTCCACGCATCCATCAAGCTCCCATGCAACCTTCAGATGCATCCTGGCCACATCATCATCACTGTGCCCCGCACTTGACCCTCATGCCCTGGCAGAGGCAGAGCACCAGCACCCCCTCTTCTGCCCAGTTGTTTTCTCAGCGAGGTTCCTCCCAACACCAGACTGGTTCCACTTCAGCCTCTCCTACCTGTTGTTGGCGGTGAAGTTGGCTGCCAGAAGCACAGCAGCTTCTTTCCTCCTCATTCCTGCTGGTGGCTCAGCGCCGCAGGAGCCGGAGGGGCCCAGGAACACTCGTGGCTGATCATCCTGCCATGGAGCCAGCAGGTACAAATGCAGGCAAGAACCAAAGCCACCTCCTTGACCAACCTCTTCCTTCACAAGCCAGTTTCTACTCCATGCAAGAAATCATGCAGAGCCAACAGCCCACCCACCCCAGGGCATTCCCATCCTCACCAAGACATTCCATGTGGTTTTCTTTTCTGGGGAGGTTCTGCTCAGACTTGTTTGTTTCTTTCTTCCCCCAGAACTGCTCTCAAAGAAGGTCAGGAAGTCTCCTGTCTGCTCCGAGCTTTAGCCCAAACCCAGGGAAGGCAAAGAATCATAGAATTACTTAGGTTGGAAGAGACCTTTAAGATCCTCAAGTACACCAAATAACACTGCACTGCCAGGTCACCACTAAACCATGGCCCTCAGCACCACGCCTACACATTTTTTAAAAACCTCCAGGGTTGTCATGACCATCAAGGCCTTGACGATCTTTTTGGGGATGAAATTATTCCTCATGTTCAACCTAAATCTTCCCCAGAACAACTTGAGGCCACTCCCTTTTGTTCCTTGGGAAAAGAGACTGAGTTCCACCAAGCTCCAACCTCCTTTCAGGTAGTTGTAGAGAGTAATAAAGTCTCACCCTCAGCATCCTTTTCTCCAGGCTAAACAACCCCAGGTCCCTCAGACATTCCTCACAAGAACTATGCTCTAGACCATTTTCACTGCCCTTCTCTGAACACACTCCAACACCTCAATGTCCTTCCAGTAGTGAAGGCCCCAAAACCGAATCCAATATTTGAGGTGCAGAGAGGAGGAGGGAAGGTGGTGTTGTGGAGCTAACGTTCCAGGCAGACACACAGCACAGAACAGCTATAGCAGGTTCTCATCTCACAGCAGCTGCTTCAGCAAGAAGCTATGCCAGAGGTTGTGACAGAGCACTGACAATACGCCTGGCACAGAGATGAGGCACAACTAGCTACTGCCTGCCACCACGACGCAGAGGAGGAAAGAAATGAGAATCACTGCACAGCCATGAAATCTATCAACAATTCATTTTCACACAGAGATTTGGATTTCAGCTTTGGATGTGCAGAAATAGAAAAGTTTCATTAAAGGGATGGGCACTGGGTAACAAGAGAACAGAAAAGGGGGTTGAACTAGACGACCTCTAAAGGCCCCTTCTAACCCAAAGCATTCCATGATACTCTGAAACTCCTGATTCAGAGACAGCCCTAGGAGGTCCCTGCAGACAGGAGAACTTTTAGTCTCCTGACACAGTCCAGAGGGTCCGTGAGGGGTTGTTGTAATTGAACAGCTCTATCCTTGTATCTATATTGAGCATCTTGTGTGACAGAAGCTTCCCAGACACAGAAATAGACTCCGTTTCCCCAAATCCTAATCAGGTGACCTTCCCCACGCAAAAAAACCCAAACAAAACTCCAAACTTTGGCTTTCCCAGGCCATGTTACAACACTCAAGGTGGATGAGAAAGCTTAATGTACATTTTTGAGAGGCTCTGGTTACAACATTGCAGGACAAGAGAGTTCAGATGGATGCAGGGGGGTGGTTTCACAGTGTCTCACCCACAGGACAGACAGCAGTGGCTGCAGCCATACCTGCGTGTGCTGTTGACCCTCTGGTTAACCTGAGTGGTGCTGTTGGACCTCCGGAGGTTGTTCATTGCCCGGGATCCTGCATCTTCCTGTGGAGGAGAAGGTTATGTTCAGCAGTGCTGTTAAGGAGAAGCAGTGGTAGCCAGAGCTGGGATGTCAGGCATCCTAAAATAGCACTGCTGGTGGTGCTGCCCCCCCACCCTCCCCTTCAACACATCCCTGACAGGGTGTTTCTGATATCCCCCATGCTGCCAGGCTCTCCTTGAGGCAGTGCAATGACACCTTGCTCCACATTGCTGCTGAGCCAGCAGAAACACTTTGGTTTGTGTGAGCTCCCCAGTGAGAAAGGCCACGTTTGTTAACCTGCCCTGGGAAGGAGCATGCAGGAAGGCTGCCAAGGCAGCAGGGATTACTCAGCAGTGAAAGCAGAGACTGCTGCTGGATCTTAACAGAGCTTAGGAAGTACCTGGATCTCATTCACTGCTGAAGAAGCACCCACAACAAAATCTCCATTCAACAACACCCCAAGTCCCCAGCTCTGCTGAGCCCAGCAGGAGCAGCGGATGCTCAGCAAGGAGCAGCCTGGGGCTGAAAACACCACAGCATCCAGCAGAAGGTACCAGGAGGTCAGGAGTTTCCAGAAGGAAATCAGCACAGGCAGGAGAAAGTCAAGGAAGGGACCTCTCCAGCCCTGCACTCACCAGTGTGTTCCTCTTTGGTTTGCCATCAGCAGTGACCGAGACGGAGCGCACCATGTGCTTGGCGGGAGAGCCACTGCCGGGGCGCCGGGACACCGGCACGGGGAGGCCCCTCAGGCTCAGCTCCATGTCACCAGTACTGCCACCCTGGAAGGAGGAGCTGCTGCGGGTGCTCTTCATGCTCCAGCTGAGAGAAGGGGCCCTGACAGCACAACGCAGAGAGGTGAAGGCACAGGGAGCACATCCAGCCTCGTGCTTCCAACTGTGTCCTACAAACAGCAGCACACAGAGATGTAAACATTTTCACACGGGACAAAACCTTCCTCCATCTTTCCATGTGGCAAGGAACTCTGAACGGCAACCCTGGAGAGGCTCCAGGTGAATCCTCACTGTGTCCAACCCCAGCAGCCACCTCCTCACTGCTCTGACCTAATGTCCTGGCCATCCCATATCCTCCTGCCCCAGTTACAGGTCAGGATACTCACAGCAGGCTCCTTCATTCCATACAAACCATGGCTGTCCCAGAGTGGCCCCTCCTGCTAAGGCCAGGGGTTCAGCCCTGCACTGGGCAGTGATACTGAAGCCGCAACTAGGAAGCTCCTGAGGTATCCTCCCACCAAGAGCTCCTCATTATCCACTGAGAAGCTCTTCAGAAGCAGCTGTGCCCTCTCCACCGACACAGAGAGCCAAGCCCCTTTCCCAGATCAGGAGGTGGCAGGCTCCCTACTTTATCCCTATGCATCTCCTCCTGTCACAGAGCTCAGCGAGGAGCTGTTGCAGTCCCCAGGCAAATGCCACTGCAACATCGCCGAGCCATTCCTAAACCCATCCTCCCCAGCAGGTCTGGTTTCACTCCCCTTGGGGCTCCACCGCAGACCTTGGCAATGCCTCCGGCTCCAACCACACGGGTAAACAAAAGCCACTCGATGGAAACCGCCAGGCTCACAACACAAAAACAGAGCTCAGGCCCAGAATCCAGTCCTCGGACTTTCAGACCCACCCCATCAGGTTCCAGGACACCCAGGCCCTAAGTCCAGGCCACAGTTCCAATTTCCCAGGGCCCAACCATCCTAGGATCCCCCAGATCCCAAGCAGCTCACGACCCCAAGTCCCAGGCCCACGAGGTACAGGGACCAGCACTCCTCAGGCTTCACATGCCCTGAAAGCCCGGGACTCCCAGATCCCAAGGCCTAGGAGCTTCAGGGTCACTCAGAACCCAGGTCCCAAGCCCCTACGTCCCCAAGGCCCAGGACCCCCGGGTCCAAGGCCCAGGCGCTCAGGTCCCACACACCTGGCCCCTAAGGTCCAGGCCTCCAGGACCCCGGGGACAAGGATCGGCCGGCTCCCTATGCCTCAAAAACCCAGGATCCCAGATTTCTCAGGCCCCAAGGCACAAATCCAAGCCCAGCTCCCCAAGCACCCAAGGCCCAGATCTCCCTGAATCGACCAGTTTCCAAGCCCCACACGTCCCCAAGGTCCAGAACTCCAGGCCCCTAGGCCCAGGTCTCCAGGCCTACTGAGGGGTCAGCACCGAGGGCGAGGCCGGGGCCGCAGCTTCAGCCCCAGCCTCACCCGAGGCTCTGGCCTCGTCCTTCACTACCTCCAACTCTCTCCCATTACAAGGCCCTGGCCGCCCCCCGTACCCCCGATCCCGGTACCGGTGTCCCCGCTTCAAGCCGCCCCCTCGCTGCAGCCGCCGTTGACAAAGCCCCGCCCCCTTAGTGGGAGGGACGATACAAATACCAATAGTAAGGGAGAGGCGGGGCAAGGAAAGTCACCGTGGTTGGTTGAACAGCAGAAAGGGGCGTGGTAAATGAGGGATGGGCGGGACTCTCCGTGCAAGGAGCGTGGTGGGGAGCCACGGGGCAGGCCCTGTAGTGAAGTGGAATGGGAGGGGGAATCTGTGGGGCAGGGGGAATTGCGCGAGTGGCGGAACCTCTGGGGCAGACTGAGCTGTCGGGATCTGTGGGGCAGGGGGAGGTCTGGGACAGGCTCCAACAACGGCGCAGGAAGAAGTCACCGATCTCCTAGACCCAAGTGTGGGGTTTATTGGTGGGTCCCAGCCCCACTGGGGTGATGACTTCTCTGACCTCAGGCCCCGTGCCTGCCGAAGCTGAGGGGGGTCAGAGGCAATGGGTAACCCCAGGAGTCCATACTAGAGTCCCCAAACTACCCCTCAGCTCTGCCTCCCTCATAGACTTGGGGAGGGAGGAGTGCCAGCAGCTGTGCCACTTTCCTGGTGCCAGGAAATGGGGGAGTTTTGGCAGCAAAACCCGTGAGAGAGACGTTATGACCTTATCGAAGCCCTGACCCCTCCACATTCCACCGCCACCATTCCACATCCCACATCCCCTTGGCAGGCCCACAGCACTCCCCTTCCCTTCAGGTGCATGGGGCTTCTTGTTTGCTTTCCTGCAGGTGAAGCAGGGGGGACTGGGACCTCTGTCCCCACCGCTGCTGGTGTCTCCTGCAGAGGAACCATGGCACAAGTCACACAGTGAGGGACAGCAAAGCCCCTGCAGCTCCCAGGAGCCCAACAGCAGCTACATGTTGAGAAAAGCAAAGGCTGAGGGCTGTTGGCTGCCCTCTGTGTCCGCCTGTCTGTCCTGGGGCTGGGACAGTGTCCGTGGCTCTTCTAGAGGAGAGTCTGAGCAGAGCACCGTGCCAGGATGAGCCACCAGCTCCATACCAGCGAAGAGGGACAGGCTGTGGGAAGGTGCAGGTGTGCCCAGCGTGTCCCCTGTCAGCCTGCTCGTCACGTCCTGCTCACAGGGACAGGCTGGCACCACAGCACTGGGCTGCTCGTGGGTCTCTGCTTCCAGCCCTTGATCCTCACTGCAGGATGATGGAGGCACAGGGAGTGGAGCTGGGCTCAGCAGGGTGAGGATGCCCTCTCCTGCCAGGGCTGGTATATCTGTCAGCAGGTCCCCAGTGCACTGGGCTGAGCCCACAGCCAGGGCAGAGGGGTCTGGTTTCTTTGAGGAGGACTGGCCCCTGCAGAGAGCCTCAAACTGCCGCAGGATCTAGGAAAAGAAAAGGGAGACAGGTGGAAGTGGCATCAGGAAGGAAGCTTTTCCCAGTGCTGGGTATCAACCCTGGTGTCCCCTCCCAAGGCTCAGTTTCATCTCCTAAGAAGCATTACACCCTGGGAGACATGGACAACTCCTGTCCCTCTGGGACATTCATAGAACCATTCCCAAGAGCTGGGTGACACAAGAACTGGAAGGACAGTCCCTGGGAACCCCCTTGCCCCAGGAGAGGGAAATGAGGACATTCTAGGAGTCACCTTGGTTGCTCGGTTGGCAACGGGGCCAGGGCTGCCTTGGCTGAGCTGCTGCAGGTGCTGCCGAGTCACAGCAAAGATCTGATCCAGGGAGAGCAAGTCAGAGCACATGAGTGAGGAGATGGCACACATGGACCTCTGCAGGGAGAAGAGTGCATCTGAGCCAGGCAGGCAGGACAAGCAGGCATCAAAATGCTGTCTCCTGCCACACCAGAGCCCAGAGTGGGCACACACCAGCAGCACACTGGGCCTGCCCCAAGCTCACCATGCGAACACTGTCAGTGGGGTCCTCCAGTGCCCGGCTGAGCAGCTCCAGCACAACCTCACAGTTCAGCAGCCCACACCTGGCCGAGGGGAAGGGGTTATGGCTGCACCAGCCTCATGCAGGTGGGCACAGGCAGCCCTCCTGCCTGGTAGAGTTTTGGCCCTGAAGATCTGGGCCAAGGCAGCCAGGAGAGTGAGAAGGGCTCAGGCTGCCCCACCAAGCCCCTGCAGCACTCCCTACCCAGCCCCACAGGGAACATCCACCTCAAGCACTTACTCCTTGACAAAGTGCTGTGTTTCCTCCCTGGTGAGGAAGACTCTGGCCCCGCGGGTCAGCGCTGACACCAGGCTCACCTCCCGCACGCAGTCACCCAGGCTGTCAGTGTCCACTCTGCTCAGGGAGATGCCTTGATGGGGACAGGGCTCAGCCCTGCTCCCTCCTGAGGTTCCAGCACAGACCTCACTGCCCTCCTGTGGGCAGGGACCCTTCCCAGCTCATGGCTGTCCCCTACAGGAGGGCACCATTCCTGGATGTGCAGGAAGCACCTCCAAAGGTCCTGAAGTAGAAGGGGATCCCTCCCACATCCCCATTCTCACCTCTCAGCCCCTTGGGTCAACTCCCTGCTGGCCCCGGAGTGGCTGTCACTGCCTGACTTGCTGCAGGAGTCTGAGGTGTGGCTCAGCTCAGCGTTCCCCTGCGAGGAGTCCTGGGAACTGTGCCCACTGTCTGCCTCCTCCCAGCCGCCCCCAGCCAGCCCTGGCTGGTGTCTCACTGCAGGAACAGCAAGGTGCTGAGTCCCAAAGCAGCCCCAGCACCTAGTGGGGAGCCCCACCAGATCCCCCCCAGCAGTTACTGGCCACCTCAGCCCAGCAGTGGGGGACCTGCCTCGGGTGCTGCGAGCTGCAGTGGCCGCTGGTGGCTTCACAGCTCCAGGTGGGCTCCTGGCAGGGGAAGGGGCTTGCACAGGCTCATAGGTGTCTTCATGGAGCTCCCTGTGGCGAGGCTGGGCCCCCTCTGGGGAGGGGAGCACAGCATGGGCCACGGCCTCGGCTGCTCGCTGGATGGTGCTGAGCAGTACTTCCCCTGTTGATGCTGGACAGAGGACAGGAGGTGAGTCAGGAGCTATATGGGGAGCCCAGCCCAGCTTCACAACACCCAGCACCCCACAGGGTGTCATGATGGGATGCTGGGGACCTGCCAGCAGAGAGAAGCAGCCCTGGGCAAGGACTCCCAGGGCTGGAGCATCAGGGCAGTACCAAGCAGGAGACCCATGTGGGGTGAGGGCACAGCCAGGACTCACCAGAGCCACTTTTCTCACCGCTGAAGCCAAATCCTTGCAAGGAGCTGCAGGGGCTGGGGCTAGAGCCCATGCCTGGGGGAGGCACAAGGTATGTTCAAGGGGAGCAGAGACATTTGGTGTAGCACTCTATTGCTCCTTCTCCCTCTTGCAAGCACAGAGAAGTGCCTGGGATAGCCAGGAGAAGCTGGGACCAAGGCAGTTGTCACTCACTCGTCCAGACATGCTTCTACCTTTGGTCAAAGCTGTGGCACATCCCCAGCAAGCAGTGCCAAGTGGGGCAGGGACAGCAACCAGTCATTGTCACTGGGGCCTGCAGCACCCTGCCCTCAACCCCAAAGCCCCCATGGCCAGCAGACTCTTGGCACACCCACCCACAGCTCCAGCTGAAGGGATTGTCCTGGTGCTGCCAGCGCAGCCCATGGGTGATGACAGAGCCGTGAGGGGCCTGCACTGACCTGTGGGAGGCAAGGGACGGGCAGGCAGCACAGCAGGCTGTGGGAGTGGTGCATCCGAAAAGAGGACACTGGCCAAATCCTGCCAGGAGAGACAGGAAGTGTGGGGACAGAGTTGGGAAGCACTCGGCACCCTGACCAGGCCCTGAAGCTGGGGTCTGGGGGGCAAAGTTGCCCTGATGCTCCTGGCAGGATCCCAGCAGTCTGCTTGGGCATGCTTGCACTCACCTGTGCAGCTGCTTGGACCTTCTGGTTCAAGCTGTTGCCATGGAGGGGATCTGGGGGCCCAGAGAACACTGCAAGGCATGAGGTTGTGAGGCCTGGAGGATAGCCAGCTCCCAGGCACAAGGCAGAGGGCATCAAGACCCAAACCCTGGCCAGCACTCAGCCTCTGAAGCAGTCCTGGAAGCAGAAGCTGCCCTGGACTTTCCCTGCAGCCAGGCTGGGTTCTCCAGCACCACACAGGGCTGCTCCTTACTCTCCTCACCCTGTTACCTGCTGCCTCCCGGATGAAGCAGGCATTCCTCTTCAGTTGCAGGATGAACTGGGGGGAGCCCTGGGTGCAAGTGTGCAGCAGGATCTTCAGCACCTGCAGACACAGGGCTCGGGGTAAGAAGACCAAGTTGTGGCTGCCCTGCCAGCCCCCAGACCTGTGACAATGCTCATGCTCTTGCTCATCACCCTGGCCTCACAGCTCTTCTGCAGCCCGTCAGTGAGCCCTGAAGCAGCCACCCCCTCACCACCACCTACCTACCTTCAGCTTGACATGGCAGGAGTTGCTCTGCAGCCGGTTGAGGAGATATTCCAGCAGACACTGGCTGCTGCCAGGTGACTCGTGGGAAATCTCTAGGGTGGGGGTTAGGGATCCTTCTCTCCCCATGGGAAACAGATCAGGGTACAGTGCCTTGCTCCCTCCAGCTTCAGCCACGCCAGAGCCCATACCTGCCCCTGCCCAGACCTACAGACCCTCTGCAGCCAGCCCAGCCCCCTCAGCCAGCCCCAGGATTGTGGAATCATAGAATCGATCAGGTTGGAAGAGACCTCGAAGCTCATCCAGTCCAACCTATCACCCAGCCCTATCCAATCAATTAGACCATGGCACTAAGTGCCCCATCCAGGCTTTGCCTGAACACCTCCAGGGACGGCAACTCCACCATCTCCCTGGGCAGCCCATTCCAATGCCAATCACTCTCTGTCAAGAACTTCCTCCTAATATCCAGACTATACCTCCCCTGGCACAACTTAAGACTACGTTCCCTTGTTCTGTTGCTGGTTGCCTGACAGAAGAGACCAACTCCCACTTGGCTACAACCTCCTTTCAGGTAGTTGTAGACATCAATGAGGTCACCCCTGAGCCTTCTCTTCTGCAGGCTGCACGCCCCCAGCTCCCTCAGCCTCTCCTCACAGGGCTGTGCTCCAGGCCCCTCACCAACCTTGGTGCCCTTCTCTGGACACGTTCCAGTACAGACAGAGCAGTGCCTCCCTGCTCCCCATTACCCACTCTGCACTCCCCAGAAGGATACTGGCGATCTCCTCAAACAGGTACCCGGGGCAGGGGACGTCGTCATCTGCCGTGCCTCGCAGCAGCACCGGCAGCTGTAAAGGAGGAAGGATGGTGTGAGAGAGGCTGGGCCTGCACCGGGGTCCAGCCCTACCCAGGGCCGAGTCTGGCCCTACCAGCCCAACAAGGCCACGCTAGAAGCCCCCCACACTACGCCGGTAAGCTCACAGCGCCGCATCAACATCACAGCCCTCGGAACATACGATGACACAGCTTCGATCTAGGAGCGGCAGGGCAGGGCTGCCTTGGCAAGACCGCGAGGTCAGACCTTCGACAGCGCACATGGGAAGGTGCAGCGATGGCACCACGGGTGGCGGAGTGACGTCACGCCCTTAGGCAGCCCCCCCACCCTAACCCGGCTCGTACTCGGCCCGTACCCGGCTCAGGAAACTCAACCGGTCTCTCAGCGGCGCCGCCATGACACTGCCGGCACGACCCTGCCCGGCCCGAAGGCAGCCTCACGGCTCCAGCCCCCGGAAGCTGCTGAACACCAATGAGCGTGCTAGGCACTGCAACTTGGCCAGTCATCGGCGAGGGAGGGCGGATCTTCGGGCGGAAGTGGCTCCCAAGACTGACGCCGGCAGCAACAGGGCGGGAAACGGGAAGTAAACAACCGCATGTCTGCCAATCAGAGCTACCAGCAGCCAGGGACCAATCATAAAGTGGTCGGAAGGCGGGTACCAAATGCACGCTTTTGGCAAGCCGATCTCACCAACCCGAGATGGATGAAGGCCCGACCTTCCGCCACCACCCAATCACAAACCAGTATGCTTTGATAGGCGTTCCGCTTCTCGTATCGACGAGCCAAAGGTGCGGGCGTCCCATCGGCTCCCAATATGAGTGCACGGAGCTTTGATGAGCGCGGCGACCCGCCAATGACGGCTGCTCCATGATGGCGGCGCCCAGGCCGTGAGGAGGCGGTAGCGATGTCGGGCCAGGGCGTCTGGCTGCGGGCGCGGGCGCGCCTGCGGCGGTTCCCTGCGCTGCTGGCGGGCTGCGGGGAACAGGTGGGGCCAGGCTGGACTGGGCCAGGGCGGGGATCGGCTCCGGGAGACACCTGGCGAGCCCTCTCCGGTGCCGTGTCGTTCCCTCTCAGGCGGCTGCTTACGGCCGGTGCGTGGCGGCGGCGGCGAGCGGGACGACGGAGCTGCGGCGGGACGCCTGCCTGGAGGAGTTCCGGGCGCTGCGGGCCTGCTTCGACCGGGCGGTAGGTCCCGGGGTTTAGAGGAGCGCCCCCGGGACACGGGGACCCAGAACTGAACCGTGATTCTTTGGCAGGCGAAGACGACGCCAAAGTGATGTTGGGAACGGCCCCGGAGCCTCTCACCCTGTGCACCGGCCTGGAGACGCTCCGAACAAATAAAAATCTATAAATCCAAACCAGTTTGTTCTTAACTTACAGAATAAAGAGGGGAGGGGGTGGGAGGGAGGCTGGTGGCAGAGCTCCCAGCCCCCGGCAGCCCTGGGGCAGAGCAGCCCTAGGGTGAGTGGCCTCGAGCTGGCAAATGGTCACCGAGACCCCACCCGCTCCCCGTCATGGAAAGTGCAGCCCCACACTGAATCGTTTGTGTTGGAGGAGACCTTTAATGTCATCGAGTCCAACCATTAACCCAGCACTGCCAGGGCACCACCGAGCACTTCTACACGGCTTTGAAAACCCCCTAGAGACAGGGCTCCACCACCGCTCCGGGCAGCCTGTTCCACGACTTCACAACCCTTTCAGTGAACAAATTGTGCCCAATATCCAACCTAAACCTCCCCTGGCACAACTTCAGGCCATTTCCTCTCGTTCCTCACACCCCCCTGGGTTATAACCTACGCTTCGTGGAGCCCTCTGCATCTCACTCCAGCTGCAATCTTACGTTCAGCGCTGTGTGCGAACTCCAGGTCTGCTCAACAGCAGAACGTCCTGCACCAGCAGGAACCAAGGCAAGACGCTGGCCCCAGCGGGTCAGGAGCTCTGGGAACAGCTGGGCACAGGGTGCTTGGGAAAGTCAGCCCACGCCTGAAGGCTCCTGGTCTGGCAGCAGGTCTGCTGCAGCTGCTTGATGCCCTGAATGTCAAATTAGACATTTTTCTCCCCAAGGCAGGCCCCGTGTGCACAGGCAGCAGGAGGATTGCAGCCTCCCCTCCTCTTCCCTGGCAGCAGGGAGGAGCAAATCGAGAGAGCACAAAACCCTCATTTCCTTCGGCTGCATCATTCCCTGCGGGTAGGAGCAAAACAGACACTGCTGCCTAGCCAGGAAGATGTGCCTGAGAAAGGCTTCCAGATTCCCCCCCCCCCCCGCCCCCTCTTTGTTCATGTTGGTTTTTAATTTAAAATAAGGAGAATTTAGACCAAAATGCTTCAGCTTATTTTATTGATCAGCTCAAGTCTCCCCTCCAGTCTCTCTCTTGCCAAGCACTACAGCCTGGGCAGAGGCAACACAGCTCCTGCCAGCTTCCAGCCTGGCTTCGGGGTACCCACAGACTGTTCCCAGCTGCTGAGGAATGTCAGGAGCATCTTTGGTCCTTTGTGTTCATGCACACAGCTCAACACCAATTAACATAGACAGGTCTGACCCTCACTCTGCCTGGCAGAGCCCCAACCAGACCCCGACAGGCTCAAAGGGCAGGCAGGGGGAGATCCAGCTCTTGCTTGCTTTGGAAAGGCTGATTGGTGCCAGAGGGGACAAAGCCTGGACAAAGTCTCCCTGCTGCAGCCTCGGAGACGTGCTCCAGTGCCTGCTGCCATCCCTGCCCTGACAGACACGGCTGTGGAGTGACTTTAGGACTCCCAGCTGCGCTGCTTGTGCTTTACAACAGCGGAATGGAGAAGCTCAGGGGGCAATTCTGAGGGTTAAGGCCATGAGAGTAGCGCAGGTAGGTCCTCCTGAAGTACGCCCCAGCCCGTGGGCATCACCCCTGTAGCTCATTTTAAAGGGAAATTAAGACAACATCCTTCGAGCAGCAGGCACAGGTCCCAGAGCGAGCAGAGCCGGTGTGACAATGCCACGTGTCCGTCGTGACCCGCCCCTGGCTCTGCAAGGTCCCATCAGACAGGAACTCGACGAGGCGTTTACCAAAGACTTTAGGGATATAAAAACCACCACAGTGATGAGGTCTGAAACTCCAGGCTGGGAAATTTCACCCGTTCTAAGTGAGAGCTTTGGGATTCGATTTCTTACATTCTCAAGTCAGGATGTGAAAGTAAAAAATAATTAGGGGAAAAAAAAAAAAAAAAACAAAAAACCCAAACACAACAAAAGGGATGAATCACTGTCTGGGAGCTCAAGATGAAGCGAGGCTCTCATGGAAGCTCTTCCCTTCCTGGCATGTGAAATCCATTTCCAGGGGTGGAGCAGGGACATCTCTGGGTGTCAACCACCGTGCCGAGGGGGGGCTGGGAAGAACGCGGGAACCGAACACGCTCCACCACGTTGCAGAGAAAAGAGGTAGGTATGAGCCAAGCCCCCTAAGCCACATTCTTTTGTTCCCAAATTAGTCACCTCTTGCAGAAAAATCAAGCTGGTTTGAGAAACAGAGGGGGGTCAGGGGGGGCAGTCTGCAGCTTCATAATGCACTTTGGACAGGAGAAGTCAAGCCTGAAAGCACAGATGAGAGCTGAGCATCCGGGGAGGGAGGGCAAGAGCAAAGCTCTGCGTTATTGCTAATGTGTGGCTAACCAAATGAAATCCCTGGGAGTAGAGAAGGCACAACTGCAGCCGTTATGCCCCTTTAAGGCAGCTTTTCTACTGAACTGGGTTCCTAACCCACAATTATCTCCTAAACATGCAAGACTAACAGCTCCCCCCTCAAGAGAAACACCAAAGCGATTGGCTAAGCTGGTCACTCAACTCATGACTTGATGCTTCTCCAGAATAAAGCCCTTCCCAAGATGTATGATCCTGGTTCTGCCCCATCCTGCATCCCCAGGACTCTGCCTCAAAACCCTACACACACATCCAGGGCACAGGAACCCAGAGAGAAGCTCTTCCAAGCAGGCAGGGGAACCTCAGGGAGGACCACCTCAGTTCTGAAGAGGATAGCTGGATGGAGAAGGCAATTTGATATGAAATGGATGTTGAGAAAGGTCCTTGAAAAAGCTGGCCTGGCAGGGAACCGAGGTAGATGGCAACCTCTGAAAGCCAGAGAACAGTGGGGAGCTTTTCTTTCACGGTTGCCATCTCCTCAGCCACCTGCAGGGAGCTGCCACCATTACAGAAGCCCTGGATGGTGCTCAGAGCTCCAAGGAGATCCCATGGGCCCAAGCAACGTGCTGCCGGCTTAGACCAACCACCGCCTGAGCAACAGCAGCCAGAAACCCAGCTGGTTAACGTGAACCTTCCCTCCGGAGCTCCTCAGCTCCATTGCCTGTGGCCAACACCCGCAGCCACCCACCGAGCACGACCACCCCGCTCACACGTTGCCGTCCGCCTGCGTCATCTGCTTGATCTGCCGGCTGTGGACCACCTGCTGAGCCCCCTCCGCAACTTGGTTTAATCGTGTCTCTAGAGCGCTCCGGAGGTCGTTCACTTTCACATCTGGAAGGGGGTTCAGGCCAATGAGGACCCCTGCCCCCTGTGCAGCCTCCTCCTCCTCGGGAGGCATCAGGTCCCGTCTCCTCCGGCGGAGGTCCAGGTCTGCCTGCAGTTTCAGGTCGCGGTTCGGTTTGACATCGTGGTCGAATTTCTGGTGCCCCTGTGCAGCTGCTCCTTTCTCAGGCTTTTGGGCAGGAGCATTCTCAGGGCCTGTTTTCTTCTCAGCATCGTTAGAGGCCACTCCATCCCCATGCCTCTGCTTGCTCTGCTGACCTCCCTGCAGGTCCTGAGCCACCTCCACCACATTCTCCCGAGGAGCTTCTTCCTTTATGTTCCCCTTGTCAGCCAGGTCCTGCTGCCGCCTGCCAGCACCCTCAGCTCCCTCAGGTTCTGCTCCTCTCCGATGTTCCCGTAGGTGCTGCTCACTCTCTGCCATGTTCCTTTTACTGGAGGAGTCTACTGCAAGTGCCAGGGCTTTGGGCTCCACCTGACTCAGTTCTTTGGCTTTAAGGTCTACTCCTGAGTCTCTTTCCAGACTCCTTCCTGCTACTCCCTGAACTTTGGCAGCCCCCAGCTGTTCTCTTTGGATGGAAGCTGTAGCTGCTTCCACGTCTTTCAGGGAATTCTTCTCACGGACATTTCTTCCAGCTTTGGCTTCATGATCTCCTCCTAAATTCTCTGCCAAGGGCTTCTTCTCCAGGTGGTTTCTGGCTGCTGGAAGGTGTTGGGCATCCCCATGAAGGGGATCCCGGTTCTCTGCAGGATTTTCAACAGCCCTGTCATTGTCCTGTGGCAGCACCTTCCGCTCCTTGTGAGGAACCCCGGGAATCTCACGCCTGTGCCCAGCCTCTCCCAGCCTTCCCACAGCTGCCCTGTGCTGCTCTGCGGAGTCAGCAGGCTGCCTGCCCAGATCCTGCACTGGCTGCTCCAACAGCTCCTTGCTGAGCACCTTCGCAGCAGCTTCTTGCTTGGCCCCAGGGCCCTCGTCCTCCTTGCTCCTGGAGAGAGGCACTGCAGGCTCCTGCTGTCCTTCTGCTGCAGAACAAAAACTTACATGTAAGAGATTTCTCTTGTAAGTGAGGGATTCCCTTCTCCTGCCACCACACTCTGCACAACAGCGATGGGTAGGCGGCAGAACTAAGAGAGCCATCAGGGACACTATCACCCCTGCACACAGGGATCCATCCCACAGACCAGTGTCAGACACACAAATGGCTCTGCCACATGCCAAACAGACTTGGATCTCTTCCAGTCCAGTTCTGAATCATAGAATTATAAAATCATTTTGGTTGGAAAAGACCTCCAAGAACATCAAGTCCAACCAATAACCCAGCACTGCCAGGTCATCACTAAACCATGGCCCTCAACACAACATCCATGCAGCTTCAGGGATGGGGACTCCACCACTGCCCTGGGCAGCCTGTTCCAAGCCTTCACAATCTTTTCTGGGGAAGAAATCATTCCTAATGTTTCAACCTAACCTCTCCTGGCACAACTTGAGGCCATTCCTTCTTGTTCCCTGGGAGAAGAGACCAAGCTCCACATGTATCCAACCTCCTTTCAGGAAGTAGTAGAGAGTGAGAAGTCTGCCCTGAGCCTCCTTTTCTCCAAGCTGAACAACCCCAGTTCCCTCAGTCACTCCTCACGAGATGTCCTCTGGACCCTGCTGAAGCTGTTTTGAGCAGATGGGTCACACTCTTTAGTGACATCCTTACCTTGCTTTGGCTTCTCCTCTCCTCCCTCCTCCTGCCTTTGTTGGTGGATCTCCTTATGCTGTTCTTCAATCACAGCCAGCAGCTTTGCCTGCTGGTCAAGTAGCTGCTTCTGCTGAACCTGCTGTTCTTTGATCACCTGCAGCAGCACAGCATGATCCAGCAGTTTTGCCTGCCCTGCTTCTAGAAAAAGAGAAAGCAAAAAAACCCATTAAAAATGCATGACCCAAACCCCTCACTAATCACCTGCTGGAGGGGCTGCAGGGGCTTTCAGCGGCAGGAAGGTGCTACTCTGCCAACACTGCCCGTTTGCCATGAGGGAGAGGACACAGCATAGCTCTGCTGCTGGCACTGATAGTGACTGTGATGGCACAGCTCCAGGGTGCCTCCACCAAGGACAGTGGACAGAAACCCAGACATGCTAACACAGGATACTGCTCTCCCAAGATTTGGGTGGAGAGACCAAAACCTGTTCAGGGAGCAGAGGTACAGAACAGGTCTGCTGGAGTGCTAGTGCAGGGAAGGACAAGGTGACTGCTCAGGAGCTGGAAGAGGACAGGACCGGCAGAAGTTGGTCAAGAGTGATGGTCTTGGCTGCCCATATGAGATGAGGCTGCCTGCAGCTCAGCTCTTGAGATAAGCCAAGCTTCTCAAGCTTCATCTCTCTGAATACACTGCAAAGACTTCATTCCAGCTAAACTGAGGCTGGAAAGGGCACAGACAGCAAATGTACTCTCTTAGGAGGAGCTGGAGGAAGCCCAACGAAGGCACAGCACCCTCAGGAACCTACACAGAAACATCAACTGAGGTATGGATACAATGCTGGGTCTTCTCAGGGGGCAAGGCCTGGGCTGCAGCCAGAATGATGAGAGGCTGCTGGTGACTCTCCTCTTGCCTTAGCCAAGTGAAGGTCTGGCATGGGCCACGGCAGGAAGTCACCCACCAAACCACCCTGCTGAAGACTGGCTTTGAGCACGGTGAAAGGGCTAGAGCCTCAGGCAGCCATCAGTGGTTTAACAGGCAGCAGCGCAGGTGGTTTGTGCAGGTTGGAACCACAGCCACACAGGAAAGCAACCCCACCTCCTGCCGAGCTCATCAAGCACCAACAACAAACCTGAGCTCCCCATGCCACGTCAGAGGAGGAAATCCTGCTCACCATCCCTTCGCTGCCACCAAGTCACAGTAAATACTCCAGGCCAGGCAGAAGTGACTCAGGTTGCTTCACTCACCACAAACAACACATTGCACATGAACCACCAGCCCCAGGTCTCCACGGGAACCTTGCTGCCTTTTCTCTATCAGGACAGACAACCCCCACAACACATCACGTCGTGTCTGGTCGAGGGGGGTATGACCCTGCGTGTCACTGGCCTCCTGCACCAGAAAGCAGCTTTCCTCCCAAGTTCAAGGTGTTTCCAAACCGTTCTGCCCCACAAGAAATAACGTCAAAATTTAACAGCCTGGAAAATGCCATTTCGATTAAAAAGGGATGCTGCTCAGGTCAAGCCCTCTCCAGCAAACACCACCTCCTCCCCCTATCCCACTAATCACCTGCCAGGTGGTTACAGAGAAGTGTTTCCAGTTCACATTGTGGTGCTATTAAGACAAGGGCCCCTGGAATTCCCCTTCCACTCCGTTTTCAGAGAAGGGGGAATTTGGCCGTTTCAAGAGAGGCATTGACTTCTAGAGAACCTGTTTATTTTCTGCACTTTGCTCAGAATAAACAGTGAAAACAGAAGCCATCGCTGCTATCTCGCTCTCCAGGCCTGCCAGATCCCCAGCTCGGCATGGGAATGTTTGGGTTGAGAGTGCAGCAGGCATAGGTTTAGTGCCAAATCAAAGCGTTTCTTGCCGAGAGCTCTGCAAACACGCCTGTCTCCTGTGTTTGTGCAGCACACCTCTTCCACACAAACAAAAGGCCACCCTATCTCCTGGCTCCTCCTTTGATCCCAGGGAAAGCTGGCCCCCCTCCGATGCTTTGGCTGGATTTGAACAGCACTCCCCATAAAAAACATCTTAAGGAGTGATAAAATGAAAGTACCTGAGCCCAGGGCAGCTACAGCCACGGCACTCAAAAACGGTCCTGGGGAGGCAGCTGCTTGCAGGGAGCACCCAGGGAGCTATGTGCCCTTTGTCTTGCCCCCCGATACATTTTCACCCTCTCCCAGCCTCTGGACACGAAGCTCAGCTCAGAGCAGAGGACCTGAACAAGCCCAGAGCACTTATATGGTGACATCCTTGTGGGAGAGCACCCCCAGCAGAGTGAGATAGAAAAGCCTATGGAAATAAAGGTCCCTTCCTCCTTGCCGAAGCACCAGGAGTCCTGAGAGTCTATATTCACCAGCAGCTTTTACACTCGAGTCCCATTGCAATACAGAATGGAAAGACAGCAACTAGAAAACCGAGCTGTAACCACAAAGAGGTGGGTGATGTGGCCCCAGGAGCTCGGGTGCGTCAGAGCAAATGCCCACCACCTTTGGACCAGGAGAGAGGTGAAGAGCTGAGGGAACACTCCACACACAGGCTGTGAGCCTGAGCTCAGGCTCCAACCCCTCTCCGACGGCAATGAGCTCCCCTTGGGGAAGGGCTCCTTGCACAGCACCAACACCAGGGAAGGCGCAGTCAGGGCTTTGCCACCGCTCCTTGGCACAGCTACACGCCCACATCTCCCCGTGTGCTACAGCCCACACCTGCCCAACGCTGCAAGGCTCTAGGGTGACGCCCACCCACCTCCCCATCCCACTGCCAAGTGCCCCAGTCTTGCACAAGCCAAACGGTTTCACTTCAGTCTCTCTCCTGCCGAGGCAGCACCGCCGGGTGCCAGCGTGACTCATGCCCTCAGCCGTGCTGCAGGCGTGAGCCCGCTGGAGACAGGCACTAATTGCTGTCGCGGTGGAGGTGACTGCAGCCCGAAGCTATGCACCAGCAAGAGCCAAGAGCCGAGCTGGCTGGCACCGGGCTCCTGCAGAGAGAAATCCTGCACCCGCAGCCCAGCGCCCTCCCCTCCCAGCACACCCCAGGCTCACCCTCCACCTTGCTCTCAGCGTTTTCCTGATGCTTCTCTTCCGTGTTTTGGGCCTCCCTTGGCTCCAGGTGATCCATTCTCCCCGGGAGGGGCAGCTCCTGCTTATCACCTGTGGACAGACAAACAGATCAGCAGACGTTTGCAGTCAGTAAGGATGCTCCAGCAGCAGATGTTCTCGAAGATGACTCCACGCCGGTGTTGTCCCTGCCTGCCTGAGCCGGCGCAGTTTATATTCAACCCAACGACTGCGAGGGAAGTAATAAAAAAAAAATATTTAACAATCTTATAGAGTGGTGGCAGCCAGCCAGCACTAACTACCTCGGCCAATTAAAATGCAAGAACAGTTCTAACTGGCTTTTAGATGGGCACTTAGCAATGTGTTACCTGTCAAGATCTCCTGGCTCCGTGTCCCCAGTGATTCAGAGACGCACAGGAACAGCACGGCACCTGACATTTAGTAGGCTAGCAAACAACTGTTTGACAGATATTACAGTAGCTGTCAAAGCCACCAGATTCCTCCTCCTTCCTCAACAGCTGCTGAAGGGGTTGTGCACACTCACATGCTAATCTTGTGAAATTAAAAGGAAATGCTGGGATCTAGGTAGGAATAACCAAATTGCACTGTCTCCAGAGGGGGTTAACAGGCCAAGAGGAGGAGAGTTTGCTCAGATGAGCTGCTGTGGATGGAGCTTACCAGGGTCAGCTTCCTTTTCCACGGACTTCATGGCCTCCTCTGCTTTCCTGGGGAGATGGAGCTTTGCTTTCTCCCTGTCACCTGCAGCCTCAGTTTTCTTCTCACCGTCCGGCATGGCAGCTTGTGCCTTGGCTTCCACCACTGGTTTGTCTGGCTCCAGCTCTTTGTATGGCAGCCTGCCATCCTGCTGCACCAGCACCTCCAGCACGTTCTTTGGATTCTTAGCGGGCTCGTCAGTCCCTCCCCACAGTTGGTTCTCAGCAATCACTTCCTTCCCCTGTTTTGGGCCAAATGCCTCTTTCTGGGGATTCGCTGGGGCTGGCTCCTCCAGCAGACCGTTGGCTCCCCCAGGCGCAGGCTTCTTCTCGTCAGATTCCTCCCGTTCCCGGCCCATGTCCACGACCACTTGGTCATGTGGGACAGGTGGCTCATGGCGGTGGGCTTCCCCCACAGGCAGGGCAATCCCTAGGGTGGATCATAGAGAAGAACACAGACCTGTTGGAGAGGGTCCAGAGGAGGCCCCGAACATGATCTGAAGGCTGGAACCCCTCTCCTATGAGGAAAGGCTGAGAAACTTGGGGTCATTCAGCCCCGAGAAGAAAAGGCTCCAAGAAGACCTTCTTGTGGCCTTTCAGTACTTAAAGGGGCTGTTGAGAAAGGTGGCGACAGACATTTTAGCAGGGCCTGTTGTGACAGGACATGGGGAGATGGTTTTAAAAGTAAAAGAGGGGGATTTGAACTAGAGAGAAGGAAGAAATTTTTCACAGTAAGGATGCTGAGACACTGGCCCAGGTTGCCCAGAGAGGTGGTAAATATCCCATCCCTGGAACTATTTTGGGTTAAGTCGGATGGGACTCTGAGTAATCTGCTGTAGGTGAAGATGGCCCTGATGACTGCAGGGGCTTGGACTAGATAACTTAGAACAGTTCAACCCAAACTATTCTCTGACAGAGAGGGAACTGCGGGCCTGAGACTGATGGGAGCAAGGAGCAGGCAGCAGGTTCACAGTAAGCCCAGCACTCCGCTCTTTTTCAGCCCTGCTTTTCCTTCCTCGTCAGGGGGCTGCATTCCTAATGAGCCTTGAGAGCATCAAACGCTAAATTGCCTTCAGTCCATGAGGTAACAAGCAGAGGTCTTCATCTGAACCAGCCCTCCCAGCTCCAAAGCTGGCATCCTTTCCCCAGGTTCCTCCTTACCTTGATCGGGACGGTCGAGCTGCACTTTCTCCTCTGGTTTTCCTCTCTCCTCCTCTCTCTTGGGTACCTCCATGGGGACCTTAATTTGCGGCTGCTCCATCTCCTTCTCCTCCAGCAGCTTGGGTTTATCACGGTCATCCTCTGCCTCCTCCACTGCCGGCTTCTGGTCTGCAAAGGCAGGATGGTTAATTGCAGGAGGTTACGCATGGCTGCACTATTGCTCCACCGGCAGGATCAAGGCAATCGCTTTGTCTGCCACAACCTCCTTTACCAACACAAGCCCAGCAGTTATTTCCCCTCCAGCCTCACCACGGAGCGGATAGGACTTTTGTTCCAGGGTCTTCTGTTTGTTTTCCCTACAGTGGCTTTTTATGGACCTTTTTTTACGGCAGAGAAGCCCAGGCTAGGCAGCGAGGCAGGGCTGGGATGGAGCTGGCTGCCGCTGCGAGCCCATGCCGGCAGATGGTAGCATCCTCCCGGCTCCCTGCACTGGACCCCCCTGAGCATCAGCAGAAACTGAGGTGGTGGTCCAACTGCAGCCCCCTCATTGCTCCCTCGTGTTGTCTGTGTGCTGCAAAGTGGCTCGAACCCCCTCTTATTTATTTTCTGTTCTCCTTTCTGTGCTTTGAACATTACAAGGAGAGGCAGGAGGGTGGAGAGCTGCATGACCCTGCAGGAGGCAGGAAGGATTAAATAGGCATTAGGGGAAACTCCCAAGGGAGACAGGGGACTCCCTCAGCTCTCCTCCAAAGAGATTCTGGAAAACACATTCCTGTCAGAGGAGTTACAAGGTTCAGCACTGGAGTAACCACGTGGAATTCGTGGCCCATCCCACAGGATGGGAACGGTCCCTTCTGACCCCAGGGTGGCAGAAGACAACCCACGCAGCTCAATCAGGGAGTGAACTCTTCCTTAGAAGAGCAGCAGAGGAGGAAATCTAATTGTTTCCCAGCACTGAAGTTGTTGTGCAGAGTTTTTTTTTTTCCCCACCCAAGAAACTCTGACAACAAAACAAAAAAAAAACCCAGCAAAAACCAAAACCCCAAAACACACAAAAAACAAAAAACCCACCAACAAACCACCACCAAAACCACTATCTTCTGTAACAAAAAAAAAAAATTCCCAACTCTTCCCCCCATTTGCCCTCCCCCACACAACTTCCTTTGGGGAATTAATTCTATAAACATCTTTCAATTTTCTCCTCCCCCTCCGCAGGGCTGGTGTGATTTATTACAAGATGAACTCATGGGAAAGAAGAAATTGCCACAACTTCAGCTGTGTGGGCCTTACCCAAGGTGGGGAGGGTGTGTGTGGGGGAAACAACAACAAAATAAGTACAAAATCCTGGCCCAGAGGGATCCATGCTAGAAGGACCAGAAACCTGGACTCCAGAGCTCCCAGTTGCAGGGATGTGTGCTGGAGCTGGTTGGCTTTCCAAGTTTCTTTGGTTGGGGAATGATGGTGGGAGGGGAAAAGGCCTCAGATTTTCTGAGAAATTCGAGTCTAGTACCCAAGGGTCCTTCCTTCCATTGAGGGACTTCCCAGGGTCAGCAAGTCAGGGCAGGACACTCCTCCTTTCAGAGGGAGAAGAAAAAAAAGAAGAAGGGAAAAAAAAAAAAAAAAAAAGGCTGCAGGAACCAGTGCCCAGCCCTGGATGAGGGCCCTGGGAAGCATGAGACTGAGGCCGGGGAGGGGAGTGCTTGACATGGCTGAGGATGTTCCCAGCTAAATCCTGGCCTCGCAGCAAAAAATTATTTAGTGTATTGGAGGAAAAGTTTGTCACTAATTGCTCCATGAAGGCGGGAAGTGGCTGTACTTGGAGGAGACTGCAGCACATCTGAAGCCAGAGGATCCAGAGAACGGCAACGTGGGCAGAGCAGTTCCCACGGCAGAAGGGAAGGATGACCCTGAAGGGAAAGACTCTAGGCAGCCATGCAGCAAGATGATGATCAAGAGGGGAAATAAAAAGGAAGAAGGGGAGAAGCTTTCCATGCAAGTGGGAAATGGAGGAGTTAAAACCAGAACTACCACAGCAAGCTTTAGCCAGAGGAGCCTGCAGCAGGTGAAACCCCCCAGGACACAAGTAAGGGGCTGGTGAAGGCCCCACTGCTGGGAGAAGCATCAATCATAAATCCAGCAGCTGAGGCATGTCCTGCAAACAATGCAAGGGAAGACCAAAACAAAAACAAAACACAACAAGAAAAAAAGTCTCCACGCCATAATAAGACAAAGTTGCCTCTGAGCCGTCGTTTGCTCAGCAGGAAACAAAATTAAGTTCATCATCGGGGCGTGAATTAACGACCTCTCAGGCTGCATGGAAATTTGTACAGGGCTGTATGTGGTTTGCAGAGCAGAGCCTTGCTCAGGATGTGTAATAATCGCTCGAGCTGTCTAGTCGCCCTCCAGGTCCCTTCGGAGAGCGTTACAGTAATGCTGCGCCTCTTAATGTTTTATGAGCGGCGTTGGACTTTACAGGCAAGGGCTGCGAGGTTGTAAAAGCTTTTTGGCTGACGACAAGAGGACCTTGGGTGTTAGGCAGCACCAGGGAGCAGGGAGGGGGATGTTGGCTTTGCCTCGACGGGTCCCTGCCGAGCAGCCCCAGCTTGCAAGGCTCAGCAGCAGCTCCGCTTGCACTCCGTGCGGGGCGGCGGAGGGAAGCCAGAGCTTGCTGCAGCTGATTTGTGTGTGTGTGCCTGCGTGCGCGCGCCTGTGTGTTGTGGTTTGCCAACAGCCTCTCCAAGCTGCAATAAAATTTCATGATTAGCAACCTAAAAGNGCTCCCCGCTCCTGGTTTGGATAGCAGCAGTGGTCCCAGAAAGGCATTAAATCCCTCCTCACACGGTTTTCCTATCGTTCTTGCCCACCGCAGCAATCGTCGTAGCCAAACGCTGCATCCACACGCCCTGCTCTTGGGCCAAGGCAGCAAGACAGGTCCTGCTATGTTCTCCCCGACACCGTACCAAGGGAGATCCAGCAAAGTGGACAGTGCAGGGAGCTCAGAAACATAGCACCCTCTCTAACACTGAGCAGTGCCCAAAGCATCATCCCACAGCTGACAAGAAACACAGGATTAGGATCCAGCTCCAAACTCACTTAAATGGTTTCAGCACAGCGAAACGGAACAAGATCCATGAGCTTGTGATAAGGAAAACGAAGCAGAAGGATGGGGGCAAACAGTTGCCCTCGAACGTGCCAAGCAGGGACAAACTGTCCCCGGGGAAGCCCAGTGCAGCACAACCCCCCCACCCCGGGGCCCAGCTGTGCCTCCAGGACTGCTCCCCCACCACTGCCCGAAACGGTGACAGATTTCACAAGGTTATCGAATGGCATCACTGAAATTAGTTCACAGTTGTCTCCTGACGCACCAGCAGTAAAAACGAACCCAAATTACAAGAGGCTGATAGTTCCTTTTCTGTGTCACAGGCACTATTAAAAGCTCGCTCGCACAAAGCACCAGGGAGAGCTGCAGCAGAGTCAAGCTGTTCCTGCCGCGATTAGGAGCCGTGGATAATCCACGTCTCACACATGTTCGGGGCTGCTCTGGCTAATAACACCGGCAGGGGACACAGCCTGTGGGCAGGCAGGTCTCCTTTTTGGGGGGCAAACATTCAGGGGCGGAGGAGCTGCTGGCATCGTGCCCCACAGCCAAGAAGCCAACCGCAGAGCTAAGTTTCGCCCAAGCCCGCATAACGCAGACCATGAGACCCAGGAGGACAGAGGTAATGCAGACCACGACACCCAGGAGAACACACGTGGGATGGGTGGAGAAAGGGTCCCCAGTGCCTGGGCTGCCTGGAGCGGCGGGGAAAGGGCAATCTTGCACAAGAAGAGTGAATCAGGTCTTTGTTACCCCACATTGCACAACACCAGGGAGAGAAAAAAGAAGCAGCAACCATCAAGTAAGGAGCTGAAAAATATTACAAAATCTTAATCCACCCCATGAGACCCTCTAGGGTGCTTTCAAATACAGAGAGAAATTGCCTAATTAGCTTTTTTTTTCCCTTCCCCTTACTTTTTTTTTTTTTAACTGGATAATTGCCTTCATGAGCTTTCACAGGCAGCTTAGCAACCTTTTAACGTCCGCGCGCACGCCGCGTGGAGCGGCAGAACGCTTCTGAAAGGGGTTTTATACCTTTCCAGAAGAGCTGCTGACAGTAAACCTCAAGCAATACAGGCAGGGGCTGTAATGGGCACTTGGGTGTCGTTAGTAAAAACACTATTCAGAGTTCGCTGGTCAATACGTGTGCACATAAAAGGGCAATGTTCTAATATTCATAATCCCAGGGCCCACAGGGCAGGGTTTTAATGAAAGTCTGTACAGTTCTGGTCTCCGAAACATCAAAGAGGCCAATAAAACTCCTCTCACATGCTGACAGGCAAAAGTCAGACGGTGAAGGCAGGGCTGGGAAAAGGCCCCGTGTACACCCCCACTCACCCTAAGTCTGCCTTGGCCAGGCAGTTCCCAGCTAGGGGGAAAAATGGGGGCATGGAGACTCCCTCTGCCCAGGGAAGTGGCTGAGTATACAGTGCTGGTGCCCAGGGAGAAGCTGCATGCTCCTGCTAAAGCCCCGTGCGAGGAATACGAACCAGATGTGCCTTCACCCAGGTGATGTGGGGCAGCCCGCATCCTGTGCACCCCTCCAATGACAGGATGCAGCTGCTGTGGTGTTTTCCAGGCTGCAGGCTCCTGCCTCTGCAAAACAAGCTGGGCGAGGATGAGGGGGGAGACAGGCTGGGGGAAGAACGGCACTATTTAACGCCTCTCATTGCTAGTCAAGGCAACATCCTGCGCAGGCACAGGGAGGCACAGATCCAAGGTTCACAGCAGCAGCTCTGCCAGGACAACCTCACATCCACCAGCCGCTGTGCGGGGTCACAAGAGCACCAAGTCCCAGCATGATGGGGGTTAGAAGGGACCTCTGGAGATCATCCAATCCAACCTCCTACTAAAGCAGTCACCCAGAGCAGGTTGCCCAGGATTGCACACAGGTAGGTTTGGAATTTCTCCAGAGAAAGAAACTCCATTATCTCTCTGGACAGCTTGCTCCAGAGCTCCAGTACCCTCACAGGAAAGAAGTTTTTCCTCATGTTCAGATGGAATCCTCTAGTGCCTATTGCCCCTTGTCCTGTTGCTGGGCATCACTGCAAAGAGTCTGGCCCTATTCTCTTCACCCTTTAGCTATTGATCAGCATTATGAGATGCCCTCTCATCTCATCTCCTCCAAGCTAAGCAGTCCCAGGTCGCTCAGCCTTTCCTCACTGGAGAGATGCTCCAGCCCCCTCAACATCATTATAGCCTCTGTCAGACTCTCTCCAATGATTTCCTGTCTCTTGAACTGGGCAGTCCCAGAACTGGATACAATACTCCAGATATAGCCTCACTAGGGCAGAGTGGAGGAGAGGAAAACCTCCCTTGACCTTCTGGACACACTCTTCCTAATGCACCCTAAGAGGAAGTCTTTGTCCCACTTCCTCTGCCCAGCTCCATCTTGCTGCCCTCTCCCAGGGAACGGAGCATCCGGGCCAGGCTCTACCCGCCAGAGCAGCACCAGCAGCCTCCTGCTACAAAAGGGACCATGCTGGACCTGGTGGGCAGCTGAGCTTTTCCTGGGCAGATATTGTGGGAAGTTTACAAACCAAGAGCAGTAAAGAAGCCTTCCCCCCAGACAGGATTGTTTCACCCAGCAGCAAGTACCAGGCAATAAGGGCTAATGTTGACAAGCTGCGGGCACGCACAGTGGGTACAGGAGGGAGACCGAGGAGTCGCTGTGCCAGGCGATGATTAGAGGCAGGCATCCTGCTCTGCCACCCTGGTTCAAGCCGAGAAGAAGCAGAGAAGAGATGCAGCAAACTCCATCGGACACCATCTTTTATGGGACTGTTTTATTTTCCCAGTCACAGGAACACGTGTCATTAGCAACTCCTCCTGAAAGGAGCAGCTGTTCTTTGGCCATTACTGCTCCAAAATTAACCAAGATGGAAGAATTCAATTGCATCCCTACTCCTAGCCCTGCTGAGTGTGCTTGATGAAGGGATCAACAGCATCTTTTGATCGGAGTTCACGGGCATCCCAGTGCCTGAGAAGGGTGAACCCACAAGCACAAATGCTTAAAACCCCACACCACTGCCAGGGATGGAGCAACCCCAGAGTGAATGTTATCAACGGCAGCACCAGTGTCTTGGAGACACTCAAAGCTGCTCGGCAGGAACACGGCCAGCAGGGAGGATAATCTCCAGAAGAGACAGCCCTTTTCTCCCTTCCGTTCCCAGTCTCTGTGAGGATATTTCAAGGCCCCCAAAGAACAGAGGAGGGAAAAAAAAAAAAAAAAAAANAAAAAAAAAAAAAAAAAAAAAAAAGCGCGAGCAGAACCAAAAAGAAATAAAATAAAGGAACAGGACACACAGGCAGAGATGAGGGGCAGCACCGGGTCAGGCGACACCTGCTAGAGATGGCCTTGCCCGGGGAGCCTGCAGCTGGGGAAGGGAGGGATCGGCCGTAATTCCATCAACAGCCACAGTAAACAAATAATAAATAAGGAGAACCAGTAAACAAAGCTGGGGCATAATCACAGGCTTTGTCAGAGCTAAAACCCAATCCGAATTTATATCCTCGCAAGCAAAAAGTCAGCGCCCATAAATTTACATACCTTGGAGGGCAATGAATGGCTTCTTATTGGGAAGGCAGACAATGCGCTGGCAGAGATGGTGAAAGCAGCCCTGTTTGGCCACTCACACCCCTCATACAGGTGGCCAGCATGGAGTCAGCACTGGGATGTGCTCACAGAGCTGTGTTTATCACCCTGAATGAGAAGAACTCAGTCCCACACTTAGAGGGGACTGCAGCACCACATCCTACCTTTCCTTTCCCTTCCTAAAAGAGTAACTCCCACAAATTACCTCCAGAGGTGCACCAGGCTTTTCCAGGGGCAAAGCCACAGCCTTTGTCATCTTCCTTGGGAAGAGAAACACCCCCCCTTCCTTGGGAAAAGTCTCCAGGAAGCTGCAGAGATGCCCAGAGTTGCCTGGAAATGACCCTGCTTCCACCACACTTTTTAAAATAAAAATCTTTTTTTTTTTTTTTTTCTCTTCCAAGAGGTGGAGCTGGGAGCAGGGCTGGGAAGCACAACTCAAGCAAACACATACCTGGGATTTTGACAGAATCCTGGTCAATTCTGTTCTCCTCTCGGTCCAGGTGCTCCAAGTCCACCATATCTGTCTTGACAGGGGTGGCCTCTGTAGCAGACAGGGTGGTGTATGTACTGATAACCAGAATTCCCAGGCCAATCCACAGGATCATCTGCACAACATGCCAGAGCTCCAGTTAGCACAGCAAAGCAAGCAGGACTGCTCTGTGGAGCATTCTTCATGCAAACAGTGTCTCCAAACCATTCAAAGCTCAGTGCAACCACACAAGTCAGCGAGAGGCAGAAGAGAGAAATTTAAGAGGAATTTAAAAAAAAAAAAAAGAACAACCAGTAGCTTTTGGCTGAGGTTTGTGTTTGGATGTAGACAAACTGATGAGTTTCAGAGGCTGTAAGCTGTTGAAAAGGCAACTCCTCTATCAAAAGGGCTCAAAAGAGAGTGGACAGGATGTAAAGATAGTAAAATGCATGTGGCAGACATGAGTCCAGCTGCAAAGACTCATTTCCAGCAACTAGAACACCATGAAATCAGGTCTGGCCAAGAACAGAGGTGCCTGACCTGTTCACAGCCTAGAAAGGTTTCTGGGGACTTGTTTAAAAAAAAAAACAAAACCAAAGAACAAAAATAAAACTTAATTTTGAAAGCAAGAATAAGGTATCTACAGACAAGATCTGTCAGCCAGTGTTCAAGAAACTGATAAGGAGTAACTCACTGATCTCTGAGAGCACCAACAATTCACAGGGTAACTCGAGAAGGAGAAACAAGGTGATGTGCAGCAGCACCAGGGGCAGAGGAACGTCTGCTGTGCTCGGTGCCAGGGCTGCCAAACGCCTGCCTGCTCCTGCAGACAAGAGCAGAACCAGCTCCAAGAGCTGAGCGGGTGGACTGCTGGCCGACAATGCTGGCTGGGGAGATCTAATTTAATATATTATTTTTACCCAGTTAATCATTGCAATTGTCACAGCAAGAGCTTCCTGTGGAACCTGGTTTGCATGTCAATGCATCAACAAAGCAGTGAAGGATGGGCGGGAGAAAGCCAGCAAGAGTTTGTGCTGCAGGAAGCTGGGAAAGCAGCAGCACCCTCCACTAGGAACCTGCCTCTCCCCACGAACTCCTTCTCACAACAGACTATGGAAGCAACAGGAAACACGCAAACCAGAAAACACCTCTGCAGTGCTGGGAAGCTGAAAGCATGCAACAAATTGGTATTTATGATGCATCAATTCCCTCCTCTCTGTGCTAAAGTACATTCTACTCTCCCAAACGCTAGGATCTGGCTTATTCTGCAGCTCCACAGCCAGCAGCAAAAGATCCAAGAGGATGCCGCAAACTGCATCTCCTCTTTGCACCTCACAGCTACCCAATATGATGCTCAGAACTTGCAGGCAGCACCCTGCTGCTTCTCCTCCACTTTTGCCAGTCCCCACTCCTGCTGCAGGTGTGCTTGCTGCTGGGGAAGAGGCCACCACCTCTTCTACCACGTGCCTACCAAGAACAACTCACTCTGCATGCTCCAAGAAGCGGCTGGACCAAAGTCTCAGTCTACAAAGGAAACCTGCTGCTTTGGTGCATGATCTTGCTGCTTTCCAGCATAAACCAGACAAGCTGCTTGGCCCCTTCTGAGAGCAGTGCAACTCCCAGAGTACTGGTGATGCTGGCTTGAGCTGTGATATCAGCTCATGAGAGGAAAACATCCCATGAGACTCAGCCTCTTCCCCCCTCAAATCCTTACCCTGCGGCGTTTACATCACGAGTCACAAAAAGCACAACAAAAGGACACAGCTCAGTGTGAGGGAAAGCAGGAAGGGCCACAGGGGAGCACTGCTACAACTGGAAGCTGCCAGAGGGAAAAAAGTGAAAATAAAAGGGAGAAGTGAAATTGAGAGAAGTTGAAACCATTGGCATCCCCAGGAGAGAAAGAGAGGCTGACACTTTCCTCCCCTTCCTCATGCTGAGAAGACATGGCCCCAAAATACAGGCAAGTGTGGTCAGAGCCTTGGGCGATCCTGTTCCCAGCACAGCTCTGCACACAGACAGACATCTTCAGGGGGAAAATGGCTGGTGGGACCCAAAGCAGCTCTGGACAAGGGGCAAGCAGTATGGCCAGGGAGCAGAGGCCAGACCTTAGAGACGTTGCAAAGGAAACAAGTAAAATCTGCTCTCTGCCTTGCCGTGTGGGTGCACAAAGAGCAGATATCCTGCCACCCGGCACAGGCCAAGAGCAGAGTCAGCAGGTCCCTGTGCTGCTGCCCTCGGCTTGGAGCTCAGCCACTTCCTCCCCTCACACGATCTACAGCCCCAGCAGAAATGCATTTGGAGACTGGAAGGTTGTTCTGGCATCTTCCAGAAACAACAGCGGAGAGGAAGAACGCTTCCATAAAGAGGATCTATTCTGGTGCCACAGGAACTAGGAGCAATGTGGGAGAGAAGGCAACTGTAGGAAATGGCTAAAATGACAAAATGTTTTTAAAGGATTTTTGTTGTTTCTGAGCTTAGTGGGGAACCACAGGCTTGGCTGTGTTAGATTCAAACCCCTTTGATTGTTTCACATTTGGAGTTCGTCTGTGAGCTTCCCAGAGCAGCAGGTATGGGCACACATGCGGCAGCCCACAAACAGTCCATGGGCTGGGCTGTTAGGGAACCAGAAGCTGCCCCTCACCTTCAGCTCCCTGCTGCCTTCCTCACCTACCCCAGCAGCAACTGCATACGAAAATAAAACAATCCACAATTTGCCTTAATTCCATGGATACTTCTGACTTGGAAAATCAGACAGTCTGTACTCAAGGGGCCATAAAGGCTCATCTGCCAATGGAGAAAGAAGAAACCTGAGGGTGCAAGGACCTGGTGGCTTGAGGAACCAAAGACAGGTGGAGGAGCCACCTACCCACAATGCATCCAGTTGAAGAGCTGAGAAACATAGAATGGGTTGGGTTGGAAAGGACCTTGAAAGGTCATCTAGTCCAACCACCTGAGAAGATTGAGCAGGGAAAGGGACAGTGCTGCCAAGAAGTTATAAGGCAGTGTCTTGTCCCACAGGAACCACCTACCCCACACTGCTGAAAAGCAAACCCAGTGAGAGCAGAGACCCTCTGCAGAAGCACCTCTCAACTTGGAGGCAGCCAGAGGACATGCAAACCCCTCTGGTTGCAGCCTCTTCCATCATCAGGCAGGTCAGCAAGGCAAGGACCTGTCTCCTGAGAGGAGGTCTCTGAGCACAGACGGGAACCCAAGAGAGGAAGTTTACGCAGCCGTTTCCTCCGCCAGTCGCTCTCCCTCAGCCGTCCTTCCTCCCAGAAGATAACCTGAACTTTGTACACGAGTGTCCTGAGCTCAGACCATCTCCTCTAACCACGCCTGAGCCACCAGCAGGGAGCAAAAGCAGTGCATTTGTGTGGAGTGACGACATCCTGCAAAGTGTGGCTGTTTCGGACAGAGAGCATTTGGAAGGACAGAGTCATGGTGAAGGAATGCAGAGCCCCGGTCACTGCCGGCTTCCTCTGCTGCGCCGTGACAGACACTGTGCCACCAAAAGCGCCTGCGGTGAGGGGTGCTGGCCGCCCTGCTACCAGGGGAGGGCAGAGGGGAATCTCTTTTTCCATCCACACAGGAGCAAGATTGAGAGGTCATTTCCTGACCTCGAGCAGCCTCTCCACAGCTCCTCTTCCCCAACTGGGACAACAGCAACTCCGGCCTCCCTAGGAGGGGCCTCTCGGACAGGCTTGTGTCAACACTGGGAAGCCAACACCTTCCTGTTAGAAGTTAAACACTCTGTTTACAGACCTTAACCTGACCTTCAGCAGCATTCTGCCAAACCTCACTCTGTTGCTCAGATCAAGAATCCCAGAGGGCAGCAGGACACAGACCTGCACCTTTACAGGAACACACTTCAGGCTTAACCACAAAAAAAGGGATGGTCTCCCCAGCTCATCTGCAGTGCTGCACGGCTGTCTTTAAGCTTTTTAACTGCTCTGTTACCTGATTGTCTTTCCAACCTGGCAAGCCTTTCAAAATCCAGCCACAGAAGGCCAGAATCCCAGCATGGTGGGGGTTGTGAAGGACTTCTGGAGATCACCCAGTCCAACATCTCCTGCTCAAGCAGGGTCACCCACAGCAGGGTGCCCAGGATCATGATGTCCAGACAGGTTTGGAATTTCTCCAGACAAGGAGACTTGACAACCTCTCTGAGCACTCTGCTTCAGGGCTCCAGCACCCTCACAGCAAAGAAGTTTCTCCTGATATTCACATGGAACCTCATGGACTGCCCCTTGTCCTGTCTCTAGGCACCACTTGAAAGGGTCTGGCCCTGTCCTCTTGACCTTTATCCTTTAGCTATGGATCAGCATTGAGAAGGTCCCCTCTCAGTCTTCTCTTCTGTAGGCTAAACAGTCCTAAGTCTCTCAACCTTTCCTCACATGAGATGCTCCAGTCCTCACCATCTTCATAGAACCCACCCAAGTTCAAGCTGCTGCCCCCAGCCCCAACTCAGTTAGCAGAAGTCAGAAGTTAGCAGTGCTCCTCACTGGCCAGGAAACATCTGGGACTGCCCTTTGAAACCATCTTCACTACTTTTGATGCAGTTTCCCCATTTGTAGTCTCAGCTTGCACCATCTTCCCAGGTCAGTAAATCCAAACCTCCTACCTCACTAGCCCCATAAGCTGCCCAAGAAAGGCCTTTGCAGGATGTCAGAGGTGGCCCTGTAAAAGCAGCCAGTTCTTCAGCAGCACTGCAAGAGTCAAGGTAATTCAGGCAAGAGGAAGAGCTGGAGCTGAGAAGGTCTCCTGCTTTGGAAGAAAACTAAGGATGATGGAGGGAGGGAGAACATTGTTTAGACAGGGAGAAGAAGGGAGGGACAGTTCTGCCCAGGGCTGGCTCCTTCTCTCCCTTGACTGCCACTCTTCACAGGAGTATGTTTTGATGGAGTGGAGTGCCTGATCAAAGAAAAGCAGGAATGAAGGAGGAGACCAAAGAAGGAGCTTCAGGGAAAGAATAAATGAGTCTTTGCAGAAGACCTGAAGGAATGAAGAGAGGGTGGGCCCCAAATTCAGCTCCAGCGTGGAGGTGGGGAGGCGCTGTTCTGCAGGCAGGTGTGCCCTCGCTGCAGCACTTCAGAGCATCGGTCACAGCAAGTATGCAAACCTGACAGGCAATGGATCATTCAAGAAAAGGCTGGACAGCTTGCTACCAGCCCCTTGAAACACCAGGGTAACCTGGGGGCTGATGCTTTAGATAAGCCCTTCTTCCTTTGTGGGGATTTCAGTGGGACAAATATCTTCACCAGCTTGTGACCAGCATTTCAGGTCAAGCATTGTGAGGGCCCCAATGTTCAACTCCAGGGCAGCTGACAGTTGCCTCTGGGCAGCCAGTCCCGGAGCTCAGCACATCCTAAGTGCAGTTTTGAGGCACTGCAGAGAAACATTCTGGCTCAGCCAGAATAGAGAGCAATTCTTGAAAGTGCTCTTTGTTTGGCTGAAAAATTCAGGCCTGGCATTCAGACTGCTGCTTGGGGTTTCAGTAAGAGAAGTTAGGACCAAAGTGTCAGAATTCAGAGTGAAAGCTGGAAAGTTGGACTATTTCCGTCAGAGAATGCACAGGGAAAGGGGGGGGGAGGGGAAGAGAAAATACTTTAAAACTTCATGTATGTTTGCAAACCCACAAGTCATTAAACACAGAAAAAGCCATTAGGTCTGTAGGACCCACAAAAATGTTCTCCCCCTGCTGACTCCACAATTCGATGAACAACTTATTCCCAGCCCAGCACTGTCGTGACTGGTCATGCTGAGGCAGGGCCTGCTAAAAGGCACTGGATTAAGTTATTGTTAGGAAAAAAAAAAAGAAAACAAACAACACAAAAAACATGTTAATTTCAGCCCTACAAAAAGCCCAGTATTTGCTGCAGCAGAGAAACAGAGCCCAGCAAAGAGCCACTTTGTTTTGGTCCCCGAGGAGGCCAATTCAAACTGGAGCAAGAGGCAAATCTAAACTTCTAACAGCCTCTGAACGACCTCGAGTTTTCAAAAATCAATTCCTGAAGCAACACCTCTATGTGTGTGTTCCCTTTTTTATTATTTTTTTGGTTGAAACCAGAAAGCTGAGGGTCAGCAGCAAGAACCACATCGCTGAGAAATGGTGTTTATTTTACCCAGCCCAGGCAGGTTGGGATGTAAGGCCCTGTTAAGTGTTTTATAGGTTGCCTGGATTTCCCATCCTGTGGATACAGAACCTGAAGGCAGGCTAGAAGCAGCATTTTATGCACCAAATGAATGCTTCACTTGCTGCTGGAGGGACAAAAAGAGCTGGTGTTCCAGCATGGGGCTGGTCATGCACTGAGCCAGCACCTCCTCTGCTGCTGTCTGCATGCCCGTAAGCAAGGCTACTCAGAGCAGCTGACCAGAACAGCTTCCACCCGTACTGGGTGGACTGGAGTGGGAGGCTGGAGGGAGGGCCTGAACAGTTTCTCTGCTGCAGCCAAATTAACTACGTTTCCAGGCTCTGCAGAGGGCTTAGGGGGATGTCAAGCAGCATCAGCACTGACCTGTGAACAAAGAGCATTCTTGTGGATCTTCTTGTAAATAAGAGCTGGGCAGATAAAACAAATGAGGCTTCCCATCGTAGCACCTGTCAGGCCCAGGACTGTTTCCACTGGCAAAGAAGAGGAGAAGTCAGCAAAGGCCCCTTCCAGGGTTGCTAGAGCAGCAGCTCGTAGTGGCTGTCTGAGCCTCCGCGCAAATAAAAGAGACCAGAGAAAACAGCCTCACTCACCGTTCGGGATCATGATGCCTCCTACCATGGTTCCAAACACAACAGCCAGCGTCAGGGCTTTGAAGCGAAGCGGGGGCATGTAACCCCCTGCAGCAAAGGTGCCATCTTTTTGCTGGAAGAGAAAAGGCAGGAGAGGGAGGAGTTTAGCTGCTGCATCACAACTCCACAGTTACCAAGCAATTGCCCCAGCAATCTCCATCAGCTTCGTCTATGGTCTCACAGTGGTGAATGCTGAGGGGGGTGGGGGCAGTTAGATATGATTGAGCAGTTTGACTACACCACCACATTTAAACCTTGAGCACTTTGAATATGCAACTGCATTTGAACCTTTAAAACAAGAGTGATGAGGGGCAGAGTGCCAAAGCTGCTGTTTCCATCCTGCCCCAAATGTGAACCATGCAGCTGTATCCCAGTCCCTGTGCCAGCGCTGCAGCTGCCCAGCCTCAGCAAGCAGCCCTAAGGCCAAGGGCATAAGAAAGAAGTGCAGCTGAGGAGGCAGAAGGGAGAGTGGTCACAGAGGCAAGAGTTCTGGCTCAGTGTCCCCCAACACCTCCAGGGGAACAGCAGGGCCACCTTATGCCACAATCAGCTCCTCTCACCTGACAGAAGACACACCAGCTAGTGGCAGAGAGGAGGATCAGTGCTGCTGGGGAGCTGCTTGATCCTGGACGGTTTCCAGGTACCCTTCACTTCCTATCCCATCCAATCCCATCCCCACCCTCCAAGCAGGAGGACCCAGTGAATCCTCAGGCCCTGGAGAACCAGCAGGTCCCTGCTCTCCTGACTGCACAGATGGGAGAGGAAAGCAAAGCGACATGTTCAGAGCCCAAAGAGCAAGGAGCCAAGCCCAGGCGAGAACCAGAGCCTTCCCAAGTGCTTCCAGCGCTCACTCCTCTGCACCCGCTGGCTTTCTCCGAGCATCTTCCCCCATCCTCAGGCCCTCTCGACGTGAGAAAAGAGCCGGGGGCTTCTCACAGGCAGAAGTGGCAGGATTTCGAGCTATAAATTGCTCAAGTTTTATTTCCTGCCCTAAGAGGTTTCTATTTATGCAGATACACAAAGGCCTCAGAACATTCCCACAATCTCTTACTGTTATTTACTGAATACCATCGGCATGCTTAGTGCCGTACAATACACAGAGGAGAACACGCCACTGCCACAAGGGACTTACAGTCTAAATCAGACAGACCAACTATAGTCACAAAGACTGTCTGAAGATCTGACCCTGGGAAAGGTGAACGTGTGGGACAGGACTCTATTCCACCGCACGCTTCTGCACCAGCCTGGCACCAACGGCCAGGGCAGGCACTGGAGGAAGGGGACATCTGAGCCCAGAGGGGAGAAGGCTGCTCAGGGGCCTAGTAACAGAGGCAGAAGGGCAAGAATAATGATAAAAGAACAGAAATGAGCAGACACACACAGAAGCAATACAAAAAGAGGCTGGGCTAGGCTCTGAGGCCAGGAACAGAAGCTTGAGCTAAATGCAGAGTTGGCCAGCAAAAGGATGCCAGCTGGAGCAGCAGGAAATAAGGAGGCTCCTCTGTTTCCAAAAGCACATTTCTCTCTCTGAGGGGGGAGAACTGCCTCGGTCTGAACTCTGTAACACTTCTGCACCACAGCCGAAATCCCCAGCAGAGTAGGGAAGTGGCAGCCATGGGACTTGAGGAGCAGCAGAGCAATAGCTGGCTTCAGGCTGGCAACTCCAGCACCCCTGCCCACAAAATTCTTCCACAGAGAGGACAAGACCCTCAGAGGACCAGGGACTAACCCTTCTGCAGAGCAGAGCCACAGGCCTCCTGCTGCACCATTACCACTCCAGGCACTTATGACTTCCCTGCGAGTTGCAGGTTTGTCCCTCTGGGTAGCCCAGTACCTGCCACGGGTCAGAAACACCCAGGGGTCATCAGAGTCTAGCAGAACCAAGGCACATTTGTAGGCCAGGTGTGCAGCCAGCTGCAGAAGCCAAAGTCACGGCAGCCCTTCAAAAAGCACATTTCAAAGGCAGCCAGCTGCTCCTGGCCACTCGAGAGGATCTTACCTGCTGCTCAAAGAGAAGGGTGTTCAGCGCCTGTCTGCATGGGAGAATCATCATGGGAAACCCCACAGCTACTGACATCATGAAGCCCACTCGAATCATCTCTGTCACCAGGTTGGAGGGGAAGTTCATCAGGACATTCCCAGCAATGGCTTCCGTGTAGCTCACATAACCAAAGAAGCCCACCTGCCCGGCAGGAGCAGAGGTGAGCAGCTGGTGGTTGACTCCAAAACACATTTTCACATCTGCTCTTTACAAAAGGGTGGAGGGCAGCAACCTCCCATGAAACTGGCACCAGCCAGCCAAGAAGGGAGTGAGGGGCCACCTCCACAAGCAACCTGCCAGCAAGCCCAGCTGCAGCCCCCCTAAAAGCTGAGACAATCAGTTAATGAACAGTGGAACCTGCCTAACAGCAGAGGCAAGTTTCTCACCAAATACAGGGAGGGGCTCTGCAGCAAGGGAATGCTGCCACTGCCCACGGCACAGAGCTGCCACATTATGCTTGCTGCTAGGCACAGGGATTGGCCTCTTCCAACAGCCTAGCTCACAGGGCAAGGCTCTCCTCAGAAATTATTAACTTGGTTTTATTAACTGTCACTTTATGAGGCATAACTTCCTTCACATCTTTCCAATTGCAGCAGCTGTCCTAAACTCTGGGCAGCATCTCCAGCTCTGGGCTAAGCTCTGGAAGGCAGGCACATGGAAAAGCTGGGGCTCCACTCTGCCTCTGCCCAAGGAAATGTGCCATGCTGAAAATCTGAACCCTCTAAATGCCTCCTGCACTGCTTGGTTCATCATCTCCCATCTCATTCTGCTTTCAGCAAACTAAGTCATTATCTTTCAGAATAAATACAGATAAGCAGAAACCAGCCCAAACTGAAGATAAATCATTATCCCTGTTGCCCTTTCGGAGCATGACTTCTGGCAAAGAAAGAGAAGGGGAAGTTTCTTACCGTGATGTAAAAGGTGGTGACCACGTTTAGGGAAGAAGCAAATATGGAGCTCATGATTTTAACAGATGGCTCATCCAAGCTATCGTAGGTAGGCAAGACCTGACTGTAGAAAAAAAAAGGTGAATTATTTAACGAAACCTTCTGCAGAAAGAGGCAAAAAAAAAAAAGACCAAACAACTCCAGCATGTTCTCTGCCTCAGCCCAGCAGCAAAGAATCCCTCACACCTTCCCCCTATGGAGCATAAACACTCACTGCTATTCCACAATTTAGATTGCTAATGCCAAGAGATTTCAGAACACTCATAACTTTTAAGTGTTGCAAAAATATTCCTGCTCTCCCCACCCCACCACGTGGAGCTAAACCTGTGATGTAAACATTTTGGTTCAAAAAAAAAAAAAAAAAAAGTGTTGCAAAATGAATGACCATTTGTTCCAGCAAAACACCAGTGGCACCAGGCCAGGGCAGAGCATTGGAGATTATTGTTCTTGGAGCTCTTCTGTGCTGATAATTAAAGCAACGCAGTGTTTACAAGAGTAGAAGCAGGAAGAAGGTTAGAGCATCAGCACTGTCAGAAAGAAAAGTTAAACAAACAAAGCTAAACGCAAACGCCTGTCGTATTTCAGCACTGCTGCTGGAGCTGGGTTCATAGAAAGCTGGGAGGGCCAATTACATGGGATTTGGGGTATTTACAGGCTTGGAAAGCCTGTGGAATGTACTTTCTGACATCAGGTGAATATTTTAGCAACTCATTAACCTCTTGTTACTTTAACTCAAGTGGCTACATCCTGGCTTCCTGTTACTGAAGTAACTCTCGAGAGAAGAAGCTGGGGGTGGGGGGTGGAGCATCCAGCGAGATGGGAGGGGGTATTCCCAGCTCCAGTGGGCAGAAAGCCATTAGCAGAAAGTATGTCAGAGCTGAGGCTGAGCAGAAAAATCCCTAACACTTAATCCCTTAACATCAGACAGTTCTGCACAAAGGCAGCTGAGCACATGGGCTCGGAGGAACCTGTCAGGGTCTGCAAACACAGTACTGTGACAGCCATTTATTGGCAGAACAAGATCAGCTTCCTCAGGATCCCCATTTCGGATTCCTCCCTGCCCTCAATACACTCAGCTGCTCCTGATCAACAGACTACATCCCAGACTTTGTAAGGGCAAAGGCCCAGCTAAGCATCCACGCACCAGGAAGGAAAAAAAAACAAGAGGGAGGGTCTGCAGTGTGTAGGATAGCACAGCTAAACCAGATTTGTGTCATTGCAGGAGCAGCAGCAGCAACACAAGCAAAAGTGCCACACAAAGGCCAGATGGACCCAGGTCTCCTGCAATCACCTAATGGCACTTGTTGGGTCGCTTTGGAGGACCTACACAGCATCGCTCAAGCCCCCATGACACACTCCTGACCACCATCAGCTCTCAAGGCAGAGCAAGAAGACAAGAAACATGCAACAGGCAGTGTGTCCTGACATGTCCAGGGTTTATTTTTAAGCACAATGACTGAAGGCCAGCATACGATCAGGGATCCTTCCCTGCCCTATCTGTTACACTGCACCTCAAAGAAAGCTCAAGCAGATGGTTCCTCTTGAGTAGAGAGCAGGCGAGTCAGCACAAGCATTGAGGGCAGCCTGAGAGATAACAGCCTTGCTTCAAAGATGGCCAGAGCTACCAGAGACTACCCATTCCTTGTTGTGGGCATCACAGCAAGGCGCTCTGAGCACAGCACTTGCAGGGAACTGATGCTTCACAGAGGCAACAAACAACATCCCAACTTTTATTATCCCTGTGACTCCAGCATTTCTGCATCCATCTGCACCAGAATAGCCACTTCTAGAAATCAGAAGTTTGCTCCTGGAAAACTCTGATGAATTCTTTTTAATTAGAGAGTCCAGGGATCGGGTCGAGGCCACACAAGGAGGCTGCAGCAGAGGTAACCCCAGAGCCTTTACACTCCTGGCTTTCAGCTCCACAGCAAATTTCCACGCCACCCCACTGGAGAGGAGTGACCTACTTTGCAACTTCAGGAACAACAGGACAGCTTTTGAAGAGCAAAGGGTATTGAACTCCCAAGCAAAGCAGGGTTAAGTTCTTCAGTGTGTTTATTTGTCCTTACTGTACATACTTACTGAAAGAAAGAGCAGTTCTGCTTTAAGTTAGAATGATTTATTAGTTACAAATTCAGAGGTTAGCAAAATTCAACCTGTCCAGCTGAGAATAATGTGCTCATAAAAACTGCCCGGGCAGGGGGCTGTGTATTGCCCTGATGCTTGGGAAAAAAGTGTAGCTTAAGGTCCAGCTTGCCATGTAAATGCTGTAATGAAGCCTATATTTAGGTACGTGCAGGCTGGTCCAGACCAAACAATTTCTCTCCCTTTCCAACTCCCAGCAAAATTGTGCTGGGTGTTGGGTGGCTACCCCAAGAAAAAAAAAATAATTAAAAAATTGGAATGTAAAAAAACTCTAAAGTGTTAACAAGGTAAAGCTGTAAAAGACTCCAATTCCCTTCGCCAGTTGTAATGGAGACATTAAACAGCAAGACTGGAGCATGCTCGAGTAGGAACCGAGCTGCCAAGAGAGCCGATAAGTGGAAAATGATGATTTGGATCTTGCGTGTGGGTGTAAACACAGCAGTCTGAACAAATTTTATCTGTCGCATTCATTTGCTGTTGGCATGCTACCCGTTTGCTAGAGCTACAGGGGGGGAAAGCCCAGCTCTGCCAGCCTTCCAAATGAGGATGGTCTTTTCCGTGTCCACGTTTGGATTCACACTTCTATTTAAAGCCCATTACTGCTCCGGCCAGGCACGCATTCGCTCACTTGCCGTTTTGGTGCAGAAGGTAATGCTGCTACACACGAGAAAATGACCTGGTCTCATCCCTCTGTGTGCCAATGGAAACCCTCACTGAAAGCAGGTAAGTGGAAGCATGGAGACGAGCCTCCGAAGTCAACGGCTGTGTGATCTTCTGAGCGTTCTCACCGAAACTTGGGGGGGGGTGGGCAGGGAGCAGCAGTCGGTGTACGCTACTCAGTGGGGGGCCCTGAGGCCACGAGGCAACACAACCCTGCTGCCTTCCCTGGCACTAAATCATTCCCTTCCAGAAACGGGGGCAATTCATCACTTCTGCAGCTGTAGCAGAAGCAGAGTGCCTTATGCTGAGGATCTGTTTGGCCCAAAGTGTTGCTCAGGTACAGTAACTCCCAAGTGAAATATAACTCCTTCCCCCACCTAGGTAACAAAAGGGTCACAACTGAACCAGACGCTGTACTTCAGTGAGCTGTAAAACGTTGTGATTAAAATAAAATAGGAAACCAGATGGTATCTATCCCTTGCAGATCCTCGTGACCCTCTGCCCTCACAAAAACTCATTGTGCACCACAACTGCCAGAGGCAGGGATGGCAGGTACTTACGACTGGCAGGCGAAAGACATGCCAAAGATGGGGATGCAGCGAAAAATGCCCTCCCAGCGGGTGTAGCTCACTCGCTGCAGCCACTGCCCACTAAAGAGGCCATGCTTGAAGGACGAAAGCACAATCTGCAGCCCGAGAGAAAGAAAAGGGGTTAAGATCTGACCCAAAACAGCTTCCTAGTGGCAGTGATGCCAGTGCTGGGATAACAGGCAGCCGTGCGGCAGCACTGCAAGAAACAGCTTATGCTGCCCACCACCACCTGACCTCCATTAGTCAAACTCCCCAGCTCCCCACCCCACCCACACACTTGATTAAACCTCTCAGCAACCTCCAGGAGCCCCTTGCCACTGAGGACCCCAGGGTATATTTTAAAAGATCTATGATATTCCCTTGTTTGACAGCAACAGACATCCCAGCCTGCAGTAGGGTGAAACTGTTTCCATTTAACTGGGAGAATTATCATTCCCAGCAATTTCTTTTGCATTCTTTTGAATACCTTTTTAAACCCAAATGGGAAGCAACCTTTGCCTTGGAGAAGCCTGTTCAGTGAAGAGAGAAAAAGGTTCCTATTACAGGACCCCACCTGCACGCTGCTACTCCAGAGCCACTCAACAACACCAGTTCACCAAAGACAAGAATAAGCTTCAGGAAGACAGGGAGGGAGCAAGGCACCCAGGCGAGGCCAGGGAGCTCTTTTGCCATTGACAGTGAAACTGGCAGGCATTGGGTTGCACAGGAAACAGAAGGTAAATATGTCTGAATGCCTGTTTATAATATCGCCTGAATGAGGGTTTTCTAATCCCCAGAGATTATGTTTTAGCTCAGCCAACTCTCATGAAATGTTGTGGTTTTCTTAAAGGCACAGCTCCTGGAACAGAGCACTTCTGTAAAACACTCATGTACAGCTCCCAGCCTCCTTCAGAGGCATGACCCAGCACAACCTACAGAAAAAAAAAAAAGTTAAGTGGAAAGAATTTCCACACCTCCCTCCTTCTTCCTCTCGTCTCAGCTCTCTGAGTCCTGAAATTTGGGAGAGACAGGGCTGGGGCTCCACCAGCAAACCACATGAGCATCTGTGAGGTGAAACTTACAATCATTAAAAAGCAAGTGCAAGTCTCCACCTCTCAGGAAATGGTGCTACACAACGGGGCTTGGCCAAGCCAAACAGCTTTAGGTAATGCTCGGCTTAGCCTGCTGAATCTAAATGGTCCAGAATCCATTCAGCTCAGGGAAGAAAAACTTCTCTAGAAATATCTAAGGACACTGTGTACTGGACCTCAGACATTACGAAGCTTTCAGTGCTGAAGAAATTCAAGTGCTGGTGTCTAACAAAACTACTTGCAGCCTGAAAGGCATTAACCAGCAGCTGCAGAATAGCAGGCAAAGCAGACACTGGAGTTCTGAACAAGAGCTGCTTCCCCTGCAGATTAGAGGCATTGAGGTTTTCAAGGCAAAACACCAACACATGCTGAAAGCCCTCTTCACCACATCTTCCATCCTTTGATTCAAAGTTCAGAGCTCTAAATTGTAAGATACCAACAAGGAGAATAAGACATAACCTGATTTGTGGCTTATTACTGTTTGTGCTACCTCAGTCCCCAGCTCTGTAACAGCTTCACAGACCCACTGGCCAGTTCCTACAGCCTGTGTCTCCCCACCTTGAGCATAGGCACCCAGATCCCATTATACACAGCACTAATTAATCGGGAAGAGCATTTTAAACTTAAGGCTTGCACCTGGAAGCGCTCCCAGTCGGAACAGCTGCATTAAAGCAATAGGAAAACAGCATTCCCAGCACAGATACTCACCACGAACATGAACACCGTGTAGAAGATGAGAGCCATGGCACTGAAGGACTGTATGGAGGCCATCATGTTCCTCTGGAGGCTTAGGGGAAGCACAATGCACAGCGAGACAGCAAAGAGCAGGACTATCCGGAAACTGCCTGACACCTGGAAAAGGGATCTGTGTACAGAACTGCAGCATGGAGGACACTCACAGCATCCCAGCAAATCAGCAAACCCCCCCACCCTCCACATGCTTCATGTTTCCAGAGTGAGAACAATGCAAAGCCAGGATCAATCTCAAGTCTGAAATTCTGCTTCTGTCGATACGTAAAAGATCTGATTCTGAAACGTTGACATTTCTTTGGCTTGGGTCTGTGATTAGCTTCTACAGTCACTGGGTGCCACTGTTGCTCTACACACTCTGTGACAGGTCCATCCTCAAATAAAAGCATTTGGGGGGTGGTGGAGAGGTGTAGGGGGGGTGGGAGTGGAGCATATTTAAATTCTAATCCAATACAAGCTATTTAGGTAGTTTCATGCAATTATATAGAAACTAAACTTACTTAGGAAACAAGAGATTGAAGTCTTGAAAATTCCAATCCAGAAAACTAATCAAACTCTCACACTGGTATTTATTATAGCAGAACACTCTGAAATGCTTAGAAATATTTAATACCTAATTTGGCTGCAGCCACAACACATCTTTTTAACTTCACAGTCCCTTAATCAGAGCTTAGCAGCATCAGGCAGAGCAGATAACAGCCCCGCCAAAAATCCTTCCACATGTCCATTCTGCTTCCCTACACAGCCCTTGTGCTGGCTTCTCCAGAAGAGCAGCAAGAGCCTCCCATCCACCAGGAGCACATCTCATCACCACAAATTCCAAAGCCACATTGGGCTCCTCACACAGCTTATTTTATCTTGAAGAAGAGGCAGGCTCACTGTAACTTCACCCACCAAAATAGCAAGGGACAGAACTAAAAACCTCTCTTGAAGCAGAGGGGTGCAAGGGGCCGAGAACTCCAGACAGAGAAACTGTCTGTCACTACCCGTTGGAGCAGGAATTAAGACAGGAAGCATCAGGAATCTGCTCCAGAATTAATAGAAACCAAGTTAAAAAGAATTCCTTTGTTGGAAGTGCTTCATTGAAGGTTTTACACAGCTGATTGTTCACCATATGTCTGAGCTTCCAGGACTTCAGAGAGCCAAATGCTCTGTGTGCAAGGCGTGCCGTTAAAGCTCACCATGAGATGACCCCATGATGCCTGGTGGGCTGCTGAGCATGCTGCTGAGGCAGGATGCTCTCTGCTGTGTCTAAGGCACACTTGGAGCTATTGTCTGCACAGTAGATGTGATCCAGTGAGGATTTATTTACCTGAAATCCAAGCAGTCGGGCAAAGAAGTTGGACCCCAAATCGCCAATAACAACATAGAAAGCAATACAAGTTCCCAGCATCAGCCCAATCATGCTGCAAAAACAGAACACACCCAGGTTAGGAGGCTGGAGCAGGAACTCTGGAACACAGCAGCTACATTCCCAGTGGATCTGTACTCTGCAGAGCCCTCAAGAGAAAATGAGGCTTTGCTAATTCTGAGGCTGCTTTAGAGATGGTGACAGAGCCCTCACTGATGACATGGGAGCGGCAAGAACACTGAGCAGTGACAACACCACTACGTGCCCAGCGTGGAGCGCGGCTGTGCTGGGAACAAGACATATCCTACACGCATTGCAGCTGCTGGTGAGGGATTAAGACAAAGGTTCAGCACTGAGAGTCTCAAGGGCTGTACACTCTGCATGCAACAGCTGAAGGTTGGTTAGGATCCTGCTGCGTCCCTCTTGATCAAGGAACATCCAGAAGAGCTAACCAGAAACAGCTGAAAGGTACATTTAAAGTGACTCAAAACCTTGTGCAGTCACTTGTGTTCAGAGTTCAGCTCAGCGTGCCTGGCTTCAGGCGTGCCAGCCCTGTACACCCACCTGCTAACACAACCTTCTGGCAAGTCTTGGTGCAGACAAGCCCCATATTCTACTGAAAATACATCTGGCAAGTAGATTTCTGTCTGCAGGGATATGGGGAGCTGTGAGCTTCCTCTTACAGCCATAAGAGCAGGCTGTGCACCACTGCTTGGTGCTGGAGGGGAGGAACATGCTTTCATCCTCAGGTCTGCAAAGGGTAGGCCACCAGCTCTGCATTCAGCCTTAGCCAAATGAAAAACAGAGATTCTCCATCCACACCTAGCAGCTTGGCTGGAGGTGGAGCTCTAGTAACAGCCCATGAATGGCCTTAATGGCTCTTTGGAGCCACAGGAAATAGCAAACCCTGGAGATGGGAAGAACTCCTTTATTTCTTGCAAAATATTGTTTAAAATTAGCAGCAAGAGGTTCCCTCAGCCCCATGCCCCCTGGCAAGGGCCTACCATGAAAGTCTTGATACCAAATCATCTCCCAAACTTTTTTCCACACAAATGGACCACACTTTAATGAAAAGATTGTCCCGTGAAATGCTTCTCCTCCCATTCGTGACTGCCTGGACCACTTTCCCTCCCAGCTGCAATTATACAACATCCCTGTGGCAATTACAGCAATTGCTTGCACGGACAAGTAACATCTGAGAAATATTCTGTGTATTTTTAGTGTTGTGCAGCAGTTTGCAGCTGGGAAGGGGGAAGGAGTCAGCACCACTGACTGGCCTGGGCTCAAGACCGCCTCCACCAAAGAATCCCTTCTGAAAAAGGCTGCAATGATGTCCCTTCGCCCACCACGACTGCTGAAGGAGACCTGCGGAGGAGCTTCCTCCTTCATCTGAGGAAGCGCAGTCTGAAATGGAGACAGGATTTCCCCCACCAGGCATTTCCCAGTGCCTGATGTCTCACAGAGGAAGGAGCAGGCAGGACCAGAGCAGCTAAAGGGTGGATCTGAGGTGCTGAGAGCTCTCCCTCCCACCAACTCCCAGCAATCTTGGCAGAGATTTCACCCCTGGAAAAGGGCCACGAGCAACATGCCCATGATTTCACAGCACACGCAGCAGAGCGGGAGATGAGTTCAATGCCTGACTTCTGTGCTCCTGCTGTCTGGAAAACACTCCTGTCTCAGGAACAAGGAGGGGGAGGGTGGAATATGCTGAAGGCAGCACCTGCGAGCTGTGTTCAGGGAATCTCACTTGGGCTCTTGTTCCAATTCTAGGTGGTGAGGAAGACTTCTGGGAGCAGAGAAGGTGGGAGGGTAAGGAACGAAAGTGCACAGCAAGGCCACAGAGCAAACTTTTTCATTACAGAAAAGCAAACCATTCAAGCTTTAAATAAGTAGCAGATTACCTTGTTTCCACCAACATTTTTCCTGCTTTTCCATAGGCATGAAATGCTGACAGAAGAAGAAAAAGAAAAAAATAAAACAACAACAAAGTTCCAGTTAGTCAAAGAAAGGTCCAGAATGTGGCACAGGCAGCAGTTTGAAATTAAATAACAGTGACAAAGGGCAGTGCAGCAGGAACCCAACGGTGGTGTGTTTTGGGGCTGCTCCATTTGCCTGCCCTCCCACTTTCTTTTTTCAGACGTGCCCTCCACAAACTGAAAACCACATAAAACAGGAACAAAGATGAGGGAAAGATAGAAAGCAGGTTCTTTTCGTTTGGGTTGGTTGGTTTTGTTTTTTTTTTTTCTTTTTTCCCTCCCTTTCTATTTATAAGAAAAGTGGTGTGAAGTAGCAATCACACATGGCAACCATTAAAAGAAAGTCAGTGAGGAAGAGAAAAATATGCCTGGGTAAGATGCTGTGTGGCAAAAAGTTAACTGCAGTGCAAAATTTCAATCAAACTCGCATTTTTATTTTTATCTTCCCACTAGAACCGAGCCGCCTGACGTTGCTGGATGGGAGAGCTGAGATGGTGCCCAGAATGTTCAATCCCATACCCAGAATACCCAGTACTTGCAGCCCACACCAAAGGGCTGCTGCCAAGATTTTGGGGTTTGGTTTTTTGGTTGGTTTTGGTTTTTTTTTTTTTTTTTTTTTGCTTCCCCCCCTACCCCTCTCTCCCATACTCGGGTTGTAGCTTGTAGCAGAAAATGATCAGCAGTCCTTAAATCGCTACTTTTTTTCTTGAAGAGAAAAAGCCAAGAAAACTCCACTTTGTATTTTTAGATCTTACTGGGCAGAATGGGAATTGAAACCTCCAGTTCCAAGCACAGACCACATAGCCCTATTCTCTGTCTTTAAGTGCAGAGGAACAACATGGAAAATCATCACCCTGGACTCCCTTTGTCTTCTCTCAAGGTACAGCACACTGCCAGAAAACAAAACTTTACTCGTTTCTGGAAGTATCTTCTGCTATTTTAAATATTAACTTACAAACTCTGATTTCTTTGGACTCTGCTTGAGCTAAAAATTAAGAAAACATTATGTTCTCCCACAGAACTGAAAAAAAAAAAAAAAAAAAGCAAGCATGGCAAGAGAGCCACAGCAGAAAAATAAACCATAGCTGCTATGTGTGGTAGCACCAAAAATAGTCAACAGCTCGGTGACAGAGTGGGTGGACCAGCCACAACCTGGCACAGCAAGCAGCCCTGTGGCTTCAGCCCCCAGCTTTCACCTCATTTGGGAACTGATCATCACAAGGAGAAAAGTGATCCCTGGGGGCTGAGTCTGTTCTCCCTCGTAACAAGCCATAGCATAACAGAAAATGACCTTGAGCTGTGCCAAGGGAGGTTTAGGTTGGACATGAGGAACAATTTCTTCCTCAAAAGGGTTGTCAAGCCCTGGGAGAGGCTGCCCAGGGCAGTGGTGGAGTCCCCATCCCCAAAGGGATTGAAAAGCTGTGTAGATGTGGTGTTGAGGGATGCAGTTTAGTGGTGGCCTGGCAGTGCTGGGTTAATGGTTGGAGTAAATGATCTAAAAGGCCTTTTCCAACCAAAACGACTCTGTGATTCTATGAAAAGAGTGACAGTCTTTGGGAGGTCCAGTCACATGGCCAAAAGGTCAGGGCTAAGTGAGAACAACACATCCCTCCTGGGCAGTGGGTCTCCAATGAGCCAAGTCCAGGAGGACTGCTGCTGTGAGCTCCTTTTTCACAGAGGTAGGTGCCTCTAGATACTCCCTACAGCTGCTGGAGATGTTGAGAAACCATTGGTCTCCCTGGCTGTTCAGAAGGGATGTTCTGATGAGAACAAGCTTTCAAATATTATGTCAGATGTCCCCATCTGAAGACACTGGAAAAATTAGATCCTTTATCTTCTCAAGGAGGAAAGAGAAGATGACTGTAAAATAAATTGTACAGTCAAGCATCTTTGGAAAGGGATCTCTTGGTGCCTCACAATCTGGCCAGGACTGAATCTGCTCAGCCACTAGAGAAGCCCTTTTAAAGCAAGTGTGGTTCCTAGACCTTGTGCCCTGGCACTGCTCTCTGCAGGGAGCAGAGCTGCAACTTGCTGCCGATGGGATGAGTACCCAGCACAGGTCATCTGCAAAGACCCAGACCACTTTCTGCAGCTCTAAGGGGAGGCATTAACTCATCTCTTGGTTAACATCTGCCTGGAGCTGCATCCTGCTTCTCATTCTCATCTGCCCAAGGCCTTTCCCTTCCACTCTGTGCAGGAGAACAGTGGTGAAGAGCAAAACATTTTTAATACCCAAGCCCTTCAGGGACAGAGCACTGCCAGGCAAAGACGTCTGGACTCGGTATCAGCCTGTTACCACCCTGGCTCTTTCGTAGATGAAACCATTGCTCCCAGTGTTCCTCCGGAAGGGACTGGCTGACTGAAGTTAATTTGCAAAACTTTCTTACATCTTTCAGCACTGCCAAAGCCTCCCACAGAATCGGCCGCCAGGGCTGCCAGGATCTCTCACAGATGTACCAGGGCACAAGCCCACAGTGACAAAGGCTGCCTGTGTGGAGCTGCTCAACCTTGATCCATTAGGATGCGTTGCAGGAGTACTGCTTTTCCTCTCCGGGCTGTCCCTCCCGGTGGCACCTCTCCCAGGGCAGAGGCATTTCTTTCAGCACCAGCATTTGCGTGCCAGGAAGTTCAGAGGCATTACTGGTCCTCTGTGTATTCGAGCCCCCTGGCTTCGGAGAGCATCAAGGATCCCTCCTTCCCGGGAGACGCTCCAAGGTGGAGGGGACTTTCTGTACTCAGGGGAAGCGGCACACAAAGACGTCTTGTGAGGGGGCAGGGAGAGGCAACCCAGCCGGCTGGGAGCCACAGGGACAAGCCAGACGTTACCTGAGGGCTCCCCCTTCTCTCCAGCATCTCTGAGACCAAAGAACTTCTGGATTGTTTTGATTTCTAGCAGATACAACTTGGCAGAAGCCAAGATGTGCAGCCCAGGAGCAGCACCCCAGGCACTCTGAGGATGGAGGAGACCCATCTGTCAACAGCACGGTCAGCAAGTGAGCAGAGTAGCTCTTGAGCTCTTTTACCAAGGGCAATGCCAGCCAACATTCTCCTCCCTCAGAGAAATACGGAAAAATGAGCAAAAGAAAACTTTTCCAATTGTTTTTCATCTCAATGGAGAGGTGTAGATCCTGACCACCTCCTCCTGTCCCCTAAGTGGATCAGAATCATAAGAGAGGTCACAAACAGAGGCCAACCCAGGCACCAACATAGAGGCGACAAGCTCTGAGGAAGAGGGCTGGCAGACTCTGCCACAAACCCACACATGAATCTTGCAGATGTTTTTATTTTCTTGGCCGCTTGAAACCTTGTGCGCTGTTTCCTCTCTCTGCCCTGCCACAGAGGCACAGGCAGCCCGAGCTCCATGCCTGGCTCTCCGCTGGCAGAACCCAATGTCCCCGGCAGCGCACTGGGTGGGGAAGCTCGCGGCGTTCGTACCAAGACCGATAATTTACACCAGACACCCACTAGGCCAGCTCCCGAAAACTTGGGTTTTGATCAGTCAGTGCGGCATCTCCTCCCCTGCCCTGCAGAGTCAAAACAATTCTGCGCTTATTAACTTCACTGTCAAGAGCAGAATTAAACCCTCGCGTTCCCCTGAGGGCACGGGAAGGGAGAGACTGACAGAGGAAAACAGCACAAATTGAAAACTACACCAAGAAACCACATGCTGTGCCAACAATACCAGTATGAAAGTTGTAAATTAGGAGGTCAGAGTAAAAATTGCAGTGAAAAAAAAAAAAAAAAGGAAAAAGGCCCAAGCCCTAGAGCTGAAACTTCTCACCAAGGCCGGGGTAGGTCCTGCGCTTGCTGAGATTGGCCGATTTTACCAGAAACATGCAGGATTGATGAGTCATCCAAGAACAGAAAATCAGCAGCAGAGCTCCCAGGATGATGCCACACTGAAATGGAAGAAGAAAGGGGGGAAAAGACCAAGGTGAGGCGGACAGTCAGTCACCCCATACAGCCCTGCTGCCAGCCCTGATCACCTTTCGGCTCCCTCACACACCTCCAGCTGAGCTTTCACCTCTCAAGTTCCCCCAGCTTCAGAGCAGCCTGGAGGAACATGACGCACAAGCTCAATTTTACTCTCTCTGCAGCCCAAGGACAAAGCAGCTGCCTGTTTCCCACAACTTCCAGGTTGCACCAATTTGAGCACTAAAGAGTGAAATGGGAGACACTCGTGGAGAACTTCCACAACTGCCTCTTAGTCACCCTCCCCCAGGGCTCTCAGCGGCTCTCACTCCTAACCTCAAGGTGCAAACAAACTCTGTTGTAAATTTCTTAGATAAGAACTGTTTCATAGTGTGAACTCATCACCCACACTGTCCTCACTGGCTCACATGTTTGCAGCAGGAGGTATTAATGCTGGACACTTTTTAAGCAGGTGACTGTAAACAGTCCTTTTCCCCTTTTCTCTGCCGCATTTGATGTCAATGTGGCCGTGAGGATGGCAGCAGCTCCTGGAGAGGGGCAGGAGAAGCACAGCTCAACCTCAGCAGATGGTTTGCAAACACCTCCAAGCCAACCCACGTTTATCATATGGAGATTTTTTTTTTTTTTTTTTTTTTGGTCTTTTACTCACGAGAATGGCAGAAACGGCTACTTGGGCACCTCGCAGCAAACACATAGTTTGCTACAAAAGATGTCTCATCTCAGTCTTTAGTGCTTCCTTCGCTGAACAACCACTGCGAAATACTTAAACACACTCCAAATTCGGACCAGGGGCTTAAGACTGCTCTTCCCTGCCATGCAGACCCTGCAACTAAGGAGCTCTGGGGGATTTCAAGCCAGCTAGAGCCCTGCACATCACTCCCAGTTCAGGGCTTTCATCCACACGGGGGAAACCCCGACACCTCCCCCGACCCTCTTACCGTCTCTCACTGGCCCCAGCCCCATAGGGCCACGGGCAGGGCCCCATTACCCGCTTGCTCGACCCGGTGACACCCCCGGGTATCCGGCCCCTCCAGCCTCCACCAGGCACAGCTACTAGGGGTCAGCACTGCCACTGCGGGGAAAGGCTCTGAGCCCCGGGGAAGGGACCTCAGGCCGGGAAGGACGGCCCGGGGCTTCGGCAGGACGCTCACCTGTCTGAAGCAGAAGGGCACGGTGAGCACGCTCACCCCCACGATGCTGTTCACCACGTTCATGATCAGACCCCAGTTGGAGCCCGCTGCTGCCGCTGCCGCTGCCGCCGCCATGGCCCGCAGCGAAGCGGACACAGGGTGGGAAGGGGGTGTCCGTGGCGCGGGCCCGGCTCGCAGCCGCCACCGCCACCCGCACCCCCAGCGAAATCCTCAGCCGCCCGTACCGGCCATAGCAGGACCGGACCCGCCCCGACCCGCCCCTGCCGCCGGCCCCGGCACCGGCCACAGCGGCACTTCCGGGTTCCGCTGCTCCGCTGGCGCTTCCGGGAACGCGAGGGGCAGGGCAGCGAGAGGAGCTGGGCAGAGCGGCGCCGGGCGCGTACACTCCTGCCGCCTTGGAGGACTGTGCCCGCTGCTCTGGGGAGAGCTGGGGCGGGAGCGAAACCGGGGTGGAACCGTGCCGGGGGCACCCTCAAGAGCCGGGCACAGCCAGGGGCAGGCGGGGTGCACGCACGTGTGCAGATGCGCAGACACATAGGCAGATGCATGCAGGTGCACGAACATGCGTGCACACACGTGCACACGTGTGCCCATACGTACAGATGCAGACACGTGCATGCACGTAAATGCATGCCTGTTGCATGCACATGCATGTGTGCAGATGCACGGACGCGTGCACATGTGCCCACACACAGGTGTGCATGCATGCACAAGCACCTACCTGCACACACACACACAAATGCATGTGTGCATGCCCGTGAAGATAAATGCACATGTATACACACATACATGCACAGATGCACACATCTCCATGCACGCACAGACATTCCACGGGATCAGCAGCTCCATGGCACTGGGTTGCTTAAACCTTTCCACCCAAAAATCCCATGCTCTGTATCAAGCTTGTCTGAATCCCCATCAGCACCCACCGAACCTCTCCAGGCTTTAGCACCACAGCAGTAGTGGCACCTGAGCAAGGGCATTCTGAACGATGAGCTCTCCATGGGGGGCTATAAGCCGTTTAATCCCACATAGGTAGCCCATCACCCACACAGGTATGCAGAGACCTAGATGTACATCTGGACATTGATCCAGCTGTGCACAGGCAACACATACAGCAGGTCTGTCCCTATCCTAGCTGGAGTAGTCCCCAGCTCTGGCATGGCCACGGGTCTCCTTGCCTGCAGCAGCCTGCTTTTGGTGGGGGGCCCAAGCACCCCAAGATTCCTCTCTGTGTGGGTCTCCTGGTTTGCAGACAACCAGCGGTGAGTGCTGCATCCTGAGCCCTATACTATTGACCATGGGTGCCAACCTCCACTGGACATCCATATGGCCACAGAAACCGTTCAGCCAGCACCCAGGGGCTCCCTGCCTGCTGCAGGCATCTCCCCCCAGCCCTGCCTGCCTGTCTGCTCCACAGCATTGGAGCAGGAGAAGGGGAAAGAAAGGAAAGGGAGAAAAGGGAAGGGAGAAAAGGGAAGGGAGAAAAGGGAAGGGAGAAAAGGAAAGGGAGAAAAGGAAAGGGAGAAAAGGAAAAAATAAGAATACAAGAAGAAAAAAATAAAAAGACGAAAAAGGAAAAGTAAGTACAAAGCAAGCTAGAAAGATGCAGGGGCTCAGGATGGCCTGGCGCTGTGGCAGGTCAGAGCGGCGCACGCCGATGGCGCGCTGCCGTTGGAATGAAACGCGCAGCGCTTGTATAATTTGCAGCAATCGCAATGGGTAACCGCAGGAATTTGCTCTACAAAAGGTTTGCAGGGAGGTGAACACGCTGCCTAATTCCCTCCAGGTGCCGCAGCGGGCTCAGGGCCTGCCGGCAGTAGCACCGGCTGCGCTTCTCTGCTTCCTGTGCCGAGGCTGTGCCCATGTCTCTGTGTTGTCTCCAAAGTGGGACAAGAGGTCCCCTCGAGGCTGTTGCTGCCCTAGTACGGGGAAGTCCCAGTTGTGATTTCCAACACCAAGTCATGGCATGTGGTACCCAGATATGGGATGTGTCACTTGGACACAGGATGTGGTACCTGAATGTGGGGCGTGGCACTTGGACGTGGGAAATGGTAGCCCCACAATGGGGTACTCTGGCACAGGACGTGGTACCTGGACATGGGATGCAGCACCAAGACACAGGACAGCAGGGCTGTAGGGGAGAGGAACCCCTGTGAGCTGTGGGGGTTCCATGTGCTTCTAGGAACGTGCAGTAAGGCCCACGTGCATCTCCCACAGAGAGCCATCCCTGGCACCTACAGCCCTGCACATGGAGCAGCACACACACATTTGCCCCCACCCCAGACTCACTTGAATGTGCAGGTACCTCCACATTTGTGCATGCTACAAGGCTGGCAGCACTCCAAAGTCCTCCTCTGGCACCCACCTATTGCTCTGGGTGCCAGTGTGGGGCTGGAACTAATCATCTCTCACCCATGGGTGCCTGAGCACCCACTGAGGAGGGCAGAGCCACTGTCAAGCACCCAGGGCAGCCACTCGCCATGCTGGGAACAGAGAACATCTTGCTCCTGTGCCAAGGAAACATCTGCAGCCAGTTAGGGGGAAATTGTGTTTATCCAGTTAGAGATACAGGGCCCCAACTCCGCACGGGCAAAGAAAAGGGCTCAGGTAACTTCTTCATGTGTTAGAGGCCACCAGCAGCCAGAAAAAATGCTGAGAGCTGGCCAGATATGACCCCTTGCACTGAGGGACAGGGATGCTGAGGAAGCAGCCCCCACTCTGCCACCCCTGCAGTCCTTGTCACCAGCATGGGTGAGCAGGTGCCAGCTTGGGGACACAAGATAATGAAGAGCATGGTGGCTCCACCTCCTCTGCCCCAGTGCTCCCCAGAGCATCAGGCATTGTCATAGGGTCACCAGCATAAGCAGACTCACTGGTGTGGGTCACTGTGACAGGCTGGGGACAGCTCAGGCACTGCTGGGACAACATGTTTCCAATTGCCATGTCCCTAGTGCCACTGCAATCCAAACCACCTGCATTCGGTTGTCTGCAACCCATCTGCTCTTGGCTACTGCAGAAACGATCCCATGCAGCCCCACTCTGCAGGCTGGCTACTGTTTGCTGCAGCACCACAGACAGGGGCAGAGCTGCCCCTCACCAGGGCAAACCTGGGGCTCACTTTGGGTCTCCGTCCTGCCCAGGGTCTTAGTCCCCACAAATGCTGTTGGCACACATATGCCCTCTACAATTACCCCATTCCTCTGGTTAGCACCTGTGGTGGCCCATGGCCCAGTGCCTGGCTGCCAGTGTCCTCTTGCAGTGCCATGGAGCAGCCATGCTCTCTGGATTGGCACTACCTGTCACACAGTATTGATGGGGAGATATGACTGGGACACCAAGGCTGGACCCCATGTTGGGGGTTGCTTAGGGTGCTGGGTAGTCCTCCCACCCACCATGGTGCTCGCCCATTGCTCCCTGTCACCAGTATCCTCATACACCTTGTCAGAGGGGGACAACAGCCTCCACCTTGGCCAACCCACCTCCTCCAGATCAGCTGGGGCTCAACACACCACTGCTCAGCAAATGGGCTGTGAAAGGATGAAATAATTAGACAAAGACTGAAGTGAAAGCATAGCCAGCTGTGGTATGGGGGCTTGGGGGCACCCACAGCTGCCAGCAGAACCTGATGCAAAAGGCAATTCCCACCAGCTCCAAGGGCTTCCCATGACCCAGCAGATATATTTATTGAATAGTCACTCAGTAATTGCAGCAGCCACCACATGCTTGGGGCTGCCTCATTCTCCAGGTTAATTTACTTATTCCTCCTGGGAACAGCAGCTCCTGCCCACCACCATCCCTTCCTCCTGCACCACAGCTCCCAGGTGTCCTCCATGCTGGTTCCAAAGAACTATGGTTCTCTTCAGCCCATTTGCCTTCAATGAGTAACTCAGCCGTTACCAACAGCCCAGGGCCAAACCCTGCCTCCAGCATGCGCCAGTTTCTGTCCATCTGTCGGTGTCCTAGCCACGGGCAGACCTACCACAGCAGCACAGGGCCGTTTTCCCAGACACTATCACAAGGGATGGCAACCAGAAAAAGGTCCGGGACAGCACAGCTGCCCCAAAGACTCCCATCTCCACTTAGCCAGCATGGCGTGAGGGACGGCAGCTCCAGCTGGTTGTCGGGAGCTGGCAAAGGACAAAGTAGGACCCATTCCTTTCGTTAGCACAAGAGAAAGGAGCAGAGCCGACAGGCAGCATCCCCCCAGGATCTGCCGGGAAGCCCTGATGGCCCAGATTCCTCCCGCCCCGGATTTGGAGCACAGAGAATAAAGAGCCCTGGAGAGCTGCCTGAGCCACAATTACTGTAATTAGAAAAGGTGGCTTAGGGCTCATCGTGAATCCCGAGCTGCTTTGTCAAAATGCAAAACCCCCCAGGGGAGGTCCAGCAGGGTGGAGGCTGCTACTGTGTCTGATGCTGCTCCACAGGGATGCACAGACTTCCATGTGTGCACATCTGTGCTGGTGTGAGCAGGCATGTGCTAGGCAGAGCCATGCAGAGGCAGATTTGCAACTCCTGTGGATGATGCTGCCCCAAGAAAAAGTCTGAGCTCATCTCATTCCCAGCGAGATGCAAGAGTAGGGAGCTCCCACCCCTGCCCCGCCATTCCACCCTCAGTCATGAGTTCTCAAAGAATTTGCCTCACTGGCACCTCCGGGTTGGGAGGGGAGGGGGTGTCTGTGCCCTAAGGCACCCATAGCATAGCAAGGGCGGCTCTTCCTCAGAGCCATGAGCCACCTAGGGGTGTCCCCTGCTTTCCCTGCCAGGCAGCTACCCTGAGGTGAGAGTGGCATAGCAGGATTGAGGGGCCCTAGAGCAAGGTGCTGGGGACTGGAGAAAGGGAGCCCCTTCCCAGTTTGCTGGGACAATTCCACCCACAACGCAGCCCTGAGGTGGGTGCACCCAAGGGTCTGCAACCACACCCCAACCAGAGCACCCAGTATCCCCCCTCCCTGCAGGGGGCCAACACCCACGGCCAAGCAGCTGAGAGCCCCTCTGCCTCCAGCCGTGATGACAGATGCCTGGCAGAGCCCAGGAACAACCCAGCAAGTATTTAAAAACATAAATTAAAACAAATTGCGTTTTTATATTGCAAATAAGGGCAGTTTTATCGGTTTTATTGCATAACAACCATTAATGAAGTGCAGTTTCAGGCACCTTAATTGCTGAGAGACTAAAGTTCCCGCTGCATGCGCGGCGCAGGCCATGTGGAAGCGATGGAAGCGGCCATGTGTCATGCGGGCACCTGGCAGATTGGAAACGTAAATAAATTTATGGGACTATTAGGAAAATGGAGAAGAGGGACTCGATTTACCCAGGCGATTTATCTGGGAGAGAAGCGGCGTGGGTTAAACAGCACAAACGGTCCCGGGGATGGGCAAGAGATTGCTGGGGCTTCCCTCGGTGTCATTCCAGTGTCCTGGCGGTGGGGTCCTGCACTCAGTGCCTATCTTAGGGAGGATTTCAAGGTGGGTGTCCCCAAGTTGTACAGAAAACAGGTGATGCGCGGGCCGGCTGACCCCAGTAGGCACGATGGGGTTGAGCTGAGACAATACAGAGCTGGGGAGGGGAAAGGGGGGAGCTGCATCAGCCGAATCCCAACACAAACACACGCGTGGGCCCTCACGGAAAGCACAAATGCACCCGCATGCTTGTGCAACGCACCCAGAAGGGAATGCGGATGCCTGCAGTCCCGCCGCAGCAGGGATTCCCGCCGTTGGATGCTACGTGGGGATCTACGCGCGGACACGCGCCATCCACATCACATCCACGCGCGAACACGTCCCCCACCCGCATGTACCGAGCCTTACCGTGCCGCACCGAGCCATACCGGTCCTCCCGCGCTGCTCCGTTAGCCCGGGCGGGCTGAGCCCCGCCTACCCTCCGGAGCGCGTGCGCGCGCGCCCGGGCGGGGCGGAGCCACGCGCCCCTCCCCATTGCTCATGAATGGACGCGCACCGCCCCTCTCCTTATAAGGGCATGGGAGCGGCTCTAGGGGCGGGGACTGCGATTATTCAGTCCCGCCCCTTAGAGTCCCGCCCCCTCGTCGCCTTTTTACCAATCAGAGAGGCGCACTGGGCCCCCCGCGGGCGCCGGCCTTTGTTTGTGGAGGGCGCTGGGGCCAATGGGGGCGCGAGAGGGGGGAAGGGCGGGCCAATGGGAGAGCGGGGAGAGGGGAGGGGCGGGTGGTGGCCCGGCCACGTGCGCGCTGAGTCGCCACCGCCGAGCCCGGGGACACCGAATAGCCCCGGGACGTGTCGGGCCCAGGCAGGCCCTGCCGTTCCCTTCCCGCTCGCCCAGGAAGACCGAGCCCCTTTCCTGCCCAAAGTCGTTCTACCGAGGTGCGGCCACGCCACCGAGCTTGCAGCGGCAGGGACCGGCTCAGTTCTGCAGACAACCAGAGCTGAGGCATGGTGCTCTGGCCCCCCCCTCCGCACTCGGTCACATGCGCGGAAGGGTCCTCAGCAACCCCAAGACCATGCGCTGTCAGCGCTCGAGCCCATGTGTGGCTCTGCACCTTCTTTTCCCCGCAGACTCCATGGCGGTCGGAGTGACCATGGTGAGGAACGGCTCCAGCACTATGCTGTGTCCCCAGGACGATGCCTGGAGAAAACCATGCACTATCAATGCCAGACCCTGTATGCTGCCTCTGGCCTGGCACCTTCCTACCCCCACAGATCCCCAGGGGCCACACCATCCAGCTGGGTCACTCAAGCTCTGTCCCAGTGTATTGTCGGTCAGAGATAACTTTGAGTAGAGGTGGCATCACGGCTACTTCATGCTCAAGTTGCTCATTGTGACTGGGTCTGGGAATCTGTTGTTGACATTGGTCTGAGCATCAAAATCCAACTGCCTGCAGCTGCCCTGTACAGGTGAAGCTGCACCGTGCATGGCCCCTCGGAGCGAGGACAAACGATCATGTGCTGATCTGTGTGGTTGGACTCAGCTATGCCAAGCACCCACTGCATGCAGGGGAGCAGGGAGCTGCTGCAGTTGCTGCATTAGGCAGGAGCCTCCCAAGGGGCTCAGAAAGGGTCACCCAGAAATCCCACCCTGTGCCTGAGCTGTATCTGGGAACTGCTGGCCCCTCCTTGGCCTTGAGAAATTTCCTGCTTCCCAACCTCCCCCCAACATCAGGCCATCCATATGCCAGTGCTTTAGGGACACACTTGCTGCAAAGCCTGTCAGTTGAGTCACTCCCAGGCTGTTGCTGGTCAGCATGGCAAGGTGGAGGTCGTTGCCATTTTTACTACCAAAGGCAGCTCCCAGCTCCCATGTTTGATGGTTCTAACACCATCCAGCACTTCAGGACACTCATAGTGGGGGTTCAGCCTCATGCTGGCCATGACACTGCTGTTGCCACTCAAGAGCCATGGCAATGGATGGTGACGGCCAGACTAAAGGGGGTTTTTCCTCTGCTGTGGGATTTGCCAGACTCCAGCTGTGCTTCTCCTTCCCCTCCCCACATCCCTTCACCAGGGGCCCATAGCTCTGGGGCTGGCTGCTTCAATACAGCCTGAGGAGGAGCTATCTGTCCATCTGTCTGCCCATGCTTGCCTATGATGCTGCCTAAACCATGAGCAACTGCAGCGACGAGGCCAAGGAACAGCCCTGGTGTCACCATGGAAGACAGAGATACCGGTGAGCTCTGGGCCATCACTGCCGTGCTCTCTGGCAGGCGGTGAAGCTCCGGTGCATCTCCCCTGGCTTGGGGAGAGAACAAAGGAGGGCATCTGCGGCAGAGGGAGTGCCGCTGCCGGATGCGCTGCAGCGCAGCTAATCCGCCCTGCGTCCTCCTCGGGGCCCCGGCACACCCCACTGCCGCTGTGTCCCTGCTGATAGCGCGGCTCCAGCACAGCCTTCCTGTGCGGCCCGATGCACTGGCAGCACCGTATGCTTTGGAAAGAAGCCGCTCAACCCAAGGTGCGATGGTCTGTACGGTGCCCAAAGCCTCAGCACCGTGGTCCCAGCCTGCTCCCCTCATGGGTTGCACCATTCGATCCCACCACGGGCAACAGCGTGGTGGCGGTGGTGGTATTCACCCTGGCTAATGCCATGCCATAAAGGAAAACGTCTTTACATTAACGACTTTTGTCACCAAAGTCATTAACATAATAGGACTTCCACATCAAAATTGAATATTAATGCTACACCCGGCTGCGGAGTGAGACGGATAATTGCTCTAATACATTTTCCAGTAGGATTTTCACATCACAGCAGCAATTGCATTAGCAAAAATGATTATTTCCAAAGCCCCAGCAACGGGCAGTGGGAAGGAGGCCAGTCTGTGGAGCCCAGGTACAGAAGCTTCACAGACTGGGTTCCCTCCCACCGCCCTTTGTCTTTGGTGTCGGTCCCCATGCATGGACAAAGGCAGCTACAGGGTGTGCAGGGAGGGGGCTGTCATTAAAGTGGCTTTAATTGCACTCAACTGGGCTCGCTTCATTGATCAAGCTCGGCTGGGGAGCCCACGGGGGATGTATACCCACGGAGTGTGATGGGGGAGGGGTCTGCCTACCCACTACAGGGTTTGCCCACAGGGGATCTATCCATATGGGGGTCTGCTTACAAAGCTGGGGTTTGCCCATGAGGAAGCTTTGCCCACTGTGCCCAGGGATGCAGGCTTGGAGCTTGCCCAGCTCCCAACTCCACAAGGCTCAGCCCCTTTCTGCCCAACACTGGGGGATTTCTCCAGTCTCTTCCCACTTCCCCCCTCCTTGGACCTGACTAGAGGAAGAAAGATCCTCTCAGATGCATTTTTTGGTTTGTTTGTTTTGTTTTTTCCTAGTAAGAAACTGTTTCTGAGCAATGCCCAACCACCGGTGGCCAAACGATGTGCCATCCGCTACCCACCATTACCCCAGTGCTGGGATATGCTGGGCACTCCTGTTCGGCAACAATTCCACATGCTGGGTTAATCCGGAATGTTGTTTATCAGGCTGGAGCCCTTTCCCAGATGGAGAGGGTTCCAACTAGGATATTTAAGCATTTCCCAGAGCACAGGGGTAACCATGGGCTGCAGCTTGGTGCAGCACTCCCGAGGTGGTCAGGACGAAGCCAGCCTTGCTCCCTGTGACAGGATTCCCCAGGAGAGGGGGAGCCCCAGATCTGGCTGCTGAGCTCAGACTGTCCTCTACTCCAGGAAATGCCGCAGGGTAAATAACTGGGGGAGAAAAAAAGAGCTTTTTTTGAGGGCAGCAGATGAGAGGTAGTGTGCTGGCGCAGCAGGACCCCAAGAGGGTGACAGTGTGTCCCCAGATCCACTCCTCATGCGGGTGGAGGAGAAATCACCACTGTAGTGATGGGCCAGCAGTACCATGGTGCTCAGTCCGGGCAGTGCTGCCAGAACCATGCTAGTGCCCACTGGCATTGCAGCCTTCACACCGTGGTCATGGAAGAGGCTGGGGTGTGCGCTGCCTCCAAGCTCACAGTGTGATCCTGTGTCCTGCTGGACATATGTCCCTGCATCTCTCCAAGTGCATGTCCGTGTGTCCTGGCACGCCATGCCCTGTGGCAGCTGCCCATCCTCAGACACTAGTGCATGTGCCAGAGCTGTGCCCTGCAGTGCCACCGGCTGTCCCGACCAGCTGTCCTTGTGTCCTGGGCCCAGGAACATGCTGTGTCTGTGCATCCTGGAGTGTGCAGGTCTGTCCATGCCATACCAGGGTGCAGTGCTGGAGGGTCCCCTCGGCCTGTGCTGTGTCCCGTCCCCCCCCCCCCACCCAGGGCTGCTTGCCCTTCTAACTTGATTGTCATCCCGGCATAATGAATAGCTGCATCGTAATCTAATAGATTTTACAAGTTATGTGGATTTATTTGAGCATTTTCAATCAATTACATCCTTTTATTAAAAACAAAACAAAACAAAACCAACAAAAAACCCCCAACAAAACAAACCAACCAAAGAAGCAAAAAACCCAAACCCAAAACCAAACAAACAAAATAAACAAACCCAAAACCCGAATCAAAAAAACACAACCAAACCCCAAACCGACAGCCCACAGTGGCTCAGCCCTACCACTCCCGGTACTGGCCCTGGCCCCATCGTTGCTCCCCACTTTCCACCGTTCTGTGCGCGTTGCATGGCCCTGGGCACTGCACGGACTACAGGGGTGCATGGCCCCCAACTCCCCTCACCCTGTGCAGCCTCCACGTTCACACAGCCCCTTAGTATTGCACAGCCCCCCAACACTGCACTACGTGGCACCCTAGCATTGCATATTCCCCACACATGCTGCACAGCCTCCCAACATGGTACCCACTCACCTTGCGGTGCGCGGCCCCCAACGTTGCACAAACATCCCCCCCAACATTGCACGGCCCTCTAACATTGCCCCCCACCTCACTGCAAGACTTTCCAGCATTTGCATCCCCCTCTTGCCTTGCACTGCACGACCTTCCAACACTGTCCATCCCCCCATATTGCACTTCATCCCAACACTCCACCACATGACCCCTCAGCACTGCACCCCCCTGCTTTGCACCGCACTACTCCACTGTGTACTGACTCCACACACAACCCCCCCACTGCACAGCCTCCTAACTCTGCATCAACCCACACTACACCGCTCCCCAACATCGTACCCTCACTGCACACTGCATGACACCCCAGCACTGCGAAACCTCCATGACGGCACAGCCCCCCGATATTATTATACCCACCTCACCTTGCACCACGTGGCCCCTCAGTACCGCACATTTTCCCTCTCCCACAGTGCACAGCCCTTTCACTTTGCTGCCTCAAACACCGCATGGCCCCCCAACATTAAACACACACACACGAAATACGGTCCCTCACCTTGCACCGCACGAGTTCCCACCACTGCAAACCTACACCTCGCACTGCTTCCCTCCATTGCACACAGCCCAGCACTTCAGCCCCCGCTACACTGGACGTATCCCCCCAGTCCCTAATTCGCCCCCGCCCAGACCACCCCCCTTCCCAACCTGCCAGCAAAATCGGTGCCTGACTCCGGCCCGTTCCCCTCTCGCCGCCGCCTTTGATCTCCGCAGCTCCGCTCTCGGCCCTCCGGGTCCGCCCG
>WBNM01032222.1:939180-1004367 GCA_013399055.1 Ramphastos sulfuratus | reverse complement strand
ATCGCCGCATCCACACCGTCTGACCCCCACACAAGAACTTCAATAATATCTTCAGCCGTTGCACCCTTACTGCTTCGTCCATATTACAGCTTCAATAACACCTCCAATCTCGCTGTGCTCCACAACACACAATGTTTCGCCAATATTACAGCTTCAGCAACAGGTCAAAGAGTGGAGGTTTGAGTCAAAGATGGGCCAAAAGGGGGGCCAAAAGGGGGGCCAAACAGGAAGGCTGCAGGTCCCAGGCCCTCAGCAGCAAGGTGACAGAGCAAGTGCAGGCCCGGAGCAGGGATAAGAGAGAGAGGACAGCAAGTGCAACCATAAAGACAGGAAAGCAGAGTGGCAGCACAGTGTGCTTACATCATTGCATGAGGAGTGGAACCATACCAGAGAGGCTTTGTCAAACTCGAATACTTCTGGTGCAGCTCTGCGCTTCTCCATCGGCTCCTCAACTCGTATCAGTCCAACTCTGCCTCCGTGGCACATACATAACAAGGCGTCGCTCTAATATGCATATGCTAACTCCATAGCAACACGCCTCCTACGATGTATGCACAGAGTCCTCAGCAACGCGCCTCAATACAGTGCATGCACAGAGTCCTTTGCAACACGCTGCTCCAATCCCAGAGGAGCGAGGCCTTCTGTGGGGCGTGCTCCAGCTCACAAAGAGAACAAGACTCCGTAGGCATGCGGTGGTCCTAGAACAGCTCCAAATTTGATCTCTTAAAGCCTTTTCTATAAGAGAGTATATACGTGCTTTTTGGTTTTAAATACTTCTAAAACTATAAATTAATAAATATTTATAGTGACCGTATTAAAACTGAGAGGTTTCTGCCTATTTCACTCCTCATGTTGATAGCTACAAGTTTAAATAATTTTTAGTCTCCGTCCCTCCACAGTTTTCAGGCACTTCAAGCATTCAAGGCATTTAGAGACCAGGCAGAAGCACCAAGGAACTAACGGGGCGCCACTAACGGGGCGCCACACTCAGCCGCAGAACTGCGGTGCCGACAAAGCAGCACATAGTGGCAGCACTGAGCACTGATGGGGCAGCACGTGTCACTAGGGAGGTGCAGTACCGACAATCAAACACAGGATGGCAGCACTGAGCACGGTGGGGCGGCACACGTCACTAGAGAACTGCAGTGCCGATAATTAAACACAAGGTGGCAGCACTGAGAACTGACGGGTCATTTGCTCCAGTCCGGTGGGAGCAAGTTCAGCTCGGCTCTGTTTTTTCCTATTTCATTTTAAAAAGAACACGACACACACAAGGGAAAATCCACTGGTTTTAATTTATATATACACGATTTGTATCTACACTTCAAAACACCACGTGGATCTACTCAGGACTATTTTTATATATTCTTGAGGGCTTTATATATAATAGAGGAGATACAGGGGGGTCTCTTTTACGTAAGCATTAATACCATTCAGCAGTATCTAGACAAAAACGAGAGGTTTTTTTCTACTGGAATGCCTCACACTAACACAGTTTTTAGTGGTTTTTAATCCCCTCCAATCCCCTTCAAACATTCAGGGCTGCAGGCAGCCTTTTAGGGAGGCCGCCCCCATATGGCATCCCCCCGTATGGCATCATGGAAGGAAAGACAGAGACGGGGACGGCTGACAGGCTCTGCTCCAAGCCAGGGACATCCTTCTTGGTAAGATTTGCACCTTCAGCGCACAAGAATCGGCCAAGTTCACCCCTAAAACCTGCCCCAAGCACCCAGCCACAGAGCTTTTCCCCCACTTACAGGGGAAATCAATGTTATGGCAGCATATTAATATTTGTCACATTTCAGGGCATGCTAGGTCTCTATGTAATAGGTTTGAGCTGCAGGATCAGGTCTTTGACAAGTTCTTTCTTCTTGTACCACTTGATGGCACGCTTGCATCAGCACACTGCAGGCTGAAGGCAGGACAAATCAAATCACGTCCCGAGTTGTTCCAATTAATTACTTTTGCTTTTACTGTGTAGTCTGCAAGAAGGGAACTGTGTGTTGTCTGATGAGTATGCAGATACGAAATGACTGAAATAAAGTATTTTCTGAAACTTTCATTAGGATATTAATCACTCACAGAATCAGCTTTACATAATTATGCTATAGCATCATTTGTTTAGTTCTGGTAAAAGAATGGACATTTTATACCTCCCTTTCTCCTGTACAGAGCACAGCAGCCCCTCATGTATTTTTAACTCAGAAACACTACATCCACGTGTGTAGCTCTTCCTTGGTACAAGAGAACGCAATCTAGTTCTCGTAACAGTGCCTCTGGAGCTCTGGACATCTGGAAAATCTCTTATCTTGTTTGTTATGCTTGACTGTAAAAATTACTGTGAAAATTGAAAAGTAATCTTTGTTCCTCATTTTATGGAGGACAGGATAGTACTCTTAAACTTATGTTTGAAAGAAGGCTGCAAAATAACATCCTTTGTTTTATACATGGGAAATTTCTGGTAATGCAATATAACTATATGGGTTTCTTCAGTGATAAATTGTTTTAAAACATGTAGTATGAAAGCTGAGCTGAATCAGAACCCTCTGTCTGGACTGATCTCATCAATTTTGGTTCCTCAGCAGGGATTTGGCTTTTGATCACACACTTCAAATATCTAGACATTGTTGCCACTTGTGTTTAAATTCTTGCTCTTGGGTTTATTTCATGCATCACTTTTTGGTCTTAAAGTCAAGAGGTGCAGTGCTGCATCAGACTGAAGATCTGCACTGTCTGGTAATCTGTCTCTGAGAGTGGTTAATAGTAAATGCTTAGGGAAGGAATATAACAAATAGAATGAACACAGAGAGATCATTGTTTTACATATCTTTCATCAGTCACTGGTCTAAAACAGCAACGTCTTGAGCCAGAGTTCCTATCTTGACAGTCACTCTTTTCTCTGATGTCATTCTGTGTACTCTGTATACCTAAGAATGAGAAACCAATTTAAATATTTTCCTTGTTTGATTTCAAGGACTACTTTGCTGTCTGAGATAAACTAAGGCTCTAGAAGGAAGGGGGTCCCAAGAGACCTTGTTAATATTCAAACATTACCTCCTCCAAGCTCAAGAAAAATGTATTCCCTTGGGGGGAAAAAAAAAAAAAGAAAAAAAGAAAAAAGAAAAAAGTGAAGTGAGACAGGAGACCTGCATGGATAAGCAGGGAGGTCTTGGGGAAAAATTTAAAAAAAAAAAAAAGAAAAAGAAAAAGAGAGAGGTTTACAATATGTGGAAAAAAAGATCTGGTCAATTGGAAGGATTGTAGAAATATTGCCAGAGAGTGTAGAGATGCAACAAGAAAGGCCAAGGTTGGAGTGAGGGAAGAAGCTCAGTCCCCGACATAAAATTAGCCAACGTTACAAACAGCTACTTCTGACTTAGCAAAATGGCTCTGCTGCAGCACTGTCCTGGTTGGGCTGTGTATTGAAAGCAGAACAGTTGCCCAACAGGGATATAGATATGCCAGGAAAGTGATTTCTTTAATGGCAGAGAGCTCGTGGCCAGCAATATATGGATAATGTGCAACCACAGATGCCATTTTGGGTGGTGCTCTCAAGAATTTGTCCAAGTAGCTCTTTAGAAATTCCACCTGAGATTTAAAACGTACCTTTTCAGGACATGGCCACTGACTTCTTCAATAGCTGGTTTGTATATGTTTGTGTACCGTGGAGGATAGAGTTTAGATTTATTTTTTTTTTTTCTAGTGTTATCCTTTCGACACAGGCCAAGTTGTCAGGAAGTCTGATCTATGGTAGGGAGAGATGTCTAGTTGACTTAGTGGGTGGCATTCTCACAGGTGAATAACAATTTCTTTGTTCTATTTGTTTTATTTTACCTTTTTTCTTAAGGAAAGGGCCCACCGTGAGCAGATTGCTGTTCTGGTTTTGAAAGCTATTTGTTTCCATCCAGAACACATTCTCTCCCCACCCATCCTTTGGTATTCACCTCTCTCCTCCCCAAAATTCAGTTTAAAACAACTCAGATATGTAAGGACAGGTTGATAATGGATTAATTAATTTTGGATAATCCTTATCTTAAAAGCTTACAAGGATCAGTAAAAAAATAATTCCTATTCATCTGCTTTCTGTCATGGTTCCCTTTGGCTGCTGCTGCATGAGGAAATGTGAAAACTTGTTAATGTCATCTTCTCTGCAAGGAGAAGCTATAATTTTGACATTTCATATGTCTGAATGGCTTCCTTCTTGCTGTTGTGACTTTAAAATTACACTGAAATTACAAATTTAGGATAAAAATAAAATCCTATTTATGAGGAATGCAACATTGTGTTTTTCTCTAAGTGGTTTGGAAATGATTGAACCATTTTAATGACTTTCCAAAATAAGTCAGTCCAAGACAGATACCTTATCCAGGAAAATTCAGCCCAAACAGTTAAAGATTGGCAAAGTTTTAGAAATAACTTAAAACAGCATCTTATCATGGTGGGCTTTGGGCAGCTGAGCTGTAGTCATTGCTACCAGCTCTGTCCAGATTACCTCAACTGTCAGTAAGTGTTTGTTTCGGTACAGTAATTCTACAGTCTATGTGGACTGGCAGGTGTTTGTTTCTTAGCTGCCAGTATTACATTTTGCTTGAGGTAAGTGAGGTGCTGAAATTCCAGCCCATAATGTGCTTAGCTCATAGCAACTTCAATTTATATCACAATTCTGCCATAGCAAATGGGTCCACTTTTTTACAGATAGTTTCTCCTTAAGGATAGGGACTTCTGTGCAGGCCAAACCAAGGTCTGCAGTGCCCACTGATCATGGGAAGGTTTATGTAGCTTGAATTTGCAGAGCACAGGCTCTGGCACACGCTAAGTGAAGCCTCACCAGTCAAATGTTTGGCCTGAGTAGTCAGATTCTGTGTGGATGGATGATTGGTGAGCATGCAGGTCACATTAAACTGTAAGGCATGGAGTTGTTATTCTGTACAAGTGGCTCACATTTTCTCATGTGTCCATCACACAAATCCTGTTGATTGCACTGCTGCTTCTCCCAGGCACCCAGGGACAGAACAAGAGGACACAGTCTCAAACTGCACCAGGCCAGGTTTAGGCTGGATGTTAGGAAGAAGTTCTTCACAGCAAGAGAGATTGGCATTGGAATGGGCTGCCTGGGGAGGTGGTGGAGTCACCATCCCTGGAGGTGTTTAAAAGGAGGCTGCACGAGACACTTAGTGCCAGGGTTTAGTTAACTAGAAGGGACAGGTGATAGGTTTGACTCCATGATCTCAGAGGTCTTTTCCAATCTGGTTAATTCTGTGATTCTGCTTTTTCTGTTCCCTCCCTGAAGCCTCCTTATCTCTACAAAGGTGGCAAGGGGAGCTTTCCTGCTCCATATATTATGTGCTGATCAAAAAGATGCTTTGAGTGGGTACTCTGAATGGGCACAAAAGACCTTTAATTCCTCCTCAACGAACCAAGCGTGAATTGATTTGCAGTCAAATGGGCAATACACCGGCTTAAAGATAAATCTACAAGTTCCTGGCTAGGAGAAAGCAAGCAAGAACTTTTTTTTTTTTTTTTTCCCCTCATAATCCTCAAAGATGGAGAACCTAAATTTCACCTTCTTCAATCAAAAAAATACAAATTTTTAGATAGATAGATATATGTATATAAAATGTAGACACATAATTTGAAAGTGTGTGTACAAAATTATTTCATTGCTTTAAAGGATTTCAAGATTTCAGAATTTTAAAAATTCTGATTCAAAGCTGTTCTTTGCCAAGAGAAAGGAGATTCAGATTGTAGTTTCAGGTTATGAGAAACACAGAAGTGTGGAAATAGGAGCATTCCATTTCTATGTTCATTTTTCAACTAAACAGAAAATTTAATATTGATGGGGAAAGTTGCACAAAATATTCCACCTCTTAGAAACCTGGACTTCTCCTTTCCCATAGAATTCCAGAATCCTGAAAAACTATGAGAAAATCGGCAATATGATCATCCTTTAATGATGCATTTCAATTTTTCTAGACATACTCTGACAGAAATACTTGGTTCTGAGTTTCTACACATGCAACTAACTGTAAAGACATTGAATTAATTCTACCAGATGAATGCTTATAAAGACACAAGAGAGCATGATGTGAGGAGTGCTTCCTGTATGTCTCAATCTCCATAGCAATCACACATTTTTACACAGCCAAATACAGTAGATAACACTGGATTTAAAATTAGGTAAAGCTTTCCCTTAAAAGGCACAGTTTTCTTCTGTTTTCTGAAGAAATTAATTTAATTGTTTGGCTTGAAGTACTGGATGCCTATATCAAGCTAAATTGCGTTCTTTGAATTAAAATAGTCTATTAGTTGTATTGTCACAGCTATAACGGTCTAAAGCAGTGCATGGGTAAGGAGTGCCTCCCAGGCAAAGGCAAGGTCCGTTTTATCGACACTACAATGAATGCTGCAATAAAGCCTCTGAAATTTTGACTGTGCTGATAAAAATTCTCAGTATTGTGCCTACCTTGAGCATGTATTTATATGGCACTGAACTGAAAGCATTGTACACTCTAAAACAACTAAATTTGTTCATTCCGAGGAAGAAATAGTTGGAAATTTCCTGGGAAAATATGGAAACAAGCTTCTCCCTTCTCTTAATTCAGCTTCATGATCCCTGTGTCAAATATGCTCTTGGTCTGACTGAGGTCTCAACACAGTATTAAGGATGCCGTGCTTCTTTAAAGGCTGGCAACAAATGTTAAACTGTGTCATGCTGGCTGCTGAAGATTGCACCAGGCTACTTGAAGGAGTGACTGTTAATTTGGCCATCAGTACAGCCTTTAAAATCTCTTTCAACTTTTTCCCCTCACAAATGTTTTGCTTGGCAGCTTTACTTGCAATAGGAAATCTCAAACAAACGATGCAAATGATTCTGACACAGGTCCGAGCCTTCAATAGGACTACTCTTTTATCTGTTCTTCCTTTACCACCATCTCATTCAGTCTCACCTGGTATAACTCACAAAGTGGAATTCCTTCCCCCGTCAAAGATCTGGGCTCATGCACGACCTGTCTGTGCCACTCTCCTTCCTGCCATGCCACCAGGAAGCCTGATCCTCCTCCACTGTGGCAAGGGCTAGAGGCTTTCCTGCTGTGGGATCCTGTCGCTGGCGCTGGTGGTGCTGCTGCACGTGGCGCTGCCAAGTACGAAACCCAGCCCCGGGATCCAGAAAACACATTAAACTTGGCACAGAGACGCCTGACTGAATCTCTGTTTTGAAATCTAGTGAAAACAATAGCTGTGGAGGGTGCAACAGGTGTTCCTGAAGCTCAGATGCATTTCCATTTAATTACACAGCTGGGGGCTGTGGGGCTCATAAAGTTTCTGTGGCACGCCTTTGCTCTTACTTGTCAGAAATGTTGCAGCTGCAAAAAAAAATAAAGGAAACCTTTTCATCTTATAAAACCTGAATATATCAAACCCTGGCTGGCTATGTAATAGGTGAGGTTCTGGTGTAAGATTTCGTTTAACTGACACATTCAAATGTGAAACTAATAAACAACACAAAGCCTTATTTTTTTTTATATCCTGGAAGGTTTTCAGGTACAGTGAAATGTGCACTGAGTGAATACCATGAAAGGACATTTAAACATTAACTGAAAGGCCTCATATGGCTGTGGCAAGATTTTACAGGCTTTGCTAAAACATAACAACAAAAAAAAAGTTAGCTTACAGGGAAATAGTAACATTTAAATAAATATTTTGAGTGTCTCTTACGAGGGCATGTAAGATGTGCTATAAAAGGTCAATCTGTGTAATGGCTCTGGGTGAGGCATGTGAATGCTAGTTTATATTTTTTTATTGAGAACACAGTGCAAATCACCTTGACCTTTAAAATTTACTTCAAGAATTATTTCAGGGAAGAACTTTAAGAAATGATGTGTCCTCCTAAATAGTGGTTTGATTACACTAGTAGGATGAGTACTCAGGGAAGTATTAGGGACATTTTAAAAATGAATACATGTGTACTGCCATCCCTTTAGAAATACATTGTATTTTTTAGGGGATTATTTTCCAAGACAAGTTTCTAATGCTTTGGGTTTTAGTCTGTTACTGATGGACATACATACATAAACACTGGTGTTAGGCATTTTAGGAACCTGTTATGCCTTTCCATGGGTTCTACTCTAGATGGAAGAACTCTGTTTCTGAGGTTTGTATAAGTTATATTTAAATACAACTATTGCATAATATGTTACAGCTGTCAAATCCGTTCCTGAATAACACTACATTGATTTATCTGTGTGTCTATGCATTCACACTTAAAGTATGTCTACATGGATATATTTTGCAAAGAGTAGGAATGAAATCAGGGTACAAAACCTGGAAGTTTAAACTGTGAGCTGTTCATTCACCCTCATTCAAAGTGAATGTCAATGTGCACTTGCAGCTCAAAAGGCAAACTATGTCCTGATCTACTCTAGGTGATGCTGCTCTGGGACAGGGGCTGGACTAGAAGATCTTTCAATGTCCCTTTTAACCCCTAACATTCTGTGGTTCTGTGAAATAAGACCCAAAAAAGTAAAGAAATACCTCGCATTAGGAAGTGAACAAAAGATATTAAAAACACCCCAACATTATTATGCAGTCAACTTCTGGTGTTGCTTAGCAGACGTCCAGTAGGATGTCTCTGCAAAGCAGAATCTTGGAATCATTTTTGTTGGAAGAGACCTTTAAGACCTTCAAGCCCAACTGCTAACCTGTAAGTGAGAACTGACTCCAGTTCACTAGGCATTTGGGCGGTCTTTCATACAGTCTGGCTTGAGCAAGGTTTGGAATCTACCTAATGAATCTGTCTGTTTACTGATCAGTATAACTACTACTGCTGTTTTTAATAAATGAGTGAGCTAGAAATATTTACCAGGTTGTGTTAAACAGGTCATAATTGGAGAAAACTGTGTGAAACTTCATGGAGAAGCAACCACATTTAAAATCACATAGAAACAATCATTATAAAAGATGATAGTGCTTTTTCTGCTTTCCTTATTGAAAATAGGATTAATATATCACTTAGGATATAAATTGACATTAAAATTTCCAACAGATCTATTGTTGAAATGTGAATTTCTGCAATTTGCAAGTGACTGTATTTGGTCATCACTTCAAGGGCAGTATGAAAATCTGTATTGTTTTGATCTGCAGAGTCTTAAGGATTTCCTGACATGCTGCAAATGTGACATAGATGTCATTCATGGAGGTGGTACTGTTACCTGCCTAGAGGTACAGCAGCAATTCTAGCAGCATAGTCTCTTTGTTTTTCAGATGATGTTAAGGAAAGGTCAGGCTAGAAGCTGTAGAATGGCATGTCAGCTTGCAGCATGGGATAGTGCCCAGGGTGCTTCCTTTCATTCAGTTTGGAATCTTGTCAAATGCTATTTTGTCCCTTACCACTAGCTCTTTGTTATGACCAGTAAATAATTATTTTCCTAAGCAAAACATCTGTGGTAATCTGAAAACAGAAGGGGAATAAACACAGAAAATTTACTTAAATACAATGTAAAGAAACAGACAAGTTGGCATTGCCTGTGTTTTTTTCTAGATGGCTAGCAGATTTTGATGTGAAACAACCAGTCAGAAAAAACAGTAGCTTGAGAGGGAATTTTTTAGAGTAAATATTCTAAGGTATTTGTTTAATCACCTGGAAAGCTAGTGGGAAGTATAATCCACCTTGGTGGTACTTCTAGCATAGAAGTGATACAATTAATATACTTTCTTACTGTATGAGCTAATAAATAAACAGATTTTTTGTTTCACTTCATCCTTTAGTGTTGGCAGATGGATTTCCACAGTAAAATGTCATCTATCAAGGCTTAAGGCTTCTCTGCCATGGATACAAATTTTTGGGGTTTTTTCCCAATGTCTAAGATAGGGCCTGTGGTGAGAGAAGTGGTCAAGATAATAAAGACAGGCAGGTGAACAACCAGTCTTGGTGCTTACAGCATTGGAGATGCTGATCAGCGCTGGTGACTGCTGGTAGCAGAAGAGGCCGATCCTGGTTTCTAGCAACAGCTGCTGCCCCATCATCTCTGTTTGCTCCTACAGTAGTAGCAGCATCCAGGCTAGATTTTCAAGGTTTGGACTGTACAATGTAATAAAGTTTTTATCCCCGGCAATTGGGTCCAATAATTCTGAGTATGTTTTGTGTTTTCCTGACCAGAGCAATCAAACATTGTGTTATTATAAGCACACACATGCACACTGCTATTTCAGGAATAAAGTAGTTGGAGTTACAGATTGCCCATAGAGAAAATCTCCCATCTTACAATGTGTGCCTTTTCTGTATTCGTTTTTACCTCTTTTACAGCGACATCAACATGGCAGAAGTGTAAATCCTTGTACAGGGGAAACATTTCTGATACTTCATTAAGGGAGGCAAGTCTGTAACAGGACTCATAGAATAAAATCATAGAATTGTAGAATCATAAAATCACAGAATCATAGAATGCACTGGGTTGGAAGGAACCTTTACAGGTCATCTAGTCCAACACTGCTGCAGTAAGCAGGGACATTCCCTACCAGATCAGGTTGCTCAGAGCCCCATCAAGACTGACCTTGAATCTCTCCGTTGATGAGACCTCCACTACCTCCCTGGGCAACCTGTTCCAATGTTCCACCACCCTCACAGTAAAGAACTCCTTCCTAACGTCCAGTCTAAATCTACCCTCCTCTGGTTTCAAACCGTTGTCTCTTGTTCTATTGCTGCATGTTCTTGTAAAATGTCCTTCCCCAAATTTCCCAATGGCTGACTTCAGGTACTGGAAGGCTGCCCTAAGGTCTGTCCTGAGCCTTCTCTTCTCCAGGCTGGACAACCCAGTCTCAGCCTGTTTTCAGAGGAGAGGTGCTCCAGTCCTCTGATCATTCAGTCTCAATTAGCTTGAGGTTGAACTTAAACAAATTTGGAAATAAGATGCATCTTTTTAAGTGAAAGTAATTGACCGTTGGAACAGATTTCCAAGGGATATTGTGAATTTGTCACTTGTCAGCTTTAAATAAAGACAGCCTGTGTCTCTAAATTAAGTGCTCCATTTTAACCATCAAGCTGTTGTGCTCTGTTCTGTTATAGAGAAAAATAATTACTTACAATGTGAAACTGACAAGCAAAACTTTTCTGACTTTTGCTGGACAGTAGTTCAGATTAGTGATCTCCTGTGAGCGACATGATTATAGCAGTCCTTTCTAGAACTACTATTAATATTCCTTAAAAAATGCATGTAGCTGCCTGTTCCAGAGCACTCCAAATTCCTTCGTTCTCCCCACCTTGTGGGTTTGAATGAGGAGGAGGAGAAGGCATGAAAAACTACTTTCCCTCCCGCTGCGGATTTCAAGGGCAAACAGCAGAAGGTGTCTTTCTCCACACATGTACTGACCCATGTGGAAGCCCGTGCTGGAATTGGGCTGGTGGTTGTCTGGGTTCTTCATGCCCAGTATAAAATGGCAAATGGACACTTTGTCTAGAAAAGGATAAATTGAGCAAGGGAGAAAAGCGCAGTTTTCCTGCCTTGACAGAGCTCCCAGCAGGACAGGTTCCTNGTTTTCCTGCCTTGACAGAGCTCCCGGCAGGACAGGTTCCTGCCATGGCAGAGTTTCCATTTTGGACAGTCCCCACTTTTGGATGGGTCCTACCTTTTGCATGGCTCTTGGTTTTTGCATCGTCCCTTCTTTTGGATGGTTCTGCCCACTTTTGCACCATTCTGTGCAAATTTGCAAGCTTGGCAAGTCCTGGGGTCCATTTGAGAGAGAGCTGCCAGCAGCACCTCGACCCAGCCACTCTTGGACCATACTGCAGCCTTGATTTCCTGGCTGCTCTTCCAAGCTAGGGAGACCCAAGCAGTTTGGCTCTCCCCTGCCGCTGCCAAGACAGTGTCACTTCCACGAATCCCTGTCTTGTGGAAGCCATGTCTCGAGACATTTCTGACTGGCGGTTTTTCCACCCGCCTTGGACTTCTGCTATGTGGATCCAGACTATTGGATATTGCTTGCAGTGTCAGAAGGCAGCTGAGTAGCAGAGAAATCCAGCAAGGGATCATCATCAAATACCTATCTCACCTCTGTGAGTAAAGCTTGCTGGTTCCTTAATTCTCTGCTCAGCCTGATTGATAGTGGGGTGCAGCTGTGTTTGTAGCTTAGCCTTTTCTGTTTTCTGACTTCCTATGTCTCTAGATTTGCCCATAGCATCCTGTGAAGATTTTTCTTGGCTGAATTAGAGCCTGTAAATAAACCTGAACTAGTTCTGTATATAGTTTGGGCGTGGCGTTTTCAGGAAAATAAAATAATTCTATTTTTGTCCTGACTCGACCATATTAATTCCCTGCTTCCATGACACTGCCATACTATGCACTGGAAGGCACAAGTGTCCACAGAGGTCCACAGTCAGTCCTTTGCACCATTGGGCAACCTTGCATAATAGCTTATGCAGTAAACCTAGGGTGATTGTCAAGATGCTGCAGAAGGCACACTCCTCCAGTGCATTGCAGGCAGCAGGGGATATTTCCTTCATTCCCTTCTGTGCACATCACACAAGTGAGTTCCTCTTCTAAAGTGAAATGTCCTAGCAGGCAAGACATCTTTCATAAAGACCATCTGCAAGCAGCAAAAATAAATTTATTTCTACTGTTTATTCAGCTTCTATTGCTATGCTGTTCAGCAATCAGGATATATTATCCACAGAAAATTTTTTGGCTGTTGTCTTTTTCTGGAAAAAGATAGAGTAATACTGTCAGTATTTACTAATCAATTTGATAAATGAACCAGAATTTTCTATTTTGCACTACTAACAATTACTACTTGTAGCTGCTATTCTTCACCATTCACAACTGCTACCATCATTCAAAGTGACTTCTCACTTCAACTGTTTGGTTTTTATTTTGTCATAGTTTTATAATGGTTATCTCAGGGCTGTGGACAAAGTACTGAGGCTGCTCATCAGGCATCTGTGGAATATTTCTTACATCTTCCTCTAACATGCATCAAACAGTAGTTTCTGATTATTTTCTTTACTGGCTTGTACTGCAGGCAGAGATCTCAGATGGGCACTCTACATAAGATGGGAAAGCAGCCATTTGAGAAGACAAGTTGTAGACCTAGCAACTCTGAAAACAGCATCTTAGACTCCTGTGAAGTTGTGAATTCATCACAACTCACCAATTTACTGTAATTTGGTTTTATCCATTAAGCCAATTGATTTAAAACTTTCATTTTTAGTGCATAGGTTCAGGTTTTTAGATTGGATGGTAAGGGAACCTGCTGACACTATAGGTAATTACTTCAGAAAATCATTGTTGCATCTACTCAGCTTTTCTCGAAGACATCCAAAACTCGTTTAAGTCACTGGAACCATTCTTCATTCCTGCAAGAGGTAGTTGGCACTGAATAGATACCTTCAAATTCAGCTCACTTGTTAACAATTTATATTAATACCAACTGCTTTTTCTTAAAGAGGAAGAAACCTCAAACTTTTCATAAATCTAACTTTTCAAATGCCTAACTTCATCTAAGAATGATCTGGGAATGCATTTGAGGTTTTCATTGAGGGTACAGATAAAGTATTTCCAAGCATCTGATTCAAATTCACATGATTTTCTCTCTGTAAGAAAAAAAAATATATTTTGTATTATACAAGTAAATAAAACAACCATAAATATTTGGGACAAATACTCCAGAAAAGAGTATTAGTATTGAGGAGCCTGAGAGGTGACCTCATCAATGTTCATAAATATGATAACATGTCAGACCTCATCATCCTGGAATGAGTTTTTATTTACCAATTTCAATCCAATTACCCTTGATCTCCCATTTCATTAGGCCTTGTAAATATGATCCTACAATGCTGCTCTTAACTGTTTGCAAGACCTCATAAATATGTTTTATAAATAATGGATATTATTTAACAAATGAATGCCTTAGAAATCATGCTGAAAGGCACTAGAACAGCAGCCCTATTGGAGGAAGAAGTGAAAGCCTCCCTTTCCACATCTGGAAATAAATTCAATTCAGCAGTGTTTGCACTTGTTAAAACCTCTCTGTTTGCCTGTTGCGCTTGATACATTATCATAGATGAGAACTGGCATATGACTGAAACTTCCAGTCAAACACATCTTCTGAACACGTGTAGAATTCAGAGTTCTGCTGATGCAGACTGAGAGCCTTAAAAATACAGAATATAAAATGTAGAAATTGTAATATTACAAATTTGTCCACTGAAACCCTGCAGAGGTCAAAATGGAAGTTTCACATAGATTAGAAAGACAGCTTCCTCAAGAACATCTTGCTTTGGTTGCCCACTCAGTTGCTATAGCTGCATCACTGGAAGATGACTTCTGCCAATTTATGAGTATGCATTTTCAGATCCGACCACGTAGATTTGTTGCAACTGGTTAACATGGAAACAGGCTTTGGGAGAAGATTAATATAAACACATAAGATAGGGTGAAAGAAATTACTTTTAATATAATGTTCAATTAACTGCATCATTTTAGAAATTCCTCAGACACGTTTGATATGTCTGCAGTAAAGTTGCACACACAAGTCAGGACACAAGTGAGGCTAGTCATGCAATGATAGAACTATAAAATAATTTGGAGTGAGATCTTTGAAGGCCATCTAATCCATCCTCCCAGTCAAAGCAGGGCTGACTTCAAAGTTAGGCCACGCTGCTTAGGGGCTTTTGAACAGGAATTCCACAGTCTGTTCTAGAGCTTTATCCAGGACACTGTTGGAAACAGTGCTGAAGGTCTTGCTAAAGACTAGGTGACATTCACTGCTTTCTCCTCATCCACGAAGCCAGACATTGCATTACATAGTCAAGTTGTTCAGATGTTTTGGTTTTTTTGTTTGGGTTGTGGGGTTTTTTTTGATAAATCCTTGCTAAATATTCCCAGTCACCTTGCCTAAAAATGGCTTCCTCAAGGATGTCAGTCTTCCCAGATACTGGAGTTCAGGATGAGCATCATCCTCTAACATCCTCTTCACTGTTTTGTTTTGGTTTGGTTTTTTTTAATATAGGCATAGTATTTGTTTTTTGCCAGTAAACAGGAGCTTACCACAATTGCTACAAGCTTATCAAATGTCTTTCAATGATTTAAACTCATTCCTTTGACATCCTTGAATACCTCCTGGTACATTTGATGGACTTCAGTATGTTCAGCTTACTTAAACAGTCTTTGTCTTCTTCTGCTTTGGGCAGTATCTATCTCACTTAAACAAAGCCTTAGGGACCAGGGAGGTTTGTGAGATGTGAATACTAAAGCAGGGGAAGTATTTGGTACTGATCTGGTTTGGGAGTTTCTCCTCCCCTCCCAACTTGGAATCACTAGGCTAACTGGGATGGCTGGAATCTAAAATGAAGCTGTATTTACAGCACAGCACATATTCACAAGCATATATAAGCAACATATACAGATATTTATAGTTATATACAAATTAGAAGTAATACAGAAATTCAAAACCCCTCCTGAACAGCGAGACTGACCAGGAGGGCTCCCAACTAACCCCCCTTCTCCTTCCCATCTACTTTATCTCAGAAATAATCAATGAAGCCCTCATAAAAAGCTTAGGTGATTAATTTGCAGAGAAAACAGAGGTGAAATGCCAGAGCCAAGAAGGGGCTAGAAGGAAAATTATTAGATCGAGTAACATAGGTTAAGGCAGAGCCAGTGAACATGGCAAGCAGCAAGCCACAGACTGAGAAACTTTGTTATTGTTATGACTTTTTATATCTCTCAGCAAAACCAACTGGTGATGGGTGATATAGACATTGCTATTATTATTTTCTTTTCACAGACAATGATCTAATTTCTCTCATTAAAATATTCCAGTTAGCCTCAAACCAGCAGAGGTACCCAAGCCTTTTCCATGTCCTTCAACACAGGACCACCTGTTTCATTAAGAAGAGGAGTCAAATTTTCTCTGATCTCATTTTTGCCAGTATATCTGTAGAAGCTCTTCTTGTTCCTGCGTCACCATTTTAATCGCCAGCCAAGTTTTAGCCTTCCTAATTCCATCTCTGCTTGCCTTGGTAATGCTTCTGTGTTCCTCTCTGTTTGACTGTTCCTGCCTCCATCTCGTAATTTTCTTTCACTCTGAGTTGAACTCACTCAAGGTGCTTCAGCCAGCTTCCTCCTGCCATGCATGCCCATATCAGTGCCTATTCAGACCAGGGTGAATGATTTTTGATCTCTGAGGATGACGTCCTTGAAGATTGGCGAGCTCTTCATGGCACTTTTGTCTCCTACAGGATCTTCCCTACCAGTTCCCTGAGCAACCTAAAATCTGGTGTCTTGAATTGCAGGGCTGTTTTAAGCTGATGGTGTTGCTCAGGATCTTAAATGCTGCCATCTCCTTGTCAATACTGCAGCTGACACACTTCCAACTAGTTCTACCTTAATCATGAGTAACAGGTCCACAAAAACACCTTCCCTAGTAACGCATCTGAGAGCCAGGGCCCATGGTCATCTCTAAGTCACCTCTTTGTATAAACAGCAAATGCTCTTCTTGTCACCTTTCCCACCTTACCTAAATATCCTGTGGATCCTAGCCTTCTCTAGGACTGAGTCACAGCATTCTTCATTATATTTGTAATGCACATTTCCTTTATTTTCTTACAAAAATAATCTTGCTCTGAACCATCAACAGATGTTTGTCTAAAATAAATTCAGAACACATTCCTCACTTTTATCTCTACTTACCTGTCACACATCATCTGGACAGTAGGATGTAAGCAAAGGGGTTCACGTCTGGTCTGTCAGGAATATTGCACTGCACATTAGCATGCCACATTCACCTCTGATAAATCTTCATTGCAGTCAGCAGCTACATCACTTCTCTGTGTCAAGTCTCAGTTGTAGTCAATTGCTGCAGAAATTCCATCTTTGCAAAACGTCTATGTATGTTTCCTTGATTTATTTTCACCCTGCAGAGAAAATCTCCAATATATCATTTATGATGAGATTGCTTGTTATACAAGACAAGATTATGAAGAATAGTTACTAACGGAAGCTATCTGAAAGTCATTAATGTAGCTCCACGAAAATGGTTATTAATCTTCCTTTGAGAAAGGTGATCTATATTTAAAGTCTTTGGGTTTTGGTTTTTTTTTTTCTTTTTCCAGTTTTCCATCTTTCCTTCCTTTCTGTATTCATTGCCACCACCAAAGCTGATACTTGAAGATTTGTCCAGTGATGTTGCTTTCGGCTTTAGCTGTCAAACAAATTTAGGGAGCAATACCATTTCCAAAGCTCTAATAAATCAGAATAGCTGTGCTCTGCCAAGCTATAGTGTGATCCAGAGTGCAGACTGCAAGACGGAACACACATGCACACTAAGAAAGGGGTGGTTTTAGGTCCTTGGGCTGCTTTAATGACATCGGATAGACCATTTACTACTTAGTGAACATTCTGTGATTCTTCTTGATGAATAATTACAATTTGAAGAAGCCGGGGTCTGTCATGGAAAAGTGAGTTTCCTGCTTGTGATATGAATAGACACAACTATAGTGTAACTTTCCCATTCTCTGACATAAACTACCATTAAACTTATTGCTAATGCTGAAGCAAATACATTTGTTTGCTTCTGCCCATGTAAGCCTTATGGATTTGTCAAAATTTCAATGAACCGGATGTTTAAGCTTCTATTCAGCTTAATTTTTCTTACTTTCAACTCCAATTCACCCTAAACATAAATGAATGATCTTTAACATTTTTGAGAACTTATTTAAGTCATTAAAAAATATTTCTTCTTTGAGAAGAAATATCAATATCATTCTTGTGCCTCAAGAGCTGAAATTTTATTAGAACTGGAAAAAAAAGCCCAAACTACCCAATTTTTACTTTCCAGTCTCACTGTCCTATGGAGATGTGAAGCACTTGATTCTTCAACCAATACTTAATTTTGGAAATAAGGATTTATATGGACATGTGAAAGTGGAATTTAAGGTAACTATTTTTAAAATTTGGTTTCTGCTAAACTGTTCTTTAAGAAAAATATTTGTTAAGTGTATGTCATAATATTAGAATCAAAGATAATGACCTATAGTAAGAGGTCAAAGTAACCTGAGGGAAAAAAACTGCCACTGTCCAGGACATTCCTAAGGAGAAAAAAAAAAAAAAAAGAAAGAAAGTTCTTTTTTTCTGAAAATCTTATGCCAGGTTTCATCATTAGCTTTTAGAATGTTAACTGTTGCAAAACAATAGAGTCTTGCCTAATAATGCCTGCCATCCAATACCTAAATTAAGGCTTTGACAGGATTTATACATGGATCTGTCACATGAATCCCTGCATCTGTGACCCTAATCATAGCAGTTACACTTGCCTATCTTCACAGGAATTTGGAGTATTGTGGGAATATTGCACACAGGAAATTGGCACACTATAATTTCTGTTAGAAGTGGTTTGGGAATCTGTTTTTAAGAGATGTGAAGAAGTGCATCTAAGAAGACATCTGTTGTAGCATCCCACAAGGTCTGTGAATCTGCACCACAGCACACTGTATCAAGTTATCTCCTTTCGCTAGACAATCAGTACACCTGAGAGCCAGCCTTTTCTGACAGGGCCATTTCATCTGATAGAGTATCAAATGGCTTGTTGATTATTCTGACTTCAAAGGCCAATGGTGCTGATATCTTCAAGGTGGTCTGTAATGCCTGAGTGATGAGGCCACCTGTCAATGTGACTGCAAAATTAAAGAGAATCTATTGGGAGATGGGAGGTAAACTTCCTTTCGCTTAGATAAGCCTGATTAGCCTCGAACAATTTGAAATCTACAAATCACTTTTGTAGCCATGGGAAAATTATTTTTCAGTGACTAAATTTTTCTGGGAAGGGAGGAAGCTGTTTATGCTGAGTAGCTGTGTAAAATGTGCTCATTTACTTCAGAAACAGTTTTCCATTCACTGAGTTACAAACTAAAGAGAATTCCTCTTCACTTCAATCAATATTTTAAATTATGAATTTGTGTGATAGCAATAAAAATATCTATTTCTCTGCAGCCTTGCTGTCTTTACTTGTTTTGATCACAATGTTTTGTTGAAAGATAGCACAATATCAGGAACCAGGTAAAACAAAGAGGTTTTGTTTATTGAACAATAAGCTTGTGACCAGCAAGAATTTCGTATGTAACAGATACATTATTTTAATTTTTCTGATAGAAAGGAGAATTATATTTTTGTGCAGGATATAAACTTCTTTTATATTTTTCGTTAGTGTTGGAATATTTTATTAAATTTTATGGTTGAACTTTTTCCTTTCAGAAAGAATTCAGAAAAATGTGAAGGACTTACAAATAGCATTTTGATTCCTCCTGTCTGCTATCACTCTCCTTCAGAAATGGCTGAAAATGTTTGGTGTGAAAATAGCACCTGGATTAACTGAATAGAAGTACAAAATAGTTTTGATCCTATGTTGAATGACCCGCAGCATGAAAGGATGCATTTCCCAGGCTATGAGTAAGTTAATTGCTAGTGTTTGAATGCTGGTCTTACTTTCTCAAGCTCTGTTGTCATCTCATGTTGAAAACTGCCTTTAAATGCCTCTTTTCCTGCATGGAGAAGAAAGACTGGCTTTTCTTGTCCTTTCCACATTTGTCCGTGTGGTTCTAGAAGCAGAACATCTTTATGTTCTTCAAGGATGTCTATTTTTTTCTTTCTGATTTTAATATGCAACTTTTTAAAATAATGTTTTGTATTGATGTTGTTATTTGCTGAGCTCTCTATTCTTTATCTGCTGTCCTTTATTTTTCATTCTTTAAATTATGGAAGGACTACGTTGCTTTCTAGCTATTGGGTTTTTTTTAATGCTGATGTCCTACTTCCTTTTACATTCCAAACAAAATAGTAGTAGCATATTTAATTTTTCTTAATACTGAGGTCTCTCCAGTTCCCTTGACTTAAATTGTTTTTGTTACTTTTTATTTGGATATAATCTACATACTAGGCTTAAACTCTAAAAGATTAGTCACTCCCTTACTAATCTCTGCCAGTTTTCTAGTCCTTTTTCTCACACTTCAGTAGTCCAAATTTCAGAAAAAGATTCTCCAAGCAGAGCTTCTCTTTTTACCACATCAATGTTTTTTAACCACAATTGAGCAACATACTCCATCCCATATCTATTCTTCAAACCCACTCAGTTCCCCACTTTATCTCTGCATTCCACTCTTTACTCAGCAATGTACACGCACTGCTACTATTTTTGGCTCCCAAATTGATCATTTAACATTTGCTCACATTGAAACTCACCAACTATTTCTTCAGCCATTCCCTTAATGTGTTTAAATATTGCAGAGAACAATCTATACCACTTAAAGTATTAATGTTACTTAACATTTTGCTTTCTTCAGCAGTTTGTCAAAACATAGAAAGATCAGCAGCACAGAAGGATCAACTGCTGATACCAATTCCCTGACTTAATACAGAAGTGATGGGCTCAGAAATGTATTGATTAATAGTTAACAAGAGATATCTGATATAAATTAGAGAAAAAACAATTAGCTCTATCATGAAAAACAATACCTCTGAAATATATTATAACCATAGAAGCATGTTGGAGGTACTTCCAGTTCTGTCTAGTTTTATAATTACATCCAACAAAGTTTCCTGGAAGGTTACAGAGACAAGCAGAAGTAACTAGTTTGTTGGTTAGCCATGAGGATTAAAGATCCATCCAGCTGGATGTAAAGCAGATTTAGAAAGTAAGTGTTCTGTGGGGGAAATTTCAAGTAAAGGAGGACACGTGTGCATACAAGTATCTACATGTATACAAAGTAAATTTTAATTTCTTCTATCCTAGAACTCTGTTTTTTTGGGTTTTGGTTTGTTTTTTTTTCCCAAGGTACGAACCAGTTTCTTGTGAGAGCACTTCCAAACACAGTATTACATCTGTGCATCTTTCTTTTGGTACCTTAGTAGATGCAGAACGTCACACAGGTGACGTAATGCCAAATACATTTTGCTTACCCCAGGGCACTTCATCCCAAATGTGTCCCAGCTCTCTGTACTAGTTGCTTGATTTTCAGAGAAAGTACAGATATCTGAGGTCAGGAATGAAGATTATTATCCTTCTGAGCAGGCACTACATTAGAGCAATAATTTGGAGCATTTTAAATCTCACCCTCTTTCAGTGTAATTTGCCCTCTGCTTGGGATCCTGATGTAAAATGCTTTCCTGAAGGTGTCGCTTCACTTGCTTTTAAAAGTCAAACAGGATGTAACGGTTATTTTGAAGAATGAGCAGACAGAATAAAAGAGATAGACACATGTCTCAATTAATAGTCTAGTGACCAAAGCCATCATGAATAATGTGTGGTCCAGATGGCCGTACTCACCCTTTTCAGCTGTCAATGCTCTCTCACCTCCCTGAAGGTTTCCCTGGACCCAAAGGCTATTCTGGAGCTCATCTCTTCCATTTCTTGTGTCAGCTGCACTGGAAGTACTTTTCTGATGGATCCAGAACAAAGTTGCAAGAAAAGAGTGCACAGTCACTTGAGAGGAGTGGAGATTGTCTGAATGCCACACCTTTCATAAGGAGTGGAGATTGCCTGAATGCCACACCTTTCTTAATATCCTTTTTTTTTTCTTTTTTTTTTTTTCCCAGTGGAAATTTAACTTAAAATACAGAAATAATCCCCAAATAGTTCTAGGAGAAGGTGAACCCAGACCCAGGCTTCTCTACTATGTGGCCTAATCATTAAGCTGTAAGGTCGTAGAGATCTCTTTGTCCCCAGATAGTTTTAATGGAAGAGAAACATCATTTATGCCAAATTTTCTACAATACCTGCAGTGACCTCATGTCTAGTGTTTCTTCTCTGGAAGATAGGATTTTTCTATCATTGGAGATAAGAAAATTTGTGTGACTGCTCCACTCTAAGTATTCAAGAGAAAAAAACCAAAAGGACAATGGTTTCATTCTCAGCTAGCCTCTTTCAAAAAAAAACCCCACAAATAGTAACTGCTGCAACATTTAATGCAAAATTTCATTCAGTAATACACTCAGAAAACTTACTGGTTGGACTTCTTAAAGGGAGTTAGGCAGATAAGCTGTTTATAAATATCTTCTAAGTAATTGGAGTGGAGGTAACTGAAGAGGTTTTGAGCAACAGAGTGAGAACATGAAGAACTTGTGGTGCCTGCAGACCTGTAGAGTAACAGTGAGCGGTCTTTATGGAAGACCCGTTTTCAAGATTAGAGTTTTGATCTCATGTGACTACATGATGCTCTGGCAGGGGGGGTGGACTCACTGATCTCTTTGGGTCCCTTCCAACCCCTGACTTCCTGTGATCCTGTAATTTTTTAGGTACCTACATGCTTTTCCAAATAGGCCTTTAGTAAAATCAAAAGCACTTGTGATGGACATAGGACTTTTGTGATGACATATGGCTTTTGCATGTGAAATTTTCTTTTTTCCCTTGACAAATGCTGGTAAATCATCTGCCACAGAATCATTCACCTCTAGTTTGAGATAGGGAGGAACAGTCTTTTATTCTGATTCCAGTTGAAGGCACTTATTTCTTCAAGGTCCCATCCAGATTTACCTTCACCACAATTTACAATATCACTCAATGTACTTCTGCATGAACAACTGGACATAAATATATATGAATTTATTTTCCAAAACCTAAGTAACATTGCCAAACTTTCCCATGCAATCCACCCAGAGCTGGATTCAGTGCTGGCTATTGCAGCTTGATTAACATACTCTTAATGACTATTTAGTTATGAACAAAACAAATACTGATTTAAATAGCATCTTAGATTTTGCTGGCCGTGTGCTTGAAAACAAATACAGCATGCCATGATGCAGAAATGCAGGGCAATTAATAATGTCACCCAAGAGAGTAAAATCTACCTTGAAACAGCAAAACACATAAGTGGTATGAAATCAGGGTCCCTATTTTCCAGCCTTTGTCTTTCCAATGTTTAGTTTCACAGTAAATGAAAAGAGCTATTTGAAGGGAGGGAGAGGAGAAGACAGGTCTGTGACCTCTAAATAGACCACAGAGATCAAAGGGAGCCTCCATATGTGTTAGATATTATCTTTTTGAGGCAAGTGGACATGATGTTTTGTGATGCATCAATGTGGAAACACACAAATAAGCTGGTTAGTGACTGCTGAGAGAAGAATGATCAACATTTTTCTAGAGGAGCAGTAGTAAAACTATGGAAAAAGATATAGTTTACCTTAGAGTCCTTCAAAGCTCTGTAGTACTCAAATAGTGGTTTATGGACAATTTTGGACATAAACACTGTAACTTACATGTGACAAAGAATGTGTTGCTACGACTAACATATTTGAAAGTATATGTTCTCTGTAATACAACCTGCTAGTTTAAGGTATCTACGATACTACTCTTTCAACACTTATGTCACTATTTTTTCTTTCAAATGTATGCATGATTTAGACAGTCTTGACTCCCTGAGTGCAGTTTACTCATTGCATTACAAGAGGAACATTTTTAGTAGAAAATTACAGAACTATTGGGGAGAAAAAGTGATCTTGTGGCCAGAATAGTGGATCAACACAGCAAAGCCCCTGCTTCATTGCTGTTAATACAGCAAAGTAGTTTAGTGGGAGCAGCAAGTTACGGGTATATCTGCTACTGCATTGAGAGGTGAGCATAGTAATGGCTTGACCTGGATGAGGCTCCATCTCTACCTTAAGAAAACGACCACCCTGTCTCTATTGAGTTTTCCCGTCTATGCAGGGATATACAATGGTATTATTCCTTTTAAAAGTCCATGGAAATTCCTTTGTGTAAACCTCCAGGTCTAAATTGAAAGAAGTGGAGTAAAAGGGAAAAGGAATATTGTTCAGGATGTTCTATCAATCTGAAAACACAAATGGTTGCTCAGGAAGCCTGCTGAAAAAAAAAAAAAAAAAAGCAATACTCTGTTTTTATTCTGATTGTCAAGTATGTACGGTGTCAAATAGCTGAATATCATAAATATTATCTTAAGAAGTCTTAATGCTTCAGCACTTTTGTACTTGTAGTTAGAGAGTTTGTACAGAGGGATTCTGAGAGGGGCATGTCACAGTCTGTCTCTAAGCCAAACTCCTAGACAAAGTTGTAACTCAGAGTCAGCAATCCCCCTGTTTCCATCCTACAATTTGTAGCACTACTGGCAAAGCTGATTCATCCTTGTTCTGTAGCCCATCAAGAGATTAAAATAGTCAAATATAATCCCTGCCACATAAACGATTTAAGCAATGTATTTAAAAGATGATAACACATTTCCCGCAAGTAATCCCTTTGGCTATAATACACTTTCTCTTCACTCCACTTCCTTCATGTCTCTATTTTTTTAATCCTCTGGTCATCCTGGAAAAATTGTTTGCACTGGTGGGCTGCATTAGCAGATGGGGGGTGGGGTGTTTAATAAATGTACCTGCTTTAGGAAGAATTCAATCCCTCCAGAGAAATAGTTATTTATCAAAGCAGGTTTGCTAGTCCTTTCTCTGAATCTAAGGTATCTCAACAGTTTGGAGACAAGGTAAACATGTTCCAGGAATCAGTATATGAAGTGAGAGAATTTTGCTTCAGCTACAACTGTACTTGTTGTACAGTTGTTGTACAACTGTACTTGTAACTCTTACTTGTAAATAACTTCTTCTTCTGATTTTTTTTTTTTCCCCACAGATGCTCTCCAATGAAAACAGGTTTGGTAAACCTGCATTCTCCCACAAGCCCTTAACAGTCAGGCACATCCTTTCCTGCAGCCTGGTATGCAGTGTTATTGGCCTGCCACACAAAATTGCCACATAACTTAATGAGCCATTGACACGTTAATTTTATAACGCACTTCCCCAGTTAAGCTTTCTAGACCTCAGGCTTAAACAGCTGTCCACAGCTGTTAGAAAGTGTCAGTCATTACAGCCAAAACATTCAAGGCTGCAAGTCTTCAATATCATTCAGCAGGTAAACATTTGTCACAGGCATCAATTCATACAGCTTTTCATATCTGTTCTACAATACGCAGACTCATGTTAACTTTGCGTTCTCTGCGAGTGTGCCAGAAGGACTACTGAAGGAGCAGAGAAAAACATGCTTTCTTATAGTTCTGTCTTCCTGTGAAAAACATAAATGTCAACAGAAATCATCCACATTTTCTGTCTGGTTGGTCGAACTAAGGAATATGCTCTTAAATATGTGTTAAGAGCAAATATTTATATTCTAAACATATGCAAATGAAGTTATGATTTAAAATATACTTGGCTGACCTCTTTTTAAAGGAGTCTTCCAGCTGTATGATATTAAAATGGGCTGTAGAGCCTCCTGAAGAACAAACCTAATAAATGGATTTAGGAAAGGGCAGGATTTGTAGGCAAAACACTTCACACATTTCATCCATTTCAATAGTTTCAAGTTTCAATGAACAGCAACACTATAAGCATTAATCTCACTTTTCCTTCATATGTATCTTACCTTTTCAACTTTAAACGCAGTATATTTTATTTTGTATTCTTGTATACAGTGTATATCAGTGTGATTGCTGATATTGATTTGTAATACTGCACTCTATATCAGGGTAAAGTAAAAGTAACTTTGGTTGGAGTAGGAGATAAGTAAAAGAGGCTGTTTTATCTGGCTGCTGCAGATTAACATAGAGAATTGCCTGGCAGCATTGATTTTAACAGGAAACGTTACTGGAGACAATATTGATTTTTTTCACAGCTTGACTTCTTCCGATACAGGTACCAATCATTGATAACAAGCTGAGGAGGCACACTGTGGTACTGTATTCCACTCTCATATATTTTCCTAAAAGAGTTTTCTATTGCCTTTGAATTCAGCAGCAAAGAAATATGTGTGTGTGTGTGTGTGCGTGTGTGTATATGGAGAAGCAGATGTTCCTCAGCACTGCCAGTACACTTGGAAGCATTAGTCAAAATTGCTTGGTCAGTACACGGGGTCAGAAGGAATGGCATTTTTTTTCCCCAGATTTGAATGTTGCAAGGCAATAAAGAGCACAGAGTACAGACAGCTGGACTTATCTGAAGATCTGCAGGGTGAAATGAGACTTCCTACTTGCATGTCTCTGTCATCTGTCAGTAACTCAATTGCCACCATCAGTGGATGGTCTTGTCTCACTTACTAGCTAATCATTTACCACTGCCATACTACAGAGAACTCTCATAAATTAAAGGTTTTATTCCCGCTCATTTACAGTAAAAGAATTTCTAAAACAGTAACTGAAAAGAAAGATTACTGCTATGCTTACATTCCTTATTGCAAGGGACACAAACAACAAATCGGTCTTTAAAGTAAAGGACAAGAAGCAGTGGAGCTTTTCTAAAGGAGAGACACATTCAACTGATTCAGAAAAGATGAGGTGGAAAAGATCCACTGAGAGTAGAAGAATAATATAAAAAATTAATTTTCAGTTCTACTCTGTTTTGTGAGATGTTATTCTCTTTCTTCTTTAGTCATCTTACACCTCTGAATGACATTTTCCCACTGAACTATTTTTACTTGAAGCAAAACCAATATTAGCTTGAAAGACTGAGAAAGGAAAAAAAAAAAAACACTTCAGTATTTTCAGTTAGCAGATGTTGGAGAGATGGGGGGGGGTGTAGTTTATGGCTAACCAAGTGTTTCTCAAGGATAAATAATAATTTAATAACAGAATCATCTAAAGTGTATCCTTCTGAGGAATTTACAGTATCTTTACCACACTTATTGAAGGTGCATGCAGCTGAGATAAGACACCACAGCTAAGACTTATTCGTGACTACCCTGAAGAAGAGGAAACGCACTGTAGTCCTTCATTGAGTTTTCTGCTGCTTTAAACCTGGTCCGGCATGGAGAGAAACTCAAAGCTCTGAACAGTGATTGAGTAGATGAATGAGTTACTTAAGGGCATAGCTGCTAACCTTGTCTTGAGACAGAGGTCATCACTCAGGTAGATGTTACTGGAGCACAGCTCCATAATATCTGAGCCCTTATGTCCTCTTAAATCTGACACACCACCTTCATCTCCAGTGGCTAACATGGACTTAATTTCTTGCAAAATCTTTTGGCTTGGGAGAAGAATGTGATGACAGAATCCAGTGCTTTCTGTTCATTTCCAAAGAGGATGCAAAAAATGGTTTCCTTGCAGACAAGAGCTGAGGAGCAAAGGGTTTTCTTCCAGAAACTTTGTACCTTGTTGAGCCAGCATCTGACTGAAACAAAATCCCTCTTCAAGCTTTTCTTCAGTCAGTCTCTTACAGGGCTTGTTCCAGTTCTCTCTTGTGGCCTTGTCAGTTTGTCACAAACAAAAATGTCACCAGGTTAATATACAACAATGCTCCTCCTATCCTCTTTGGTTTTTGACTCAGAATTCAGTGAAATGATGCTTTGGACCTCATAAGCCCTGTACCTTTAGTTGTGGTAGTCTGTTGTTTGTTAAAAAATTTTTTAAATTTTTTTTTAATTCAGCTCCATCATTAATTAAGATATATTGACTGTTTCTTGAATGACAGGTATTCTGTTCACCTGGCTGGAGAGAAAGAAATTCCTGCAGCCTCTGCTGTCTACCCTCATATGATAGAAAAACACCATCAAACTTACCTTTCTGAACCAAGGACAGAAAGAGGCAACAGACAGAGGAGATTACTTTCTCCACATGCCTCTGGAGTTCATTTTACACCTGTAACCATATCATGTGTTAGTTTGATCATGGCCAGTAGAGTATTGATTACTGTTACTATCTTTATTCATTTCACTTGTTATAAGATGATGCTGAGCCATAAAGTGCTGGCCTAATGCCCCATCTTCTTAAAGTTTGGGGATGCTCTGAAAAAAAGATCTTGGTCCTGTCCATTTTTTTGCACAATTACCAATTCGTGCCTTTACTTTGATTGTCTATTCTTATTTCACTGATTGGAATAAAATGTATGACTCTAATCACTAGCAATACCTTGATTCTTCATCTCATATCCGTATGGTTAAAAAAAGACAATTAATGTACATGTCCCAGTATCATAGGAAGATCAGTTTAGTAATTTACTACCTTAATGCAATGACCCTTTTCCTCTGAGAACTGGCTTTGACTCCATTGCAAACTAAGGTAGAGGAAACTCATTTTGACTGTAATGGCTACAAGTATAGTGAGATTAGGCTGACAGAATTCTATTCTATCCTTGCGACCCAAAGGTATTCAACACAAAAATTCCCTCACTTGGAAGGGGAAGGTGCTAACACTTCCATTTCACTCCACCAAAAATGCTGTACAAAACATGGTATCTCATGATATATCTTTATATAGAGCTGTCTCCTTATCCAGTAAACTCTGACAAGACCTGCAAGAAACCACAAAGAACATGCTGTTGTACAGTATATGAACTTAGGGCATTCCTGGCATTCATGTATGCTCAATTAACTGATTAATTTGGTAGCTTCTACCTACCCCAACTAAACTGAACACAAGAGAAAGACATTTTCACTTTAAGACTGGAGAGAGTACTTATATTTCAAAGGAACCATCAGAAACAGCTGGTTTTAAGCTTCTGCAAACTATTTCAGGGAACAGTTGTGGAGATGTAGCACAGCAGCCAGGAGCTGTGCTGATACATGGGCTAAGACTCTTGCACAATCCCTGCATATTCTGCTGTCCCACTCTAAAGAGCAATACATTTTGAGACAAGAAGGGCCCATGTTGCTAATTCAGTTCTGCTCCTTTCGCTTAACTATGTTAGTATCAAAAGCACCCTTCCAGTTTCAGCAGGAGTCTCCCTCACTTTGTGAAAGATCTATTTGAGAGGTGTTTTTTTAAACTTCTCCACTTTTGAAATCATTCTCAGCCATTCTAACTCAACTATTAGAAACCACTATGCCTGTTCTGTGAGGTTAAATCTGTAGGAGAAATCTTTTTCACACCAATATTTGCACATTGTCACCAAGTTCTCTCTATAAACTATGGTCAGAGCACCATCACACTTGCTTGGGACAAGCACAGACTTCTATGCAGATGCACTGAAGAGGACTTCTAAATTCAGGAACAGCAATTTTACCAGATCACCATCACACTCCTTTTACTTTCTAGCTAACTTTTTTTTTTTTTTCCCAGTGGTTGCACATTTATTTGAAGAATGATGATCTGAAAAGTATGCAATCTTACTGTATGAAAACAGCCTTGTTATTTTGGTGGAAAACAGAGCATCACTATGGTCTTAAAAGAATAACTACATATTTTCATAAGGAAAAGAATACAGAAAATCAAAGGACTACAAGCTTCTGTAATTTCTTTCAGAAAAAAACATGCACAATCTTCACCTAGTAAGTCAGTCTCTGTGTGAAAAAAATAGGCGCATTGTTCCACAAAGAAGTTCTCCAAGCACTAAAACCGTGAGACTTAAAGCTTATTTATTCACAGATTTAGAGTTAACATGTCACGAATCTCCTTATACTTTCCAACATTCTTGTTTCTGTTCTCCTGTGATCAGTGCTGCTTATTAATATGGCCTGTGGTGTACCACAGACACCATCATAAACCTGCTGTTAAGTCGTTCACTGGGTGGCACCCAAGAGCCACCTAAGAGATGTATTAAATTGCAGACACTCTCTAATAGACATATTTTAGCAATTTCCTCCGTCTTCAGTGAAATTATGCTAATATTTTAGTTGAGTTTCCTTAAGTCTGGAACTCAAATTAAGTCTGTCTGTTTCATTTTTATGACAGTGCTTGAAATCACTTGCAGACAAGAGGTTGTTGGACCATGAGATTTATAGCGGCAATGCCACGAAGTTGAAACACATCCTGAGGAAGAGGAAAGAGATCCATAAAGCTAGTATTTTCACTGCAGTAAAGTTTATAGCACTGTTGAGGGAATACTTGCAAATTAGTTTGAGGGTGTTGATTTCATTGAGAATAATAATATGTACACTTGCAAGAATTCTCTTAATAGTTTTCAGTATGCTTTACACAATGGAGTTAGTGGATGCTAAATCTGAGCATATTTCAGGAGTGACAAAATCTGTTTTTCTTTTTTCCACCTATCATTCTACTTTACTTCATGAAAGTTGTTTTATAACAGTTCCTAGGGTGCTGAGTCAAGGTTCAGCTACTTTACTGAGGCTTGATGATGTTTCTGAAGATGCTGTAGAACCTTTTATATTCAGATGCTTTTGGTTATAATACAGATGTGTGGGAAGGAGACTGTTCACAGTGTATGAGTACCAACAGCCATCCACTTCCTCTGCTGGCTCCATAACACCAATTAGTTATCTGAAAGTCTGGGGTTAGCATACATTATTTCCAAGTAGAAAGGTTTATAAAACATGCAGATTATAGTAATTTTTGTTCCCTGAAACTGTTCACACCTCATTGTGCCTTTGCATTATGTGAATTTGCCACCTGTGGAACATCTCAAAATTCAGGTACTTTGAGGCAGGGGAGGAACTCTTAAAACACAAATATGTAACAGGTACACATGTGTACGTGGGAACAATTACTTTAGGCAAGGACAATAAACCCGCTGTGTTTTTCAGCTATTTCAGTTAAGAGATCACATTTCTTGAAGGACAAGTGAGTCTGAGAACACTTTCTAAAGTGGATGGAGGACTAGCAGCAGCAAGACCAGAACCAGAGAGAAAAAGAAAAGATAGACTCTTGAAGGGGTTTTAATGACTACTTCCAGCACTGACAAGAGAAGGGTACATAACGGTGGATTATACAACAGCAGCTGCATCCAGCATGAAGGAGCAGGAGGAGAGGTAGCCATTGCAGGGGATGGCATGCTGGTCAGCATGCAGAGAAAAGGTCTTCTAGATATCTGTGTCAATGGTGTATTATCTAAAAACATAGCAGAGGGTGGGAGCTTTCGTGCTCTGAACTGTGATGAACATTAGCCCATTACTCTATCTCCTCTTTCTCTCTTGAGATCAATCTAAGACTGTTCTACAGCCAAGCATTTTACACTGTCAGCCCTTCAAAAGCTTGGCTAAATGTTGCTGCATTGTCCTAGCACATCATGTACACAGTCTGCCCTCACTACAGCCCAGAACAGCACAGACATTACACTCAGCGCTTCCCACTAACCTGTCTGCCCACACTGGCATTCCCCTTCGCTTTTCCTTCTGCTTCCTTCACATACAGCAAATTTTTGTGTCTTTCCTAACTAAAACAGGTTTCCAATTAACGTTTGCCTTTAGGGTGGTGTACTCTGCACAGTGTGGAGCAAGGCGGGGTCGTGGACCTCACTTCCTTCCTTAAACTAAGTAAACGCAATTGCAGAGGCCACACAAAGAGGATCGTCATCGTTCCTCTCCACCTTTGCTCATTCACACAAGACCCCTACAAGCTATCTATAAGTAGTAATGCAAACCACAGCTATACAAATAAAGTGATGACAAACTCATCTTTGACACTCATGAGTGCTCTGCTTTAAGATAGAGCTGTCACATGCTCTATCACATGCTCACTACTGTGATAGCTTCAAGAGATAAAAGTCAGATGGACAAAATTCAGGGATTATTTTCTTGAAAACTTACCAGAACTTTTGAACTCGGTTTTGATGCAGTTCAAGTTACTGAAAGCAATAGTTTTTATATTTCTTCTCTGCCTACAAGCACAGGATCTCACCTTCTTTCTTTGCTCACTGTCGAGGAGCCATATGAGGTGAGCTCTGTGTGGAGTCAGAGCACACAGTGCCTCAATGAGCAGCAAAACAGGAAATCTGTCCCTTAACACAGTAGCTGTTTATGTTCAATGTCCTAGTTTTAATTCAGGTAGGAGAATCATTTAAGAGGCTGCATCTTACTATGATAGTGGAGGTCCAATGACACATTCAAATTCCTCTCCACATACTATTTGATCTTTAGTGAAGTCACTCATCTGTATGTAATGCATCCTCTCTGACCTAATGATTTTCAGTCTACTCACTTATATTACTTCACTGCTCCCCACCTGTCTTCTCCTTGTCTTCCTCCCTATCCTCTGCTCACATATGCAAAGAATCTCTTCATCCATCAGTTTTCTCCATCAATAATTCTTTTCTTCAATGAAGAAATTAAACGTGACCCCTGTCTAATATCTAGTTCTTTTTTCTTACAGCTGCCTTGCAGTGCAAGCAGATTTAACAATAAGCAAAGCAAACTGCAACCACATCCTTAGTTCTAGTTGTCTTTTCACTACATTTAACTGACCTCTCAGACCTTCTCTCCATCTCTGTTTTCCTTCTGCATTAGATATAGTATCAGCTTTCCTCTTTTAAGTAGGTGGACATTTTTCTTGCNGCCAGGTTGGATGAGGCCTTGAGTAACCTGTACTAGTGGGAGGTGTCCCTACCTATGGCAGAGGGTTGGAACTAGATGATCCTTGAGGTCTCCTTCCAATCTTACTATTCTATGATTCTATGATTCTATCCATTTGAAGAGTCTAGCAGGGTCATAAGAGTCTTTTCTCCTTTAGGAAGCCTGATTAATGGACTCAACAGCCACCTCCACAGAGAAGTCACATATCCTACACCTTTAGTCTAAACTGAAGCCGCAGTCAATCTGCCATCTGCTAGCATACATGTATCTAGCTCTAGGCCAGTTATATGGAGAAGTTCCAAAGCTGCCACACTCATTTGAATAGCAAATTTCCTACCAAGCCAAAATAACAGACCAATAGTACCCAGTTAGTAGCAACAAAGGGTAACACTGGACACCTTCTAACTGAGCAGTATAGCACACCTACCCTGCTCTAAAAGCCCACCTTAAAGTTGCTCTTACCTCAATTCTCCTGCTTCGGCTGTAAGGGTTTTAAACCTCTGCTCCCAAGCATCAGAATTCTTTTTTTTGCTAATTGACATCACCTGCAGATACCTTAGCAAGCTATTTGTTTTCTGGGACTTTAAAAGAAACCACATGTTTTATCTGCCAGTCAGGCTCAGTAAAAGTAAAATAGTGCAATACCCTTTGATAGCTGCAAAGGCTACTGCTCCTTAAGTTCTAGTTTCTACTGGAGATCCTCTCTCAAGCTCATATCTAACCTTACTGCTTTACTTGTATGGAGGCTCTAAAGCCCTTTCAAGTTTAGCCAGACAGCCAAAATGTCATTCAAGCTCTCTCTTTGGTTCCTACAGGCTTCCCCTCTAGCTTTGACCCATGGCACCATCACAACTTTTAGAGATACCTTGTGATAATCTTAGTTTATCCCTTTGAGTGTGTACACTACTCTGTGGAGTCCCTCACTTCTATTTTACATATAAAATAAAAAATACTTGCCTTGACTTTCAAGATTATCATACCCTACTTTAAATTAACTTATACCTGCCTTTTACCACTCTGTTCCCTAAGAAAAAAGGAGGTCTTCCATGCTCAGAGATAATCTGTCACCCGCTCCCCACATCCTGTAGGGCAAATGAAATTAGCTCAGGAAAGCAACTGTGGTGTTTACACAGGTTGGGCAGCCTGATTTAGCCGCCTCCTGACAGCTCCATGTGTTGTTGTAAACATGATTATCTGTCCACAGTCCCTTTGGATCTCTCAGATTTACAGGACAATGTATTCTGCAGATGCAAATATCAAATACATACATTGTAAACAAATGTTTTCTAATTGATTAGGCAAAAGACTGCTGCTGATAGTACTTTGAGGCAGTAAGTTAAATTTCGTGCTGCACTTATGTTCATTTTGGACACTAGGCAGCAGTTTGAATAGTAACAATTAAAGAAACAACATGATGAAGAATATTATCCACTTTAGATCTACTTAAACTTGCCACATTCAGTAAACTGTAGTATAGAAAGAACAGCTAGGAAATGTAAATGGGCTCACAGTAAATTTGTATTAGTCTAAACTGCTATTTCAAATGAGGTCATTAAGGTACATTTTCCATTTCAAAGTCATCCAGACTTAATGGATGGCATTATACACAGATCGGATCCTTCAAAAAAAGAATAAAATATTTTTGGCAGGCAATTTAAAGAAATACTAGGTTGTCAGTTAATCCTTACAACTGCATGACAGATACTTATTGTAAACTAGGAATCAGTCTGTTTTACATTGTTTATACCTGATTTGGTATTAGTATTTTTGATATCCAAGTAGCACTGGAACATGGACTGAAGAATGTATGTAGTACTTATTTACATAAGCATCTGTGTCAATTTTTGGACTAGGAAATATGTAATCACTTCAACTCTGCTGTGACCAGTGGGTGGTTAAACATAAGGCTTGGTGGCATTAATGTGTTTAAACCTAAATTATGGGTAACGGTGGCTACTAAACATGCAAAGTCAAGATAATCACCCTTGCACTGGTGTAAATTTGCAATAGCTTCACTGGTTTAAATGTGTGATTCAAATTTCTGCCACTAGAAAGGGAAGGCAAATGCAGTCCTTGTCTTATCATAAGTAAAAGAATCTATTATGTACACAGAACTTTCCCAAATAATGCCTTCTGAGCTCTTAGAAAATGCAAACTTAAGCTGTCTACTCTCATGGCTGGACCATATGCTGCCACTGGCCCCTCCTCTGTGGCTTTGAAGAGTTGCAAACAGTGAGAATAACTTTATTAAGCAATACACAGTGGAATTAAGAAAAGGGAGAAGCAGGCAGAGGTAACCTCACCTCTCATGTGGCAGAATAAAAGAATAGGAGCTAAAGTAGATGTGCAGGAAGAAGAAATGTGCTGCTTGGATGTAGGAACATGCATTTTTCCTCTCTGCCTAAGCATCATGCAATATGTGTGATGGTGACAGAAACTAGGGCTGATGCTGGGGCACAAGGCTACAGGAGAGGCTGGGGAGCAGAAGTGCAATGTCCAGGTGCTGGATGCTGGAGTTTCCAGCCTCGGGACATTTAAAGAATCTTTCACACTTCAGGAATTTCTAAGTAAGGAATTTTAGTGCATGCAGCTCAGTAATTCAGGGAGGTATTTTCACAAGTTTTCTTTGGGACTCTTCCCTCTGTAGGGGCAATTGTAGACCAATTACTGCCTCTTCCCTGTTTTCTGCAGTTTCCAGAGTGCTTTTATATATTTGGAAAGTCGTCTAACCATGTTTAATCCCATCTTGCATAAAACAGAGAAATGGAAAGTGATGTGAATTGTGTTTCCACAGGAATTCCCACAGTGAGGGAGTGATCATTGCCGCATAGCTGTCTTTTCATGCTTTATTAACAGACATTTGTATTCCATAAATACCATCTCATGCTCTGCCCCTTTCCTACAATGCCACCACTTTACTGGGAAACCTAAAGCCCCATCAGGCCTTTAACTTCCTTTTTAGCTTGAATCCAAAGTAAATAGCATTGCATTGAGAAAGATTGTTTGAAATATCAGGTTACTCAGTGAGGGGGATTTATTCTACCTTGCCAACTTCCTTATAAACATTTTCATTTGAATTTTTGAGGACAGGAGTCCCTTCGCGTAACTGGCTTGGGCCAGGCTCCACATACCCTCTGACACTTCATTATGTGGCTCATCTTAATCAAAATGGAAAGATTCTTTTCTTGAGTGGATGTAGGCTATAGGAAAACCTAGGTCTCTGTCAGCATATTTAAATATCAGCCAGGACTCCACTGATGACCTGCTCTGCATAAATAGGAAGAGTAGATGCTGCTACTATCCATTGAGGTAATAGATAGACATTGTTACTCAGTGGAGAACAGTGGACGAGTGTTAGGTTGCTTACAAATGTTCTTCCTGAGAGGTAGACATCTTGCACTGCAATTAACAGTGTTCACAGCTCAAGATAGCTCTGACCTATACAGCATTTTGTATCCAGAGCTCCCTACACTGGTTAGACCTTTGTAGACCATAGATTTATAGATTGTCATGGTTTCATGAGTCACAGATTGGTCTATTGCTCCAAAAGGGGCAAAAGAAAATGTTCAAACAATGGATTGGGGAATTATTGGAAAGTTTACATGGAGAAGCAATTCACAAGCTACAGTGTTACAGTTCTACTTAGTGGTGAGCACAGCAATGCATATAAAATACACAAATTCATATTCAGCCTTGGCCCAGTCTTGCAACCTGGGCTTGCAACAATCTCGTAAGGCTAAGACCTTCCAAAGCCTTCCCCCAGGCAGTTCCACAAACCTTCCGAACTCCCTACCCTGCCTCTCTACTCCCATACTGAAATCATTTGCGATGCAGCACAACATTCAGCTTAGCAGCTCCAGGGCCAAACTGGCAGCATTGCCAAGGTTGACAACCAGGCCTCCTCCTCTGCAGGAGATAAGAGCCTGGGCACCCTTCCCAGGAGGAGAGAGGTGGGGGAAAAGAGGAGATACTGACTTTACAGGCAGTTTATATAGGGATGCAGGATTATGGGAAGAAATACAAAGATTGCACTTTCCGGTACATATCCTGGACCTTTCTAGACTCTAGTGGTCTTCAGCTTTGTGGTTCTTAAAGGTACCATCCAGCTTCAAACTGGCACAAGATTTCAAGGTTAAAAAAAAAAAAACTTACTGTGGTGTTTTCATCTGATTTCCTGTGTAATGTGGGCTACCAGACTCCCCTGGCCTCATTAGCTGCAGTAAGTGGCAGTAACAGAACCTCTGTTTGCACATTCAGTGCACAATAGAGAATAAAATGCAGTATCTATGGTGGATGGTAAAGTGAGACTGTGATTGATGCAGGGGTGCAGAATTCAGCAGACCAGAGCTGTATCCCACTCCTCGCTCTTGCAACTCTCCTACATGCCCACCATGTGCAGACAGGACTTCTGCTTCTCCCTGCTGCAAGTCTCTGCAGGATTTCCCTCATCACAGGACTCTTGCACACTTGCAAATTGAATTTTAGGAGTGAGAAGGAAGAGAGGCACTAAGCACTCATTTCTGGACGGTGAGTCTTTCAGCATAAACCAACATCATTCTGCAGTCTTCCAGTTGGAGATCTGAAACCTCAGTAAGAAACAATTTACTCTGATGTAAATGATGGTACTTTCTCATTCGTGCAAAGGTTGTGCATTCCAATTTGCTTTTAACCTTTTTTCCTAATTCCTCTACTTTTACCTAATATCACTAATCCATTGGCCACTATTTTTCACAACATACATCATATCTAGCCAGCAGGCCATTGAAAAGGAGTTAGCAATAGTTTACAAGTCAGTGCCAAAGCATTTGTGAAGGTGTCAGAGTGCAGTTAGCATGGAATTTGGCATTCTTTGACCAGAATTTTCCACAGAATTAGCTACAGAAGAGGCTTTATGAAAAATACAGGTGCTCTGTTATTGTATGGTAAAGGGACTGAATGCATGCAAGAAGGAAATATCTTGAATAACTGCATCTTCCTGTAATTCATTAACAAGAGTGGCAAGAATCAGCAAGACTCCTGTGTTTCTGAGGGTCCTGTTTAACCCAGAGGTCTGAAACTGCATGGATTTTTTTTATTTTTTTTTGTGGTCCATATGGGGAAGAAAAGACAGAGACAGAAAAAACAGCTAAGGAGAAATGGAAATGGCACTGCCAGCCAGCTCAACAGTTAAACAAAGCCTGTCTTTGAATTCCCCCCAAAACTCCCAATACTTGATCAATCAAGTAAATAACACAGTTTGAGTTCATCTTTGACCGGCACTAATACAGTAATACTGCTCTGGTACTAACTGTGCTGGAGCTACTAATATGAAAAATTTTTTTGAGATTTCGGTCAGAAAGATTTTTAGTAGATTTTTTAGTCACTGAAAAAGTGTTGCATAAAGGCCATCTAGATGTGAGATACATCCACTTTATTCAACTTTGAAAGGAAAACCTTGGATATCATATCAACACAGCACAGAAAAAAGATACACAGCCCTCAAGGGAGCACTCACATGCTTGAAGGTAAGCATATGTATAATGTTTGCATAGTCAAAAAACAATTATGTTAGACTTCAGATAGGTCACCCGTTCAAGGTTAAGTTTACCTGTCACAGGGCAAAAGACAATTTTGCATGTTATTTTGGGGATAGCAGGGTTCTCCATGGTAACATGTCCACTTCTGCTTATTCAAAAAAGCCACTTTTTAAAAACTATAGTTGATTCTAATTTTTTTGTTCATGACCTGTTTTGTCTTCTCAATCTTGCACCTCACCTCCCACTTAGAAACAGAACGGTTTCTGTATTTTTGTAGTAGAAGTCCACTCAGGCTACCATAGATTCTTTAATGGTGTTGATTGTGATAGGGAAGAGTATATAATACAAGTTCCAGGAGACAATTCCTCCGTTAGAACACTTTGGTAGTTCCCAGGAATCAAGAGTTTAGGAGTTTCCTGAGTCTGTAATTAAATGCGAACAATTATATTGATGGACCTATCCTCTAGGAATTTGTCCCTTTTTGAGCCAGTTCAGGTCTTTGGCTTTCTCAATATCCTGTCCCAAAGAATTCCAAAGTTTAACTATGTGCTAGGCCAAAACATTTCTCCTTTGGTTTTCTTTAAACACAATGTCTAATAATTGCATTGAGTGCATAGCTGTTATGGAAAATAATCAGCTCTGTTTACCTCCTCAGCACCATTTGTTAATCTTACAGATCTCTATCAGATTCTCCTTTGGTATTTTACAAGAATTCAGAGACAGCTCCTTTCCCAGAAGAAGAATCCGATTCTACTTCAGGTCTCACTAAGCGACAGTTGATGTATGCCTCTGACAACCCTTGTCTCATGCAGTGGGGTGTCAGGATGCAGAGACTGTTCAAAAGATGGGAGCATCAGGATTTGGCATAACTGTGTTTCCTGTTTCTAAGTCTTTCTCCACAGTTACTAATGTTGTAAGACATTGAGACCAGTTCCAGGCACTAAGCTGGTCTATTCATCTAGGAACTTCTCTCTTGACTGCTCAAACTTAATTTAGAGCTGTTGTCCAGACCATTCAGGTTGTTTGTTTGAATGCTAAGAGCCTTTCCAATGTTGTTTTTATAAGCCTTGCTACCGGGTGTAAGAACAAGGTTAAGGATTGAGCTTTGTCACTACAGGAACTGAGACCACAACACAGAGGGAGGAAAAGAACAATACTTGGACTCAAGTAGAGAAGACGTATGATAGTTTTCTGTCTGATCTGCTGCTTCTGAGACTTGAGATGGTTTGAAGATACTTTCAGATATCAGAATAGAGCTAAATGATATTCTGTCCCAGTCACTCTGACATGCCATACTCTTGGGACTTTTTTCTCTCAAAGACCACATTCTTAGGCTTGCATAGTGAAAGTGTCAATCTTTGGAATGTGCTACAAACCTGCTTTCTTTCGTCATCATTTGTGGTTTTCTGGAAAGCTGAAAGCAGTTTGAACAGTAAGAATGAGGAGTCTCAGTGGGTTGCCTATTGCATTTTACAATGTGGGTGTTGGTTACTTCAATCTGGATTTTTGTTGTATTTTTAAATATTTGTATATGACTATACTTGGAAGTGTCTAAATAACTTGGAATCTCACAGAGGCAATTCCTCCAGGTGAAAAGAGTAGGAATAAACAAATAATGAACATCTATCTTGCGGCATCTCTGTCCTCCTTGACACTTGCAGCTGGAGTCATCATGCACAGCACCAAGCGCCTGGCCCCAACAACCACCAAAGCCAGCATGTTGTTTCAGGGCCTATGCCAGAAGAACTGGCATCAGGCACCATTTACCATCTCTGCTCTGCCACATCCCTGAGGGATTTCTGGCAGAGTCCAAAAGTACAGTACTTTAGTAGTACCTTGACATGGCAATGAGTGTAAAGTCTTTCTTCACTTGAACACTTCATCTACGAGAGAGAAATATTTGTCTTGAAGGAAAAACATTTTACAATTCTTCACCTGTTTTTACAAATCTGCACTTACTCTGGCAAAGATATTGAGTAATTTTAAATGAAAATTGATTGAATGTTGTATCAGTTTAAAATTAACTCATACTGCAGCTAGAATTTATTGCAAAGCAGATGGAGTTTATTCCTAGTTTTTGAGGAGAACATATGGATTATAACAGAGCCTATTAAATACCTCTGGAGTGTATCTGTGGAGCTGTGTTACTTTACTCTAAACTCTGTCACTGAATTTCTGTCTGAACAGCTTAGTCTCCCGTAGTCTCCCATCGTGTTACACAAAGACAGACACCACAAAAGCCTTTTTTAAAAAGTGCTTGAAAATATAGCTAGGTGAATGGCAGAGTTTCCTTGCTAAGTCTTTGTCTTAGTTGTTCCAAGAACATGCAAAATCAGTACAGGCTTTTTTCTTGCCCCAGAATATTTACTATGCCTAAAGTTTATGGCAAATGTATTTCTGCCACTTTGTTTTATTGTGTTACAGTAGCAGTGTTTTCATAGCAAAGCAAGAGAACATTAAGACAGAGCACAGCTGTCAGTCTGAATCTGCCATGGCCTCCAGCAGTTTCAGGGTTAATGAAAACAGCTTACTCAGTGAGAGCTGGACAGACACTATCTGCGCAGGCTGAGTGCAATTACCTGGCTAGCATATGTGGAGGAAACTGTGGTTAGTGCTCCTTCTCTCCTGGAAAGTGAATGGGATCTTTAGCAACTATAGTGGTCAAGGTTTCAGGGTTTAGTTTAACTACTGGGAAACACTCTGCCTTTAACACAGGAGAGAAAGGAGAAGTAGAGTTTGCTGTGTGGAGAGGGTGTGTGCGTGTGTGTGTGCGCGCGTCTGTTTGTGTGTTAAATGCTATTTAATAGCCTTTGAAACCTCTGTGCTGGACCAGCTCATATGCTTTTTTTCCAGACAAGTTAGAAGCAAAATTCTGTTGAAAGAAACTTCACTGGAACACATTAGGATATTTCATTTGTTGGCAGTTGACATTATGAATGTTACTGGTCTTTACAAAAACACAAAATGTAGCATTTAATTTTATTAAATTGCAGAATTAGTCTTGTTGCACTGTTGCAAACTTCTCAAGTGTTTCACTCTGTTTTGTTTCATAGTAGATGTTGTGTTTCTGCCTGGGAATTAAGACATGCATTCCAAAGACACCGAGGCTGTGAGTTGCTGCTGCACTCCTTGCCTGTGTATATTAAAGACAATTCCATAGAATCATAGCATGCACTGGGTTGGAAAGGACCTCTAGAGGTCATCTAGTCCAACCCCATGGAGTAAGCAAAGACATCCCCTACCAGACCAGGTTGGTCAGCGTCCCATCAAGGTTGACTTTGAATGTCTCCAGCAATGAGGCCTCCACCACCTCCCTGGGCAACCTGTTCCAGTGTTCCTCTACCCTCATAGTAAAGAACTTCTTCCTAACATCCAATCTAAATCTACCCTTCTCTAGTTTCAAACTGGTGTTCATTTTCTGAGAAAGATATTGAATGCAATTCAGATTTGGTATGGCAACTGCAATTGTACCAGTGCTGAAATGAGCAACATGAGCTATGGATGTTAATTCCCTTCCTGCTGTTCTCTGGGTGGCTTTCCATACCACAATGGATGAATGAGCAACAGAGTTGAAAAGGAGTAACAAATCCTGCACCTTCCTTACTGATAACAAGAATTTCTGTTGTTCTCTTTGTGGGTCCCCACAAGTTTACTGACTGTGGTGTTCCCTCCCCCACTACAGGCTATAGCTGAGAGTTTTCCTAATTGCATGGTGTGCTTATTAGATGCAATCTGTCTTCCTTACTGTCTTCTCTATGTGTAGATTGTTGTAGTCTCAGGAATTGCTCTGAATAGGAGCTGTGAATGGGGAAAACAGACATTTTGCTTGCAGGCAGTTACACAAATTCTTCTCTTTTTTAAGCACAGTGGATGTTTAAAAACTGTATCGATAGGCCTCTTAGGAGTTTTTGTCTCAATCCGGTGTTAAGCCTAGTCGTTGTACTTGCTAATTCTCAGGGCAAAATCTCATTTGTTCCACAAGACTCTCTTTCTTGGTTGACATGTGTTCTCCAGTGGGAATTCCATCACCCTTTGATTTAATTCTTCCAGATGTTTCATGCATCCTATTATGAGCCTCTTCAAAGAAAGTATAGTTGCTGGTCTAAAAAGCAGTTTCATTTCTATTGTTCCAGGGAAGGTAATAATTTTATGTTAGGAAACAGGAGTAAAAAGTGTGTGGGTAATTGAACATATATGTGTCTGTATGTATATATATAAATCAGTAATAAAGAACTCCCTAAAATCTAGTCAGTTAAACTCCATGGAAATACACGACATTTAAGCAGTAAATACATAGATAAAAAAATACATTCTACGTGAAGGTAATAGTATCTTTGGGAATGGAAGATTCAGGACTTTTAACTTCTATCCCTTCCACATAATAATTTGCTTTGTGTTTACAAAGGGGTGTCATTACAAAGGGAGGTAGTTTATTGCACCTGAAAGCCATTAATTCCCTCATGGAAGACTGTAACAAAACAGACATGTGTAGAGTAGCTTTTAAATTTTGACATTTAAAGCATTGTTACACTTCAAATAAGAAAAGTCAAAAGCACAGTTGAATCTTTGTGCTCACTCAGAACTTAGGGGATGCTCCTACAGCGATGGTTACATGAACGTTCATGTATTCGTGCTTGTATCACTTACAAACTCGCTTCACATATCACTCCTCTCCTAAAACAACGGGGTTTTTCTGTCATTGCATGTGACTAATATTTGGGCATCATTCCATTTTTTCTAGTTCATTCGTAACCTGTAGGCTTGGGAGGAAGGGTTAATTAGCTACTTTTTCAGAGAATTTTTGACATCATGCTGTGCCTTTCCTGTTCCTTCAAACAGAAGTCACATGTTAATTTCTTCTCCTAAATATTTATAGAGGACACCTGGCTAAGACCCCTCATAATCCACTGGCCTACACCAGCTGAAATCGCTTCTTTGTTGATCGATTGTTTCTCAAGAGCCTCTTCAGTTCAAGCTATTCTTCCTCTGAGGAATCCTGGAAAGGCACAAAAATTCTCAACAAACACCAAGATATCTGCTCAAATTACATCTCATGACAAACAGCCTGAAAATAACCTTTCTCTTTTGTCTTAAAGAAAAGAGACAAGCAGGGTTGATATTTGATATTCTAAGCTCTGTTACCATGTCCTGTACCTTTCCAGTTCCAGCCCTTGATCTCCAGTAATGTTGTCTCCAGACTACAATGTGGTCGATACTGCTGTCCTGGAGTTTCACCAATAAATCAGGTGAAATTGTACGGATTTCATGAGATTACAATTAGCCTTTGGTTCAGCATTTGTCATGACCTGAGCACTCTAAAAGCAGAAAATGCTTCCTTCACTTGTACGCAGTAGTGTGAGTGGGACCTAACTTGTGACAACTATGAAAGGCATACACTGGCACAGCTGTACTCAGCCCCACTGCTGCTATCAACAGGCCACCTAAATCATGTTCCCTATCATGCAAGGAGGATTCACCTTTCAACTAGCAGTGTAAGAAAGGCGAAAGAGCTGAGAACCTGAACTATGAATATCCCACACTGGAAAAATCACTCTCAAGCCCAGAACATAGGTGGAAGCAGACTGACTAGACCCACACAAACTTTGTCAATTTAGCAGCACAAATGTGTTGAAAAATGGAACTCGATAGCTTTTGCTCAAAGTTTTTAAATAACATTTACCAACATTTATGTGAGCTTCATGTTATGAATATCCATCTTTCTGAAAAGTAATATACATGCCAGGCATATATGTAGAAATATGGCCAAAGAAAACTATTTAGACTTAACTAACTTGAAAGAAACTCCCAAAATCAGCATTTGGACCTGGCATCTTCAGAGAGCTGTATCTAAAATAATGTGCCCGGGTTCTCACAGCGATTCCAGCAACAACTGATCCTATGTGTATCAGCAATTTTTTTGACTGTAAAGACACTTTCAGATCACTGAAAGTAAGACCTGAAATTTCTTTGCCCTTATGAATTCCTCTGTAGCAGAAAGAAAGTGGAAACATTTTAGAAAACCTGAGTGAGTCCACACTGTATCTCAGCAGTAAGTCAACGTTTGATCTGATAATTGTTGACTTAGGTACAGGAGGAGATAACTGAAACCTTTTATGTGTAGCTGGCATTATTATATATTATTAGGCTCTCATTGTTATGTATCATTAAACTCACAAAAGCAACTATATCACAATCTCCAACTACTTACATGTGGCAATAGGGACTTCTTTGGTCTCCAAAACTGGGACATAATGCAATCCAATGGCTACAGGTGGGATTACAATTACTTTTAAAATGTGTAATTGCTCCCTGAAGCAAAATAATTCCTTATGGTCTTTGCCACTTGAAACTTTCAGTTGAACACCTTTCTTCTTCAGTCAGAAGTTGCTAAGTATTATATTGTTCACCAATTTGGGTGCTGATCTTATCACTGTCAATAAAGATGATGCAAAGGAGAGCGGTATTCTGCAAGAATTAAATCCCACGTCTGGAGGGAGCTTCCAGTTAGGCTGGTTTAATATTAGTCTCTCCTAAATGTGAAGTTTATGCAACTTACATTCTCATTGGATTACCTGAAGCCACATTTACCCCATGAGACTTCAAAGTATATCTTACATTCACTGTATATGTGTGCTTGTACCCTTCTGTTGAGAGTGGAGTGAGATATTGCATTAGAGCAAGTAATGTCACTCTTTAGTTATGACGGTTTTATCTCCATTCCAGAATATGAGTATTGATATGTTAGTGATTAGCAGTGGTGTAACTGTAATGATCCAAGCATATTATTTGGGTACAAATAGTTCTCCTCTCTATCCTTTCTTCACATTCACCCTTCATGCTGCTCCACTAGTGACACTGTCATTATTTCCCTCTTAGAAAATTAATGTGGTTTGGTATAGAGTATCATACATTTCTTCTTCTGGCAATGTCTGCTTCTTTCCTTTGTCCTAATTTCCCTTTGTTTTGAAGAAAGAAGCACTTTCCACAGAACCTCAACACCTCCAAAGGGTTTGAAATACTATTACTTAAAACTTAGTAATGTCCTGAGAGCCAAAACATATTTGGGTTCCATTTTACCAGAATAGAATTTTGTTAAAGAGGGATTATAGGATAAGTATTGAGTGAGTGTAACACACACTGGTAGGGTAAAAGAGGAGGGAGGAACACCTAGGAGGAGAATGCTCTCAGGTGCAAAATAAAGTTGTATCTGTTGCATGAATAAATATTTTCTCTCTTGGGAAGGACGAGCAGATGAGTATTGGTGGTTCCCAGTCATTGCCTGCCCCAAGTGTACCCGAGCTGGTTGATCTACTTGTTCCTTCTGTGTTAGCAGAGGTTTTATTCTGGCTCAGAACAAAGCGGGTTGACCCAGTGTGAACTGAGTAGGGGGTAAAATGAGTGGCAGAGGGATTCAGCAGTAATTCTGCATTTCCATGATTTCATCAGTTTAAAGTTGACCTCTTAATATTTATGCAGATTTTGTATTTTATTTTTTATGCCTGGTGAACTTACCTTAATACAGGGACAACAGTTCATGCTGAGTGTTTTATACATAATTTATATCCAATACTCAAATTCTTTGTACTACTTTAAGGGGCTATAAATTCACTGCAGCTTAGTGGATGTGTTAATGTAAAACTCCTGGCCTGCCTGTTTTACTTGATGTGAACTGCCTATGAGTTTCCACCCTAGACATTTTGCCAGCAATATATTTAAAAAAAAAAAAAAAAAAAAAGAAGGTTATAGAATATATCCATGAGCAATAATAAAAGCTGCCTTCCTGGGAACATTCACATCTCTAACAACAATAATTATCCATCCATATAGCTTGGATCAGATATTCATTGTTCACATTATTTCATTATCGACAAAGCAGTGTTATTTCTAAGACTTATACAGCATCAAAGGTTATGGCTGTAGGGATGTGTAACAACACTACATCCAATTTTATTGCACTCATCATATCAAGTTAACAACATACTGAGAGTTCTGTTGTATTTTGTCTTGTTTGTTTACACTTGGCTAAGATGAGATAAACCTGCTGTTATGATACACAAAGTCATCCTAAGGGTATTCCATTGTGTTCTGTGAAATTAATACTATAAAATACATCCGCTTCATATTCACTGTTGTTGGCCTTCCTACCTTTGCACAATGACATACCTTAGTAGTTAAGATGCTTTCTGGGTTTTTTGAGTAGAATCTTTTTTCACACCAATTTGCAGTTTTGGGGTACCATTTTACATATCATGCCCTTTATGCACTTTAGTTTTCAGCAGCTTGCAGGTCTAAACATGAAATTACAATGTGATGCGACAAAATCGAAAATTAAAAGAAACAAAACCCCCACATACAGAGTCAAGACAGGGCAGTGTGAGCTATATAAAGCGGTTGCGTTTGCATGTCTGGAGTTCAAGAGCAGGCACTGTCACACGTCAACTTGCATCTATTGAAAACACCATTTCTGTCATGGGATCAATATTACAAAGAAGAGCCAATAGGGCTGGGCATTTGTTTGAAACTCACTGGTATTCCACTACTTCATATGTATGGAAACATCATCCCTCCATCACCTAGATGGTGCTTTCTTTTCATACAGTCTCTGTTTCTTGGGTCTCCGCAAGGGAGACCCATCATGGAGAACTTTCCAGGTTAAGACATGGTTATGTTGCAGACTTGGCATAGAAGTAGAGAGGTGAAATGGCAGATCCCATACACAGGCTGGAGTAGAAGCAGCAAAAGATGTAGGAAACAAGATGGATTGCATGTAGCTATTTTGATTGCATTAAAAATATTCTTTTGTAGCAGGAGCTGGAGGAGATCCACTGCTGCTCTAAATCCTGCTACGGCTGGACAGATGAGGATCAGAGTGCTGTTGTTAAATCTTTGGTTTGTATGGTTTGCCTTCTGCCAAGAGGTGCTTAGGATGGCTTGCTTCCCAAAAACCCAGGGGTATCTATTTGGTACCACAGAGACAGCTTTTGTCTCCTGAGGTGGGAAAAGTAATGAATCCAAGAAAACTGAAGGAGAATTTCAGGAAGCCAAGGCATCAGTATTGATGTTGTAGCTTCATATGAAAGGCTGTGAGAGGTCTTTAAGGTTTAAAGTAAGTTTTCAGAGCCCCTGTTTTACATGCAAATAAAATAAACCAAAAATGAAATGGAAAAGTGATTTCTTTACGAACACAGCTTCTCCTGAAACCACACAGGTGTTTGATCAAATGGAGCCTTGAGAAATTGCATTGTATTATGTACAACTTCTCCATTAGGCCCCAAACTTCCCTTGGCAGCCTCTGCCGGGTGCTTACCAAACTGTGCTGGTTTTAGCTAACTGGAATATTTTAATAGAGAAAATTATATTGCAGGCTGTGAAAAGGAAACAATGGTGATGTCTACTTCACTCATAGGCTTGCTGAGATGTTTAGGAAAAAGTACTCAAAACAAAAGATAAGCCACTTGGGCTTGCAGCAGTCTCTGGGGGTGCAGCGTCTCAGTCTAGCAGCTTCTGGTTTCTCCTCTCTGCTGATTAATTTCACTAATCACTCTTCTTCTAATCCCCTCTGGCCGATCCTCAAAATTCTCCTTATGCGTAAGGCAAACCTTGGGGTAAGGTATAGGGGTGGGGAGAAGGTGGAAGGGTGGTTGGGAGCCCCTCCTGGGGTCTCTGATTTCTGGGAGGGGAGTTGTGTTTCTGTATTACCTTTACCTTGTATATTTCTGTAAATATTCCTGTATATAGTGTATATATCTGCTTGTACATTGTGCTGAGCTGTAAATAGAGCTTCATCTAAACTTCCAGCCAGCTGAGCTCTAGTCTGGGTCATTTTACAAAGTGTGGGGGGACGGGGAACTCCCAAACCTACATCACCAAACCAAACACACTTCTATTTCATTCAGTCTCACAGACTCTCAGTCCCTCACATTAAGGGTGCAAGGCTTTAGAAATACATAAATCTAGACAGCAAGTGGCTGGAAACAAGTCTAACATGCTAAATACTATGTCTCATAGTATTATGTATACAGGAAAGCTGTCATCCTGTGTAGGGTTAAAATAATACTGTGTTGTTTGCCAGGGAAATTGTTTGCTTGCTTTTCTGAAGCGAAGCATATTAGATGAAGCTGTTGTAAACTGAATCAAAATAGATTTCAGCAAAGAGTTACATTTCACTGAATTATTTGCTATGACTTTGATTAATCACAGATGTGCTAATCAGATTTTTTCAGTTTTTTATTAACTACAGTTTTTTGNTAGTTTTTTTTTTTTTTTTTTTTTTTTTTTTTTTTTTTTTTTTTTTTTTTGGGGTCTGACTTTTTTTTCTTTAGCAGTGATAATGTGAATCTGACCCAATGTATGGCTTTGGTCCAGCCTTGGCAGCTTGCAGTCACTACAGAAAGGAAAAGGCAACCTCTGAACCTTTGTTTGTTTTAAAGTTTCTGTGATGGTTGTGATCTTGCAGTAAGAAGACAGATCCAGGCCTCATTTTATACAATTTATACAGTGGGGAAATTTTGTGAAATCCCTTGAAGGCAATGATGAAACAGGATGATATTCTGCTGTCATTACATCCCACCAAACACCAAAGAAGATCAGAATCTGTCCTGTGTGTTTAGGAAGAACTCCCCCTGAAAATTAATTAAGACCTAGGGTTTTAAAATGTCACTAAAATATATATATTTAAGAGATAAAAGGGAGAAATGACTTTGAGGTTACATTCGACACTTCAGTTAAGACAATTTTGTTTATTTTTCTTACAGGAAGCTAGAGAGATCAGATTTCAACACATCACACACCTGCATCTTCAGGGTTTGTTTGCTTTCTATCCTATGGCTGCATTCAGTAGACAATAGTAACAGTAAGAGCACAATATTGTCTAAGCTAAATAGAATGAAAATCCACATTTTCTAGACTTTAAATAAACATTAGAGACCATGAGAGAAAATTGAGATACTGCAAATAGCCTGTATTTATGCCCTCAGGTTGCACATAAATTGCATTAGTCAACACGAAGGCATGATCAGTAAAGTGCTGATGTTCATCATTGGGCTGCAGCTGCTGACAGTCAGGTTGCCACTTTTAGGTGTGCATACTCCTACTTTAACATGGAATTAACAGATTTTTTTTTTTTTCTTTTCAGGACACAAAGAATACAGCAAATTTCTAATAGATTTTTGTTTCTCCTCAAATTGTTTATATATGAGGTTTGACTTCCTGTAGTCAGTAAAGGACTATGTTTTTATGAGGCTTCAAATTTGCCCATCAAATACACAAAGGCTTTGAAACAGGAGGGTAGAGCAGAAGAGGTTCGCACCTTTGGACGTCTTCACAACCATGTGTGTGTGCTTATGCAGGGGCTGGGGGATGAGCATGAAGAAATGGACTTGGATTTTGGTTTGGGGTTTTTCTTTGTCAAGGAGGAGCGCTGCACCTCAGTCTGAATGTAATTCCTCAGTTCAGCATTAGGAAAAATTACATAAAGAATAATGAATCCTGGGATAAAAACCATAACATTTTCAATGCACCTTCTGATTATTTGTAAGTAACTGAAGACTTCTCCCTAATTATTTTTCTCTAACTTGAAGTCAAGAACCTAATAAATCTCCCCAAGTAGTCTCCCTCCACTTCATAGGTATCTTGAGCAGTACCATTGAGGTTCTGTGGCATTTGGCTAGCAACTACCCACTCATTACAGCTGCTTAATAAAGTTAACTGAATGTTGTCTTTCTGCTTTTACTGTTTTCTCATAAATTAGTTAAAAAACATTAAAACCAGCTAAAAATAGAATGTGCTGTTAAAAATCTGACTTTAAGACTGTAAGAAGCTTCTCAGGTATGGGAGTTTCCAGAAAGATACACAGGAAGCTTCCCCTGCAGGGATTTTTTTTTCCCCTCAACTGTTTAAAGTGGGAGTTTTATGAGTGTCCCTTTAGAAGGGAAATGTTTGTTTTCTTGGCAGGAAGGGCAGGAGAGGAAGTCCTCCAACATCTGTAAAGTTCAGAGATTATTGGGGCAAAGCAGCTTGAAACCTCCTCTGGCCTCCACCACATTGCCATCATAGTTTTCCTTGGAGACTCTCTCCTGCCAGCAGCTAATGGCTTGGAACAGGAGCTGGCATTTCTGTCAGTTGTCTGAGAGGTGCTGTAGGAGTTTTCTGCTGCTCCTACTCTAAAATATCCCTCTGCTTTGTGGAGTTGCTACAAGCATCTTGGAAGAGAGTGCAATCTTTCTCAGCAATCTTTCTCAGAATTCCTGTGACAAGTGTGGAGAGCTTTCTTTTCCCTCCCACTGTCCTGTATTCACCAGTACAAGACTGTAAGGCCCAAAGAGAGAATACAGTAACACAGAAGTGAACTTCAAAAGTAGAATTGTTAAATTTTTTTTTTCCTATATGAACTTAACCATAACTTGCACAAAAGATATTTTCATTTCCCAAGCTGAAGAACAAAGAATAGAAGAGCAATGGCTGCAGTGGAAACATGCAGCTCATTTTCTTACATTTCAGTTTGAAAACACACCAGAAAGGAAAAAAGTTACTTCAGATACAGTGATTTCTTGGTCTTCTCACTACAGACAAAGAGTATGGCATTGTTCAGAAATTTGGCAGGGGGGTTGTGCCAAATCGTACTCTCTGAATAGAGATATTCTCTGTTTCTCTTTTCCTCTCTCTTTCTCTTTGATTCTGTTTGTCTAAGTCTTTATTTTACATTTTGCAATTTCATAGTTAGACTTTAGCATTTCTTTTCCAGATGATCTTCCCTTTAACCAACAGCAAGCACACTTCTCCACCCCTACCCCAAACTTTGTTGTATTGAAATACCTTCCGTGAATTCAGATCTGGATATTTGTTGCTGACACCACCTGTTGTTACCAAGTAAACAGGAGAGTTTCCAGGTGAGATATGGCAGATTTCAGCATTGTGTTTTAGACACTGATATTTTGTTGAAGATGCTCAAGATAAAAGCTTGAAGAGGATTGTTTATCTAAACAAGAAATGCTTCACAATATTCAAATGCAGGATTTGGTTTCAGTCATATCCATTTGAAAACTCTGAGTTTTATGTTGTAATGGAAAGAATGAAAACAGTGTGATCCTTCTTTAAGATTTTACGTATGGCAAAAGAGAAAAACAAACATTCTGAACATTTTCTTATCTGTTCTATGGTCACTTAAATTTCCTATATTGATAGTTAGCTGAATGGTCATGTGGGAAGATGTGGAAAAATATAAACGAGAACAACCTGGATCAGGAGGATGTTAAAAACATTCGAATGTGTATAGAAGGGCGTTTTCTTCTTGTTGCTTCTAAAACTGCTTGATTACCACTTGATTATTAGTATTTTGTTTTCATTCCTAGGTTACCTGAATGTTTTAGTACCGCCAATGATGGATGATATTTTTCTGAATCCCTTTTTCCTCTGCTTGGTGGTGAAGTTCAGCCACTCTGTACAAAGGTTATGCCCAGTTAAAACAGCCTGTTAATTATTTATGAGACAGCTAGAAGACCAATGGGACTTTCACTTGTCCTTCTGGAAAATTAATGAAAGCATTACAGTCTATTTAACATCATGAAAAACAATATCCACAGGCGACCTTTCAGAATCATTGGCAAGTTGGATTTATGGCCATCATGTACTCTCACCAAGGAAGGATATCAAATAGAATATTAAAGTTAAACCAGCACTTCAAATGGCAGCAGCATCCTAAGGTTTGATAATCATAAAATCTATTAGTTTTCCTTTATTTTGTTTAGTGAGTGAATGTCTTCCATAGACCAGATCTGATAGCTAATGGTTTGGGTTTTTTTAAGTTCTGGGATCCTACCAAATGCTTTGGGTATGTTCTGTGATATGACATAACAATAATGGCTGAGATATTGCTGTGTCTGTTAAAATGGTCAAAACATCTGTATTTGGAGGAAAGTTTCAGCACTCCATTCCTTTGGCCACACAGTTTCTAAAATCGAAGCTGCATATTGAAAGACTTAAAAGACTTAAAGCTTTTTCAGTAGTGCTTAGACAACTGATTTAAAAAAAAAAAAAAAAAAAAAAGCTACCGTCACCTCCTAGGGATAAGAATTTAAAAATGGAAATACATAAAACTTTGCTTTTCATTAGCAAATAATTCAAAGGAAGAAAAACAGCTTCCCTGTCTTTTATAGTAGCAAATTACACCAATGTAGATACAATTTCAATCCTGATCCTTAGGTGGGTTTGAAAAGACATGTACATCCATTAGAATGGTGACTGCAGGAAAAAATAATAATTTAAGCTAACTGCTGTCAGTGAACAAAGCATCAGCATGTAGGACATATGCAACTGTGAAGCTGCAGATAGAATAACAAGGAAACAGAAGCTAACTGCACATCTTAAAACAGATGTGAAGTAGAAGGGGCATGTTTCAAGCAGATGATTAATTTTTAAAAGTTTGTTAAAGTTACATTGAACTAATTGTAATTGATTGCTTATCTATAAAAAAATACAATAATTGGTGGTATATACTTAGTTCTTGTCTAAATGACTGTACGACTGCATGGCTGCAACCTCTCCATGTGACACAAGTGCCAATGCCATAAGAATTGCTGAGGAAGCCAAGCTTGGAATCCAAGGGAAGATGAGGGCAGGCAGAAAGCACAAAAGCAGCAAGACATTCACTCATCTTCAGTCACTAGCATCACATTCATTTGCTTTTCTTAGCCAAAGGGGTAATATCTTCCTACTTCTGTCTTGTCTGTCCCCTCCTTTTCCATGAAAGCCGTGACAGCAATTTTCTCCTTCCAAACATCAAGGGCAAAGCAAGGGGAAAGTTATCTGCTTTAGAAGCCTCCAGTTACGAGAATTGTTTTTCTTTTGACGACACATTGTCTCGGACTTGGGATACCAGCAACACTGACTCTTTTTGTGGAGATCCACCCAAGCACTCCCCTTCTCTCAGTTAAATAAGCCATCTGCCTACACTGCTGCACAGCTCCAACTCTCACTGCTGCTGTTAGCCATCTCCTTCCCAGCTTGTTACCCTAATCTTCTCCTGCATCCATACCTGCCTCTGACTCTGCCCAGTCCCATTTACCCTGTCAGAAAGGACTGCAAAACCTCTTCTCAACAGAACCAGACCCCTGACCAGCTCCAAAAATTCTGGTTCGCACCAGAATCAATAACAACACAGTATTTCCAAAGCTCAACTGACTGTCAATTCAGCAGACATTTTTCTGTCTCTTTTTCCTACTGAGTAGTTTCAAGACCCTCACACTTTCTGCAAAGGAGGTGTTTATTGAACTCCTAGTCAGAAAGTACTTTACAAGGAACATTCTGAGGATAGAATTACAAGATTTTGCTTTAAGGCAACAGAACATCTATTCCTGTATGCCATTCACAGCTCAGAAGCTAGAACAACTGTATATCCTCCCAAAACTCATTAGCAGTAAGGAAATTGTAGGATTAAGTGTGGTATAATCTTCTCCTTCCTCTACTTATTTTCAAAATCCTTGAACTCTGTAGTCCTTGTGTAAATGAACTGGAGACTATTCACAAATCAAATATTATATACTCTGATATCCAAGATCACCTAAATCCTGAGAACAATGTTGGCTGTTTTCCAACTCAACAGCCCATAATGTGGGGGGGGGGTTGTGGGTTTTTTTTTCCAGGTCACTTTCAGAGCTCTACTAAATTTGGTGTAGTCTGGTGGTATTTTATAACTCAGTATTTCAAGAAGTCATCAGACATTTTTGAAAGAAATGCCATGAAGTAAAAAGATATCTATTAATTTTTTCCTTGTCATGAGCAGTATTTGTGATCTATTCTTGAAGCCCTCCTACATTTATGCTCTCCCTTCCACCCATACTTGAAGAATCTGATACACCATGTCAAAAGCAGAATCTATGTTTGAGAAACAGATTATCTGTCCAAATGGTTTCATGTGAGGTTTTGCTTTGGTTCTGTGGAGTACCTGCTGACAAGGGACCAGATTCCTCATTTCCTGCTGTTCAGCATTCAACTGGACCATAAATGAAACTCTTGACATTGCCTCTGCTGCTAAAATCTGGCTACACCCTCTCATCAAATGATCTCTTCCTCAAGTCCTCATTTATCACTTTCATATTCCACTTTGAAAGAAACTAAACTTCCAGGGAGCAAAGTGCCAGAAGGGAACCATTAGGAGAGGATGCTTGGGGAGCAGATTACCCACACAGACCATCAAGTTTTGCCTATTCATTTTTATAGGCTCAGGACAAACCTTAATCAGAGTGCTTCTTTCCTATGTCAAACCCCTGAACTACAGCAGAAGCAATTCATAAAAAGAAACTACTTTTTTTTTTTTTTAATATATATTCTGCTTGTTTATTTTAGGCGAATCACCACAAAAATGTAAATTCTTCAGAGGCCACTTTTCTTCAAGGCAAGTTGCTGCCTTGCTTATTCTAACCAGCATTCACACCAAAATGAAACACCATGTATTTTTGATCTGCCAGAGTTTGCTTCTAAAGAACCCTTGTTCTGTCTGAGCAGGGGCAGCCACTCTTCCTGACTAGCAGATGCATGCTTTTGGTAATTAAATGCAGCTGTTCTCCTTTCTGCTCCTTCTTAAGCTTTTGAAGGAAACCTTGCTTAGAGAGATGTCAGTACCTTCAGCAGACATGAAGAACATGAGGGAACACCAACTGGGAAGATTACCTTTGCAAAGGACAGGTATTGTGTGCCTTCATCAGTAAATCACTGCAGAGAATGTAGGTGTGATGTCATAGCAAAGTGTAATGTCAACTACCAATATTTTAGAATCTAAACAGACAGCTGGCTTTTCTTTAACATATCTTCTGTAAGTCTCTTGAATGGAGACGTCAAATTATTTTGCTAGAGAGCTAATGTATATGAAAAAGATTTCTATAGGCATCTATAAATGCCTCATCTATTACCTGTCAGTATGGCTGTCCTCATGGAGATACCCAGCAAGCAGACGGGAGCTGTCAGTTACAGGTCCTTGGGTCTGCAATGGTTTTTCCCATACTACCATGAAATTATTAATACAGAACATTTATAGAATACAGCCATAGAAGGAAAAGACTAAATGAACTTTAAAATTGAATTTAAAATATACTGTTTGTTATTTGTAGTGTTACAATGCCACACCTGGATTTCCATAAGAAAATGCGTATTTCAGCTTTGCAAATTTTGGGAACATATTTCTAGAAAAGATAGATTTTTCTGTAAGTACAAATTAATATACTGTGACAGCTAACAGAAAATACAAAATTAATATCATGAATAAGTTCCAGAAGAATTAATAATTACAGTAACAAGATTTCAATAAATTAATAGCTACACTCAGATCGTGCAGTTCTTCAGAGACATGCCAACAAGGGAGTGACAAGGGCAGTGCAGTAACTTCTTTAAATGGATCTTAAACTAAGCAGATAGTTTCACTCTCTCAGTCTACAAACACAGAATCCAGTACATAATCATAGAATCATCGAATGGTAAGGTTGGAAGGAGACCTCAAGGATCATCTAGTTCCAACCCCCTGCCATAGGCAGGGACACCTCCCACTAGTACAGGTGCTCAAGGCAGAAGCCCAGATCAAATCTCACTGTAGCAGCAGTATACAAAGGAGCAGAGAACAAGCAGTCAGAAGCATGCTGACCATGCATTGAAAAGAAGGCATTTGAAAGCCTTTGTTCATCCTTGTTTCAGCCAGGGGCACAGTTCTCATTGTATGCATAATGCGAAAATAGCTTTTCAGGATTGTGTCAAACACCCATGCTCAGGGTTTTAAACAAGGCAAGCTGACCTGCCAGAGATTAACTGCACTGTAAGCATGTCTGCAGTGCTCTGTGGAGTGAGGTGCTGTGTTTCAAAAGGCAGGAGGAAAAAGTCATTATTCCTACAAAATGACACCATCATACAATCTAGTGAACCGGAATACCTGGAATTTTGTAACACAGAGGCAGATCTGGCTCAGGCACTTCTTCACCACATCATACAGGCTTTAGCTGCTGTTCACATGCAAGGTGTGCCCATAGCACTAAGAAAAGATTTGTCCACAGATAATTACTGATAGCTTTACTAGGTTAAAATCAGCCAGGGTGCCTCACATCACTGCTGGCACGGTTTCACCTCCTGAATCTGGAAACAGGATCTTCTGTTATTAGAAGTCCAGGAAGAATTAAGGCAGCTTCTAGAGCAAGAGAAGCTTTCACAGCATCTGCCCTCATGTTTTTACAGACATCACTGAAACTGCACAGCTCTAGGTGAGGATAAATCTGAGCTCCTGAATACTAACTTATGGTAAGAGAGGGCGAATCTATGAATATAGCAGCCTCTGCTAAAACAAACATTCTCAGTGGCTGAGAAGGATGCCAAATTGCAGGAAGCAGAATTTCTTGAGGGGAAATAAACATTTTTTTCACCTTTCTTATTATTTTTTTTAAACAACCTTTCAGAATCTTTTGACTACGGCAGAAAAATTATCTACAGGAAAAAAATAAATTACTAATTCCCTCAGTTTACACTTTGGCCTAAACCTTTTAAACCTTGACTGTATTTATTATATTCTAAATCAAAACATTTCTGCTGCATGTGGTGATTTATTTATATTTTTGTTGTTTCTGTTGACATTTTATGTTCAGACAGTTTTTGAAGTACTTAATATAAAATAAACTCACATGCAGATAACTTTGGAGCAGTTCAATACTGTAAACCCACAGGTTTACAGTAAGACAGCACAAGCTTTGAAATTGAAGTTAAACTCAGTATGAAACTAGGAAAGAAGTCAGATTTCTGAGCTCATTAATTTGGTTTTGTCCAAGTTGGGGCAAAAGTATTTTCTCATCAAAAATTACTTAAATCTCAATTTTCCCCAGTAAGTCAGTGAAGACACTTCATAAGTGCTTCACTCAGGAAAAGTGGAATCAGGATCTCTGTTCCCAACTTTTTAGGTTTAGGTAATGGAAAACCACAAAAGCTGAGAAAACTGAGCCATATGGAGAGAGGACAGCCATCTAAGACTGAGGATTTTCATTTATTCACTCAAAATGGGGGTGGTTGGGTTTTCTTTTGTTTTGCTCTGGGTTGTTTTTTTTTTTCATCTGTCCTGGATTTCTTTATGCTTTGACTTTGTATCCCTTTTCAAGGGATTTTTGTAAATGAGAGGAGACTCCTACTGACTGCATTAAAAATACAACGTACATAGTATCCTACCAACTCTGAAGTGGTATGGAACAGTGTTTTCCCTCCTTATATTTTTGGCAGATTTGTGTTGTGTTTTGGTGGTGGGAAAATGACCAAAGAGTGGTAAAAACAAAAATGTCATTCATTGGTAACCAGATCTTTTCTGGAAAAAATAAACTAAGCCGGCGTTCTCTGAAGGTGTCATAATGCTTTAATTATATCTTAGTAAAGTTCTAATAGTTTCGTTTGAGACAGGTAAGAAAAGTTAGGCACATATCAGCTTTAAAGATGCCCCACGTGCTAAAAGCTCTAATTAAACAATAAAAGGCGTATTTAGTGTGCAATTTGCCTCATTTTCAGTTACCGTTGTCTGGTTCATGCAGTTCAGAGCCCAGTGATGGGCCTGTGTTTTCTGTCCTGTCCACTTGAGGGCATCAGTCTGTAGCTGTGGTCAGTAATTTCTGCTTTTACACTAAGGGAGTCAGAAAAACTACATTCGAACTACATTTGTTGCAGAAAGTTTTCCAACTTTACTTCAACATGAAAGACATCACAAAGCACTGACTCAGAAATAAATTGCTCCCTACATAATAAATATCCAGGAAGGGGAAAAAATGTTGATAAATGAGAGTCTGGGGAGTTGCTAAGTGAGGTACTCGCACACAATTTATGGTCATGCACTCTTGGACTTCAGAATGATTAATATAGCTAATTCTCAGTAGAATAAGAGCTGTTTTAGCCCAAGAGAGAACTGTATGCTATTGTTTACAGAAGCAGATAACATCAAAGTATCCCACTGCTTGTGTTAAGCAAATAGAGAATTCTGGGTCAGTGCAAATTAATCCTAAAGGAGCAAGGAAAAGTTCTTAATGACTATATTAGATCAGTGTGTTATCACTTTTCATACAACTGAAAATGCTAGAACTGTTAATGAGAATTACAAATAGCCTCACTCACCACAGCATGCTGGTTGTTGTCTATCAGCATGGTCACTATTAAGTCCTCTGATGATCTAGACATGTGATGTCTCTTAATGAAATGAAGAATATTTAGGTAATTTGCTGAGAGATTTGAGCTGTTTTGAAATGGGTTCTTTGCAAGAAATATGAAGTAAATTTTACACTGCAATTAGCTGAATGGACTGAAAGCTCTAAAACTGTTATCCTTTGTTGAGACAACGAAATCTGGTTTACAGAAATAAATTATTTTAATTTACACATGAAGTAACTGTTGGGGGTGGGGGGGAAGTCTAAAAAGTCTTGTTGATTGTGTCTACTAAGCTTTGTTTAGAAGGAATAAGTTGCATTCCAGAGACTGACAGTACCACAAAATTAACTACAAATTGCCCTAGAAGCATTATCTGGTTTCCCTAAAGTGCAAATTCACAGCTAGACCATAAGAAGGTCTAGAAAATAAACCTCCTTTATTTGTTTTTAGCAGGTGGTTCATGTTTTATTGGTAAAGGTATGTGCACCTCTGAATATTCCCAAGCACATTATAATTCTGTTCCAGTCCCTCTGACGTGATCTATGCACCAGATTATAGAATGGAGCAGGACTGTTGACAGGACAGGAGTGGGAATAGGCCATGGACTCCTTAGCTGTGCTGGTAGAACAGAAGGGCAAACATCTCCTCAACCCCTGTTGGCAGTTCTGTACCTGATTACAAGTCATCATAAAACAGTATGAATGCACAATCTGTGGGTGATTCAACTTCCTCACTATAATCACTGTACAGTTATTTGTCTCTCAGATTTGTCTTGAGGTAAAATGTCTTGTCAAGAAACTTTTTATAGCATTATTAGGTCCTCTGATACATCGTTCTCTGGGGCAATTGTCACTCAGCAAAGTTCACGCCTACATTTCAATGCTTCTCAGATATTTGGTCATGAAAGCAAACACTTTTCAGAATGCAGTAACAGCAAAAAAATAGCTTTAACTTACAGCTTTCATTTCTTCTGCTTCATGTCTGGAGTACAACTTCACAGATGGAAATGTGAAATATCCATGTGTAGTATGTGCAATACTTACTTGTGCAGGACACCAGCTCTTTTTTCCCCCTCACATCGCTACTTCTACATGAGAAAGTTCTTTGCTGAGGACAGCAACAGGGCAGAGTTACAGCATTCTTGCTTTCTTCTAGCATTGAACTTCCTTGAATACCTCAAGATCTTTTCATATATATCCAGGTGAGGAGTAATGCAGATCTGCATGTATACTGCCTGGAGTAAACAAACCAACTCTTTAGCAATACGCAGAGAGGCTGCAGGTATTTTCCCCATAAAAAATCCCTATAGCCGATGAGAAAAACCACCAGTTTCCAAAATCGTTAACCTTCCAAAGCAGAGTTTATTAAGGAGGAAAAACAATCCTCCCCCTCCAAATAAAAAAATGCATCTTCTCTTCCCTAACTAAGCCTTTCTCACTTAGTTTGAGGAAGGTAAGCACCTTCCCCTTCCACCCCTAGTAAATAAAAAGGCCTGATTAGGAGGGAGGTTACCTGGAGCTGCTTAGATAAAATTTGCACAGCCTGTGGTCTTTGCGATAGGGAAAATGACCATAAGTGGCTTTCATCTGCACTGCCCCATCATTGCTTAATCAAACAATTTAGATTTTTTTTTTTTAATCTTCTCTAGGAGTCTGTTCTTCCTGGCCTTTAATCTGCCTTGATGTGTCGCTCTGAACTCCCTCCAGTATGTCTACATATTCTGTTGTTATGTATCTGGTACTAAACACAATGTAATAAGTGCAGAACAGAGCTACAGTGTAACAGGCACACATTAAAAAAAAAACCACCTGTGTCTTTGGACTTGGGTAACCATGGTTTAGTAGAGTTAATTTACAAAGTTTGCCATTGAAAAGGAAAAAAAAGCTAGTTTTCATTTGCACATACACTTCTGAAGTCTTCCACCTCCACTTTAATACCTAGAAATAATAGGAATGAAAGGAAACTACTGAGAAATTGATTATGTTTTGGCTCTGGTGCCTCTCAAAAGACCATGCACAGACCCATCAAAATGCTCTGCAGACCTTATTGGTGCCTGACTTGTCCAGTTCACCCTTTCCTAGCATCATATGAGTAATATGGTGTGCAACTGGCCACTCTGACAGCTTTCACAATGCCAAAGTTTATGGCAACTGTAAATCTATTAAGCCACAATTTGCACTTAATAAAATGAAATGGCAAGCAGTTAAATGAAAGCTCACTCCTAAACTAGTGAACATTTTGCAGCAAAAGCCATTGAGCCTACTGCTGCTACTGCTGTCTTCCTTTGAGAAATTTAATCATGCTGATTTAGGAAACCTGGAGAGAGCTGGCAATTCCTTTCTTTGGTTTGTAATTGCCCCATAGACCATTCACTCATGTGTGGATGAAACAAAGCCTGTGCTGTGGAGTCCCAGAAGGGCAGGCATGAGCTTACAAAATGCTTCCTGCCCACCGAGAAGAGCTGGGAGCTCATCCCAGTGCCTCTGAGCAGCCCTGCTGTCAAAGCAAGGAGCTGAGAGCAGACAGGCTCTTCCTGCTGTCACTACACTGGCCTTCCTGCTTGCCTTAATTTTATTACAGTAGAGGCTGCACAAGCCAATTGCTCAAGAGTGGGATTTGAAGCAGAGAATGAAGATCTTTCTGCCAGAGAAGGCAAACAGGCATCAAGACACCCACCAGAACAAAGGACTGTTTGATGCCACCTTGACAAGATAAGATTACACTGGAAGCTGAACAAGAGGAGCAAGGATTTACTGGCGCCTGTAAACCAGAATTTTCTGTCATCTTTAAAATGTCATTCTTTATACCACCAGCTCTGTCTGTGCTCCGTGTTGCAGCATTTCTGGGTGACCAAGTGGATGGCCCTGTTTCACAGATGAATACTCTGGTCAGAAACCATATGCCCAGTATCATTAACTTGAAGACAAAAAAGCAGCCTGGCTAAGGGAACCACTGAGAACTCGAAAACCTGATCCATCATGTTAATTGGTTTGGAATATTAACCCTTAGTTGAGATTTGACATCCGCTTCCCCCCGAATATAAGCAATTTGCGTAACAGCTCTGGCACTATTCATAACCACGCAAAGCTTGATGCTCTGCCCCCCAGTTCCTAGCTTTGTAATTTCTGGAATACAAGAGAATGCATTACTTAAAATAGAGTTAAAAGGGCTAGCTGCTCCTCAGAGGGCATCTCTAGGAACTTAACATTTCTGTTATCTTAACCCTTCTGAAACATTTGTTGGGGAGAATTCTTATGAGGATTTTTAATTCACAAAAAGCACTTAGTGCGTGCCAATTAACTTCAGCCCATAGAATCAACAGTTTCCTGTTACCTGTTCCTTCAGGTAGAACAGCGGCTGATACCCCTGCCCTTTCCCAGGCTTCTGTGCAGGGACCTTTCCTGCCTGAAAACAGTAGGGACACCTGTTTTCCAAGCACAGAAGGCCAGCACCTGAAATCCTAGGAATGGGCCTGCTATTGAGAAAACGGTGCTTGATAAGGCAGCCACTGTGATAGGCAGCGGAAATTTGATGATGAAAGGAGATGCCTAATAGATTAATCTTGTGCGATTTGCCCAAACACAGGGTTTTCTGAAAGATTATCTACACTCACAATAGGAAGCCCTTTGTTTTGTAAAAGTCCCCACTTACCATGGTATTCTTTATCTCAACAAGAAACATAATGGTTTAGTTGTTTACATGCATGGCAGATATATTCAGAACTGGGCTTAGGAACTATGAACTTCTTTTAATTTGAAATGTTTCCAATAAGCAGGTTATTAGCTAAGGGGAACAAGCAGTTGAACACACATAAAATTTAAATCTGCCTTGCTTAGATTGGCAAAAATGAATGTTATTTCATCCACTAGGAAAATGTTTTACTTCCTGCTCAAATACCTTTGGAAGAAAATCACAAGGTCATTTGTAGTCATCATACATGTATGTATATATTTTTTTAGCGTTAAGCGGTATGTCTATAGAAACATATTTGTTACAGCATACCAGTTATTTTCCACAAATATTAATTATTTTATTAGCTTTTCTTTACTTCTTCAATTTTACTTTGCTTACTATAAAATGTAACTGATGGCTTTACATTATTTATACTGGATGTGTAACTGGAAACTAGCCCTTAATGTACCTTGAATAGAACTGCTTTGGCTTCTGGAGCTGATTTTGAGATACCTTACACACCTACGACTGCAGAACTACCAAAGCACCATGTTCCTGAATTCTAAAAACAAACAAAAATCTCCATTGTTAGGAACAGCTTTATTAAAACCCTTTTAGCTGTCTTATACCAAATAAGTTTTTCATGGAGCACAATATTGAGCTTGCTGGACACATAACGTACATGCTGTAGAAAAATGTGCACAGCAGGAACACATTGTATTAAAGGACCTGAAGCACAGGAGTTATTTTCCTGTGCTTCTCAGCTGTAGCATGCTATGTGTACCACGTAGGTTTTTCATTCACTGCAGAGGCAGCCCAGTTTCCATGTTATAACTATGAGGTGGGGGGGTNGGATCCTAGGTCTCTCTTAAACAAAACCATGCGGCTGGATGTAACTGATCGAGAGAAGTGGCCTATACTTTACCTCTACACTGATTCATGAATGGTGGCCAGTGCTCTCTGAGGGTGGCTAAAGGACTAGAAAAAGAATGGGTGGCAGAGAAAAGGGAAGTCTATTTGGGCTGCTGACCTGTGGCAAGATATTGCTGCCCATCTTAAGAATGTTCCAGTGAAAGTGAGACACATGGACTCACACATACCTAAGAATAAAGCTACTGAGGAACACCAACACAACCATCGGGCAGATTTAGCTGTCAAAGTCTCCAGAGTGGATATAGGCTGTTATTTAGACCTCAACTGGAAACACCAAGGCAAACTGTTCCTGGCTCGGTGGGCCCATGATTCATCTGGACATCAAGGTAGAGATGCAACCTACCAATGGGCATGGGACAGGTTGATTGACACATCCAAGGACCCTATCGCACAAGTCATTCATGGCTGTGACATCTGTGCTGCTATTCAGCAAGCAAAGCAGTTGAAACCTCTGTGGTATGGAAGATGATGGTCTTGTCCCAGGATATTGTATTACTGCTACTCTGTTCTTTTTCTGGTATCACAGCTTAAAATATAGTGCCTGACTTGATCTCTTCCCCTTCTCTTCCCTGCCTCTCTTGCTTCCACTTCTCCGAGCAGCACACTCTTGTCTCGTGGTTTGTGGGGGAGTTGGTGGGCAGGAAACTGAGCCACCGAGGCCTTGTAGGCACAGATGGGGGGGCACAGGCTGATTGAGGGTGGGAGGGATGGAGGATTCTAGAAGGCCAGTTTGGGCCAAGTGAGTCTTGTACTTACTCTACCTGATTGCCTTTTGTATATATGCTCTTGTAAACAGAATTTCTCTTTAAAACTTCCAATGGGTATGCAGTATCCTCATTCTCACTCATGGAAAGGGATAAGAGTCAACTCTGTTCTCTAGAACCAGGTAAGGTCATGGCCCAAACTGGCACAGGGCTCCAGAACTACACACAGGACTTCAGATGAGGTCTGAGGAGAGCAGAGCAAAGGGGCAGAATCCCCTCCCTTGCCCTGCTGCCCACACTGCTCTTGCTGCAGCCCAGCACACAGTTGCTGTCTGGACTGCACTCACACTGCAGGCTCATGTTGAGCTTTTCATCACCTCAGACCCACAGGTCCTGTTCCTCAGGGCTGCTCTCAGCCATTTGCCACCCAGCCTGGAGTTGTGCTTGGGATTGCACTGACCCAGAGGCAGGACCTTACACTTGGCCTTGTTGAATGTCATAAGACTGGCCTGGGAACACCTCTCCAGCCTGTCCAGGTGCCTCTGAATGGCATCCCACAGTTGACTGTGCCACACAGCTTGGTGCCATTTGCAGACTTGCTGAGGGTGCACTGACTCCTCTGTCCATGTCACTGACAAAGATGTCAAACAGCAGTGGTGCCAGTACTGACCCCCAAGGGACACCACTTGGCACTGGTCTCCAGGTGGACATTGTGCCATTGATCACCACTCTCTGTGTGCCACCATCCAGCCAATTCCTTATCTAGCAGTGCTCCACCCATCATATCCACATTTTTCCAGTTTGGTGACCAGGATTTCATGTGGGACAGAGTCTTACTCAGGTCCAGGTAGGTGACATCTGTTGCCTTTCCCTTGTCCACATCAAGCAAGACTAATAAACGAGCTGCTCACCTTGATGGCACCAGATTAGTTATGTGGACCTACCTCAGCAATCCGCTGCAGCCAGCACAACAGCAAGAAAGGAACAGAAATTAGAAAGAGAGAGCAAATGGGGATGGAAATCTGATAAATCTATCAAAAATAATAGATCTCCAAAGACTTGTCTGTCTAGACCAATGGATTGCTACAAATGGGAGCAAGTGGCTCATGCAAATGGATACACTGTAATGAAAAATTACCATGGGGTAATGTTTGGCATCCACTAAGGATTTTATTTTACTTGTAGGACATATTTTATGGTTTATGAAGACATTGGAAATCTGCTTTCTGCTTTCTTCTTCCACATTCATAGTTTACATTACTTATTTTACGATGTGTTCAGGCACATGGGTATTTTGGGGGTTGAGGGGCTTTTTGTCTACTATAACCCTTTCAATAGTTCAAACTGCACTTAAAGCTGAGTCCTGCAGTTCAATGTAGTCAGTGCACAGCTGAAACTGAACACAGTGGAGAAAGCCTTCAAAATTTGCTTGGAATTCGTACAAAATTGCATAACCTTTGCAAAATTTCTTCTTTGAGCTTGTAGTGTCAATACAGTCTCTATAAAACTCCCAAGGTAGAATCAGCAAGCAGAAAAAGTTTTCTAGTGTCATTTCTTCTTGTTAAGTTCTACACTTGTTTCATAAAAGTGTCTGAGTAAGATCACATGTTGGAAGATAACAGCATCTTCTGGCCACAACCAATGTGACTTCTTTCAGAGGAAAGCCCTTAGCAAGGCAAGAGTGACAGCTCTAAATGTAGTAGTAGAGATAAAAAATACTTTCTGAATTTATTTCTTGGTACTTGGCTCTTCATATTTATTGAATTGCACATCCACTGCTTTCTGTATTTTTAACTTAGGTTGGTGATTAACATATTCTGGTAAAGACAAGATGATGAAACATTTCAGCTTCTTAAAGCATGTTGCTTCCACTACATGAATGCAACCACCTCCCGCTAGGGTACATGTGGTCTGCCTTATGTTTCCTAACACTGTTTATCACTCCCTTATCTTGAATGCATAAATAGAGGCTTTTAAAATGCTGCTTGATTTTTTTTTGGGGGGGG
>WBNM01032222.1:898670-939152 GCA_013399055.1 Ramphastos sulfuratus | reverse complement strand
GGGGGGAGTGTGTTAATTTTTGTAAAATGGGTGTATTTGTTGTTTTGAGAGTTCATTTTGTTGTTGGTTTTGTTGTGGTTCTATTTTTATTATTATCATCATCATCAAATGAATCACATTCATTTAGGGTTTTTTTAATCTAAAGTTTATGGCCACGACACCAGACACTAAACACAGGCTATTTTGCTTTTGTATATATACTGAAATACTGTGTCTGACTAGGACCTATCCCTAAAAAGTGCTTTCTGAGTTAGTCAAATTTCTGCATGCACACTTTACAGATGGGCTTTGGCATTCTAACCCAGACTCAGGAATAAAATTTACATTAGTGTTGTTGGAATATTTTCATTGGAAGGTGGTTTTTACAGATAACTTTTGGCTTTATTATTGTTATTTTAATCTCAAAAGCAAAAGTGTCTGTAGCCACATCCCAAGCCTCCTGGAGGAATATGTGCCTCCTTGAGAAAAGGAAACACAACGTCAAACTGCAGAAGTGCTAAAGCACCATGAAGGACAGGGTCTTTCTGGTGAGCCATATTATAGCACAGTGCACTCCACAAGAATCTACCAACATTTTTTCAGAGCAGACCATAAATGTACTTTTGAACAAACCTGGTTGTTCCCATTCACAATGCTTTGCTTCACAGCATGGAGTGGTATAAGAGCACATTCAGTAAACATTTTTGGCTGAAACTAAGCCAGGCACGCTCCAGGCCTGTACCTAATGCATTCCAACAGCTAACAAGTAGCTAACAGGTCCCAGACCCCAGCACAAATTAGCCCAAAGCATGCCCTTTCTAACACGTCTGATGCTTGGCACCAACAGATTTGCTCCACTGATCTGCTCACACCAGCCCCTATTACCAGCTACTGTATGCATAACTTCTGTGACCAGCACTAATTTTGCCATGTGGAAGGACATTTATATGAATAAAAACACAGTGGTGGATTTTAGAGCAGATTCATAGCTCCTGGCACAGACAGAAGCATTATATGCTGAATGGGTGGCTTGCTGGAAGGCAGCCTTCAGCCGAAGCAAAGCATCTTGATAGATGTGCAGAGCAAGTTCCAATGTTCCACACAGGATTGTTTGCTACTTCCCATCAAAGTTGTCTCTTACCATTACCACAGGCATTTGTGAGTGTGACTGAACAAAAGAAACTACTTCAGATCCATGCACTGTGTTGTCGTGAATGTCCAGGAAAATACCTACGAAAAGTGCACAGAAAGATTATTGGGAAAAAAAATACCTGTTATAAAGACAATGGCACTCTGGAAAATGACAGAGGCCCTTCAGCATTGAAGAGATGGGACACCTTCGTTCCTCAAAGATCATGGCTTGCTTTTATGCTTTGTTCATCCAGTTAGGTCTAGTAAAAATACCCACTCCCCTTAACAAGCCTTGACTGGGTTGTAAACTTAGATCGTGGAAGCTAAAACAACAACAGGACAAACTCCACATGGTGCAAGTGTAAATTGCAGGGACAGCATGAAACTGATCCTGGTTCTTGGATGAAGTACAATATATGTTTTGTCACATCCATGGAACTGCCAGCACCTGCTAAGAACCTTCAACAAAAACTGAATCCAAAGTGAGCCAAGGTCACACTTCAGGATAAGTTTGGCATGTCAGCTATCTGTCACTGGGTCTGATGAAATAGAACAATTATTGTTTTGAGTCTTCAGAGATTTATTTTTTTTTTAAGAAAATCTTGGAATTTTGACAGGTGAAAATACAAGCTTTTAATTCAGACAAAATAATTGTTTCTGGTACTCACTCAAAGGGTTAAATATAACGTTAAAAGTAACGTACTTCTGCTTGTACCATAATGTCAATGAGGTATGTGTTATACTTTTGTCTTCCTCATCTTTATTCTTAGGTAGATTTGTCATCTTTTGCTGCTTTGATCAACTCCCCTGCATCATAAGAGGATGTGGAGTGTAACATGCATTCACTCACATATCCAGGAACTGACACCATAGTGATAGTTCATCAGACCCATAAATTAGTAGGATTCTGTGTACAAACTCATACTCTTTCACATTAGAGGGACAGATTCCCTTAGCCAAGGGCTAGGTCTCTCCCAGCTCCCACAGAGTCAGCAGAACAAGTAAGGTTGCTCCAGGCAGCAATGCACAGGGCACTTAAGGAGTCCCGCTCTCAGGGAAGCAGTGCTCCACCATAAAGGCTCCCAGGCCAGCTCCAGATTTCTTAGGCTGCAAGTTAGAGCTGGAAGTAAAGAGAAATAAAAGACTTAACCTTGCATGTCTACAAGGATTCTTTTATTCCACTTCAGTTTTTTGAATGGGTCATTTCCTAAACCCTTGTCATTCAAATTCAGAATGTTGTGTATATCAATTGCTTGTAAAATTGAAAATGCTTAATACGTGTGCAAAATAATAGGAAGACTTGTAATGTTAGTGCACGTACTTGGCACTGAAGAACATGAACAGGAGTTTAATATGTCCTTTAAAAAAGCTAATGTCGTGTATGGTGGTGTGGAAATATCACAGATCCTGTTTCAATTCAATTAATTCATCGAAAAAGCCATAGCATGAAGAGTGAATGCTATTATTTATTGAAAGTGATAAATTAGCCAAGGATCATAGTTCGTAAACATGAGACTCAGTGTCCAGGGGAGGGGAAAAAAAAAAAAAAAAAAAAAAAGTATTACGGCATATTTTAAAACCAAGCTGTTCTGTGAGTAGCTAACAGAGCCTGATCCCTCTATGTTTGTGTCTCATATCCTCTATACATTACTGCTCTATTAACTCTGTTCACCTCTCACATTCCTGATTGATGACCCCTTTTGGCAAGAGAGAGCACAGCCTAAAGCCAACCCAGAGCTATGGGTTGACCAGTGAGCAGACCAATACATGGTTGTGAACATTCATCTTGCATCTGATCGCTGTTGAAAAACTAGAAAATGTAATGTATAAAAGAATACATTCTTTTTCTCCACTAAAAAGTAGCATATATATATATATACACATACATTTTTATTTTGATCCAGTAACATATATCCGCACAGCTGCATTTTCTTCAATTCAGAGTATACATGTTTTGAGCTCTGTACTTTTCATCTCCTAAAAGGATGGACACGCACTAGGGAATTATTTGACCAGTGGCAGGGAAGAATACTTTCCAGCATGGGCGTTATTTTGGAGATATTTTGGAGATAGACAGCTGTGCGTGAAGCACATCAAGAGAACCAGATCTGTTTACATCAGCTGAGGATCTGTCACTTACGTGTAGTAGTATGTTTCTCAAGACAGCTTAACTGATTTGGCTTAACAAGCACATCAATGAGCTGACAGCTGTGCGTGAAGCACATCAAGAGAACCAGATCTGTTTACATCAGCTGAGGATCTGTCACTTACGTGTAGTAGTATGTTTCTCAAGACAGCTTAACTTGATTACGTGGTTATTTTCAGAGCTCTACAAATGCCTGTAGGAGAAATTTTACTGTCTTCAGTAGTCTTGTTTAATTTATACTGTAGGTTCCACAACTATTACTATGTATTAGCAAACAAAAGGGACTGGTTTGCCATTGTGTTCATCAGCAAAGTTATTTATAATTCTAGGGTGTTAAGAACCTTTATTTAAAGCAACTAGGCTCAAAAGCTGATCCCCAGGCATAACTGGCAGTACCAGAGGCTGGAATGCGATTCAAGTCCTACATGCTAATGCCAAGACCAAGATACAGTAGGTTTAGGACAGTCCCCCTGCTTTCAGTGTTTTGTTGTCATGGCTAAATGTCGATCACTATTTTTGAGAATATCATCCTTCCTGGAGTTTGTATTTTCAAACAGATTTCATTCTGGCTTACTGCATCATAATTACAAATCTGTCATCTCTTTACCATTCCTATCTCCTTGGCATCTAGTTAAATGCTAGAGAGGTGCAAGACACCAGATCAGCATGTGGTGAATGAGATGTAGATGCATCTAATGAAGACTTTGCTGCTATGTATATTGTGATTTATAGTTTGCGTCCAGTGTCACTCAAAGGAAACAGCTCTACACATATACATTCCCTCTTACTCACACACCCCTTTTTTTATTTCTTTATTTCCTTTTTCTGTCTTTTTCTGTTCTTTTGTTCTTGTTTCTTTACAGAATAGCACGATTTTCTATGTAGCTTTGCAGAGAACTGTAATTGGAAATTCTGAGGCAAAGTCAGTAAAAAAGCCAAAACTTTGAAAGTTTGCACATCAGCCCAGTGTTCATTCCATCGAGAAAAATGCGGATAACTTAGAAATCAAATTACATTGACCTTCAGGGGTGATTTTTGCTTGCTGTCACTCCAAAGCCAGCGATACAAGCTCTTGAAATATGATCTTAGTGCCCATAATCCTTTGTTCTTTTTTAAAAAAAAAATAATGATGGTGCATCTGTCTATAGTCCAGATCTCAAGATGCCAAACTTCTCTAGTCTTTTTTCTTTTTTGTTCCCACAGAAATGTTCCATGTTCCTAGTGCTACCACAATACTTGTATCCCTGATGCAGAGGAATTGCTTTCATTAGACAGCTCTACAGGAGCCCTAACTGATGGCTTGAAAACTGTAGAAAATACTTCACACCCTCCAACACTTCCCAGTCTATCTGGAAGGCCAAGTGACTTGACCTGCAGTACAGCAGTGTATTAAGGGTTCTGTATCATGTGAGGCACAAATGGTACCCCTAATTTGGTGTAAAGCACTAGGAAGAAAAATCAAACAGGCAAAGATCACAGGGATTCACAGGAGTGTGAATTCATTGAAAAGTTCCCAGAGGTTGAGTATAACTGGCAATCACAATGTTGTTTTGTCAGGTCTAATACTGGCCCACCCCACTGGAAATCTAAATGCAACAGCGTGGGGGAAAAACAAACAAACACAAACAAACAAAACAAACAACCAAACCAACCAACCAAACAAACCCACAAAAAAACCCACCCACAAACAATAAAAAACAAACATGTGATCAGGAAAAGCATCACCAAAGCCTCACAAGGAGATATCAGACATGGAAGTGCTAAAATAAACTTTTTGCCAAATACTGTTGGAAAGGACAAATGTTGCAGTTTTCATTCAAGTCTATAAAGTGAAAAAAAAATTAAAATCACTCCAGGGCCTATTATTTGTAGCTCTGTGTTTGCATTATTTATAGCTGTGCGTTTGTATTATGTGTAGCTGTGTTTTCACCATAAACTTTGCCCGTTGGAAAGGTACCATGCAAGTTACCTATTTTCATCTTAAACTGTTGAAGTTTAGATTTCTCCCATTCTGAAGTGATCCCGGAGCATACTCTTTGTCAGAAAGATTTTAGACAAAAAAAATGCAGTTTAAGAACACGGACATCACAAAATGTTAATTGATGCAGAAAACCATAACAAAAGCACATCATATATTGTAGTGTTGTGGTGAATATATTTTTTAAAAGTGAAAATGAAAACTCTTCCAGCAGATTATCTTTTTTCTGTATTCATTAAATGTTTCAACTTTAAATTTCAAAACACTTTCCTATGTCAATGACGATCTTAATAGAGTCCAATTAGTTCCACAAGGCACTTTCTGATGCACAAGCCCCTGGCTTGATTGCGGTGAATGGTGGGTATTTCCTGTGTTTAAGTTCACATATGGATTGAGTGAGGCAGTGGCAGAGAAACTACTGTTTTCCTTCACTACATCTTCATTTCTTTTTCACAGGCTAAGCCTTCTTTGTTTTTCCTGGCTCTGTTGTCAAAACACTGACCAGAGTTTTGGCTCGTGGCTTGCAATATGAGGCCAAAACAATCCTCTGGAAACCAATGTGGCAAAATGTATTTTAAATCTATACATTCACCATTCAAACATGGGAGTAACCATGCCCATTGCCCCACTCCGTGGTTTAAAAACAACATGGGTTTGCCCCCAGAATGCTCTGATTCATTTGACAAGCTTTTTCAAGCTGGGTATATCAACATTTAAACCATTCTGAGTCTCAGCTTCCTAAGTCACACGTACAGCAAATATAAAAAACACTCTATAGCCATTTTCTGCCTCTATTAAACTACACAAGGTGAATGCATTGTGCATTCTGCATCCTTTCTTTGAAACTCGGTTTCTCCAAAGACAAGCTACAGTTATGCTTTTTTTTTTTTTTAATTTTTTTTTTCCTCCTCAAAAACCTGCAATTGGGGCCTTTTAAATATTATCTGTATTGCATCCTTTCTGGAAAATAGGCCATTACAACAAATACGTAGAGCTAATTCCTGTTCCTGACATACAAAACTTCAGTGCAAAACAATAAAAGATGGCATAATTTAAGGAGTTCTTCATAAAATGTAGGATAACGTACACGTACCCTGTGACACCGCAAATTATTTTCCTGCCTGATCACGTTCCTGGAGGTATTATCTTTCCTCAGGGGTAACTAGGAATCCAAACAAAAGCTGTCCTGTAGAACTGGAAACAGGACAAGAGCAATTTTACACACATAATCAGGACAATTAATGTATTGAGACGGTGTGTTGAAGATTAAATCATCCATCCAAACAGAATCTAACATCTTAATTACTAGGATAGAATTCCCCTGACCCAGAACTTCTCTATGATTTACTTTCACCTTTTTTCATTCAGTTTTTGTGCTGAGTCTCTTCTGGCACAGACTTCATGGTTGTGGTTTACATAACACTCACCTACAGAAATACATGCATGGACACACAATAAGCCTAAACGTGGGGCAAGGATCTGTTTGTACCTTGAACCATCTATAAATGATCTGTGTGATATTTGAACCAAATTCAAATATCCCGCTTGGATTTACTCCCAAACAGCACAGTACAAACGAAGAAGTGGGCCAGAAAGTGTCTCTCGTTAAATAAAATATAAACCTCACAGCCAAACTTGTTTCATGGTGCGTGTTGTAGAAGGCTTTACAAGGAGGGGATCTCTATGTTCGTGAATGTAGAGATAGCCTTTAGTTTCTTTCACCTCCTCTGCCCTATCTCCACAAGGGGTGAGACGAGAGGCAACATCTGTCCTTGCTTAAAAAAAAAAAAAAAAATCAGTTAGGGCCGGGGGCGCGAACCCCCTCGCTGGGCTACGGCTGTTGGAGCCCCCGAGACTGCGGGTAGGGGAGCCTGGGGGCACTCACCTTGGCACCCAGCCGCCTTCTCGCCGACGGCTTTGTCCTTCAGCGTGTTCCCCCCGGCCCTCGTCACGAAAACTGTAAAACCCCAATGCTGAGTTTCTAGTGGCTAAATATAGAGTACTAAATAACAAGGGAAAAAAGGGGGAAGGGAAGAGAAACATGAAGCGTCTCAGTAAACTACGTAAACCGGAGATGTGAGAGCTAGCGAGAAGGGAGAGAGGGAAGGAAGGGGGAGAATTTTCTAAGTATCCACGCAAATAGCAAATACCTTTGGTTTAGTCTCAGACACCATAACTTGTTTTACGATTGGTGATCTGTTTAAAGATTCGTCCTGGAAGCACTCGATATTGGGTTACAAAAGGTTACGTTAATTGCATAATGACCCATGAAGGACTGCAAAGACTTAGAGAAAAACAAGCTTTTTCTTTAAAGAAATAAACCACAAGAAATATAAACCAAAACAAAACTAAACTAAAAACCTGGAAAGCCGCGGGGCACCCGGAGCTCCCGGAGGAGGCAGGCAGAGAGGAAGACAGCGCCCCAGCCCCGGTGGGCTCCGGCCCCTGCGCCCTCTTTGGTGCTATCGTCCCCCGCCCGCCCTGCCGCGGCCCTGCATGTGTCGGCCCTGGAAGCGGCCGCCTGCATTGTGATACGAAATTAAATGTGTCTACTAATAATCTATGGTTTCGCTCTCAGGGGCAGAGGAGACAGGCAAAATTGTCTTTCCAAATGAAAAGAAAGCACTGTTTCTTAGAAGTGTTTAGGAGGGTACCCAATGAGGTGTATTTTCTTTCTTACTGGCAAGAATTTGTAACTGGATCCTTTAACATTACTGAGAACACGAAAACATGAAACAAAAGTATTGATCCAAGAATTTGCAGAAGTATCCAAATACACACTGCGTTGCTTAATTTTTTTGTAAGGTTGTCTCAGATGTTTTGGGGAAACATAGAATTCCGCTTGCTATATAGTCCCTGCATGTCCCATTCAAACGTATGCTGAGGAAAGTGTTGTTTGTATTGCTAAAATTACATTACGTTCATTTTAATTGCGTCAGCTGCTAGACAGATCTAGGAATAATGGCATTAAAGAGCGAAATAGCAATCATCTTTAGAAGACTGCAGTACAATGGAGGAGCCTAATTAATTTAACCTTGCAGCCTCCCTTAATGGCTGCACTTTATCATTTCCACAGATGGAACTTGAAGAGACTAACAATGTTGTTTATCCCAGAAGGCATCTCTGACTATGGTTAGCCAATGGCAGATCTCCCACGTAAAGATGCGTTTCTCCACTTGAGGGAAACCAGCCAGAGCCCTGGCCATAGCTGTCGAAACTGCTAGTATTATGTGTGTGTGTGACATAGAAAAACTGGGGAAGTGCACAATATGTGTATATTTAGGGTCTCATTAAGTGGTGTTGGAAGAAAATACAGTGCTTCCTTGCTTACCAAAGCCAGAATTTTCCAATGCCATTTCAGTTTCTCTTATTTTCCTCTTCACTATACATTTTAACAGTGTATCCTGCTAATGCCTTTCTTTTCCTTTAAAACCGCAGTACGTGCCTGTTTTTAGTTGCCCCAGTTTGGGGCCACGAGCCTACCCGGGACTGGAGGACAGAAGTGACTCGTACCCCTTTCCAGGAGTAAGAATGAGGATACTGCATTTCTCCTAGGTGGTTTCCCTTGTTTACAGTTTATGTTTGGGAAATCTGAGTGGACGTAAGCACTTCTCAGCACAAAAAAAAAAACCCCAAAAAAACAAAACAAAACAAAAAAAACCACCAAAAAAAAAACCCACAGAAAGACATGGATTATTTGAAAAGAGCAATTACTTATTATCTCAGCGTTTTCCAGTGTCACAACTTCGGGGCACACACTCAGGTCACTCGTGGGTGTCAAACTGGAGTCGTGAAGTGAAGAATTTGCTTTGCGGCTTCGGGGCTGTGAGAGAACGCCCCCTCCTCTGTGGTACTCACCTGGGATAAATCACAGGAATTAAATGCTCCGCACTTTTCACTTGCATAGCTGGAATATGAAAGTGTCCTTTGGCTACTTTAAAATTAATATTTCACACCCTGGATAGCCAGGACCCGAGGAGTTAGCCATACAAATGAAGAAATGTATCAGACGAGCCCAATTTCGGCACGATTCTCTCTCCTGACTCTTGAGCAAAGAGAAATGTTTGTTGGTAGCTCAGACACAAAACCAGAGCTGTGCTCAAGAGGGATCTTAAACAATATGGGCTGGTTTTGTTTGCTTGTTTGTTTAAGGTTTATGAGCATCCGGGGTTTGCTGTTGCCGCTGTTTTAGGGTGTTTTTTTCACACTTCCGAATGCCTAGCAAGGAAAACTCACATTCCTAATCCTAGACTTGTCCCTGCCCCACATAATAACCTGACACCATTCCTACACTCTGATCACCCTGATGCAGAAAGCGTCTTTTCTGTTCCTCCCTTGTTCCGGAGCCGCCTGCGTCCGGGGAGGGGGTATGGGGGGGTGAGTGTCCGGGGCTACGGTTTGAGTTTCCACCGCTGCTTGGGACTGGTGACAGGGAAGGGCAGCCCAGGAGCGCCCGGGCTGCTTGATCCGGGCCATTTAGGAGGGCAGGTTTGCGTCAAAGTTAAGATGGCAGGTCTCTCCAGAACCAGCCAGCGGTGGCACCGAACATCCACGAGTTATGAAACTCGGGTGTGCTGTCACCTCCCTCCGTGGCGTGACAACTCTCTAACTGCCCGTAGCCGAGAGGACAGCGGGGGTGGAATGCAGCGCAACTACAAGAAGAATTCGGTGATTTGAGATGATGACGTGCGCCGTGACGCTGTCCCAGATAACGGGAAGATAACGCTGCTGCTTCTCCAAACAAAGAAGGCTAACAGGTTTGAAAACCTAGTCATTTGCCACCTGGAAATAAGCTTCTAGTTGTACTTGGATACATTCCTCTGGGGAAAGNGGCGGAAGGAAGAAAAGGGCGCAGCAGCACCTGCCTGCAGCAAGCCCGTGTGCGAGAGGATAGGGAGGGCACGAGGGCTGCCCGGTGCCCGTCATGCGACTGCTGGGAGACGTTAAATTTTCGTTCACGCTTTCAGCTAACGTCGTCGTGGAAAGCGCAAAACTTTCCATGTGAGAGTAGCTTGGCAGCGCCTTCCCCTTGCCTTCCCTTCACTGAAAATGAAAAGAAATTCAAACCCCGCAAACTGTCGCTACTAGGAGAAAAGAATACAAATCCCGGGGGAAGCCCGAAAGCTGCGGCATCCCCCTCTCCCTTCGGAGGTGCATGGAGGGCCGGGCTCAGGGCAGTGGGCGGGAGGAAGACGGCCGCCTCCCGCTTCGTGCTATGCTCCTGCCTCGGACGCTCTTCCTCCCGAGTCGGAGAGATCTGCCTGGGGATCCAACGAGCCTTTCCTGCTTTTCCGGCCCCGGTGGACCCCGCTTATGCTTCGGCTGGTGCCGGCGCCCTTGGAGGCAGAGGAGAGAGGGGAAGATGGTGACGATGATGAGCAAGGAGACGCGAAGACTACAGGAGTAGATGCTTTGCATTAGGACCAGAGCTGCTCTTGTCCAGCCAGGGACCTCCGCGCAGCAGCATCCTCCCTTCGCCTTGCGCCTCTCAGGGCCAAGACCCTCGGAAACCCAACCTCCCCGGGCTTCCGCATAGCTGACCGGCAACAAAGTACAGCAAAGGCTCTGGTGCGACCCCTGGTGCCACCCCCCTCCCCTCCGAGTCCTGGCTCGGGGCCCCTGCGTTCCATTAGCAGCACCAGCTGATGATACAAAGTAGCGGGGCCGGGGCAGGTTGGTACGCCCCATGCAGGGCTCCCAGCGGAGCGGGGCGGGGGCCCTGAGAACACCTCCTGCGGTGCTTCCCGCCGGACGCAGGCGCTCCGCCCGGAGGGTGGGTTCGGGTTGTAACTAGTAGATCACGGAAATCTTCAAATCGCCTATGAATAATAATAAAAACACACGAAATCCTAGACAGTCCATAGTAAGTGATTTTTATCTACCGTTTTACGCGTTTCATTATCCACCTAAAAACAACCATCCCGTGATTTAATGTAGTTTACGGAGCCCACAGGCGTTTTTGGCTTTCCCAAGTCTTTCCATTCTAGTGATGTCAACGGACTAACTTCAGACTTCTCTCAACAGTTTAGTGTATGTGGGGGTTGGGACGAGACCACGGAGGGAGAAAATAACTGCGTTCAGTGTACTTGCCTCAGTGCCTCTTCAGACCTACTTGGGGAACTCCAAGCCCTTCAAATACCGTATTCCTGAGCATCTCACAGGGCGGTCACTCTCTGTCACCGTTACGCCCCGACGGACAGTTTCTGTGGAAGCGGGAGACGCTGGCCGAGCTGAAATAAAGGCGAGGGGTGGCTTTAATCAGCTTTGTCAGAAAGCTAGGGTCAGGTGTGGATATGTTTTGGGCTATTTTTACGTCAGTCAGTATTTTCGTTACGATCTTGTTAACAGATTTAACTCAAAACGTATGCTTAAAGCCGGAGAAATGTTGAGCTATAAGGAAGATCGTCAGTTTAAGAAAAATATTGTTAAACAAGTTTTCATGGATGAAATACTTTGATTGTACTAGAGGCTAAGATTTTTAGCTTTATCGGAAACGAGATGGGTGATACGATGTGTGAGGACGGTCTGTGATTCTAGCGAGCTGCGTCCGTGTCCTGCCAAATCAGAGCTGCAGTTTCCTCCCGAGCGTTCCCCTACCAGCCTAAGTCAGGCGCAACTCTAAGCTGCCGTTGTTCCCGGCAGCGGTTGGCGCAGACGGTGCAAGCTCGCGGGCTTTGCCCGCTCAGTGCCCGGCTGCGGGAGGGCCGCAGCTTCCCGCTCTCGCGACGTGGCCCCTGGTGCTGTTGGGGAAGAGAGCAGGAAGCCCGTGGAGACCTCCCGGCTTTTGTGCGGCATGCAGCGGCGGGCCTCTACCCGGGTTTGCCGCGGACAGCCGATACCAGGCCCGGAGAGCAGCGGAAAGCGTCTCCCTCGGGGCCGAGGCCGGCTCGGCCACCCCGCGCCCAGCTCAGGGGCCTAAATCCGGTCGGGCTAAGCCGCCCCGAAGCGCTCCGGAAGAGCTCTCTTTTCATTCAGCTCCTTGCTTGGGCTGCGGTCCCCGGCTGCGCGAAGCGGTAAGGGAGCGTCCCGCCGGCTCTTTTCGTTCCCGCTCTCCGGCACCCTCGGCTCGCTTTTCACATCAAAGAGCCCATTAACTTTTGATCCTTACCGCTACATTCCAGGTTTTCCAGGGATGTTTCCTGCACAGTGAGCCCCCGTGCCCTCACTCCTGTCCCAGTTCGTATTTAAATGCGGCCCGGTAAATCCTAAATTTCTGTCTAAAATGTAATATCAAACATATGCATCCGTTCGTTTCTTCGCGCTTGGCCTCTTATGGAAATCCCTCTCGGAGGAGAGACCTAACGTCTTAGATGCCGCAGAAGAATTTTTCGCTGCTCACATCTTTCAGCAAGTGAGTCAGAATGAGACCTGTTAAAATACCGACTACTCCTTGCGCAAACGATTTCCCTAACTTCAGAGCCCTTACGCGACTACATGCAACTGCTGTGTTGAAATTCGGCAAACAGCCAGAGAGATGCGAGAATCCTTAGCTACTCGTGTTTACGACCTTATGAAGCAGGATCAGTGACTCAGGCTTCATCCAAACGAGTTTTGGATATTACCCCCACACACACACACACCCTCACCATTTGATTTCCTAGTTTCCTCTTATGGACGAGGGAAACCGCTCAAAGTGACTGAATGTATTGTTGAAGTAGCACCACCAAGGTGCCACAAGAGGTGCAGCTGCGAGACAACGGGGTCGGCCCAGGGTAGGTAGAGTGGAATGATTTCCCGCATATACCTGAATTTGCACCCCGGTCTCTGTCCACCGACTGGCTTCTCCAAAATCTCGTCGCGAGGGGTACGAAGCGGCAGAGCCCCGGTGTAGGTCCCTGCTACGTCCCTCAGAGTATCACTCCTGCCCCGTGTCCTGCCCCGCAGGACTTCAATCAAGCCTGCGAAGTCCGGTCCGAGCAGGCAAGGAGGAGAGTGCTCTAAACACAGAGAGGCGATTTGAGCTTAGCTTCCGCATCCCCGCTCCACGCAGACCCGGGCCGGCGGAAGCGGCTGCACAGCTGCGGAGCGGGACGGGGGGAGACCACGGCTGCGCTGTAGCAAACGGGCACCGTTTTTTTCTTTTCCCTGCTTTGTAACTAGCGCGCTTCCACGGTCGTAATTAATAGCGGGATAATATTGCTTAGAATTTATAGTTTCGTTAAGTTTCTTGACAATAAATTCGCTTTCTGGAGTATTTCTAGACGTGTGCTTAGAAAAACCTGAACAAACTCGGGGAAGGTAATCGTAAATTCAACAGTTTCTGCGCTCCTTACCCCTTCCCCCCCGAGATGTCTAAGCCTGGGGGGGAGGTTGTTTGCTTGATTGTTTTTTCGTTTGGATTTGGGCTTTGTTTTGTTTCTTCCTATTTATCTGTCAAAAGTTTCTGTCTGCCTCGACACAATTACCAGATAACAAAGCTGGAAGACGGTGTTATTATCTGCTCCACGCAGTGTTAAGCTGCTTTTTTCCCCACTTCCCTCTATCTTGTCTTTTAGACAACTCTCTTGAAAAGATGTTGACTAACAGAGTATCGGGGTTGGGGAGTGGGGAAGGAGGATGAGCAGCATATTTTTATTTTCTAAATAGGCATATCATGCCGAGGATAACAATCAGCATTAGAGGTATTGAAAACATAAACACTAGAGATTAAAAGAGGTTTCATTAGGGAAGTCAAAGGAAACAACCAAGAGGTAGAAAATTCAACAGATGCACTTTTGTGTGGACTATGTGTTCTTCGCCTTCTTATGACATCTACTAAAGGAGTAAGTGAAGCACTCTGATGCCAACATGGTATTACAGGTGCCAGTCTGTACTGGATTATAGTTGCATCTGTGTCAGAAATGTGTCCATGTTCCATTAGAAACCATTACTGGAAACGTCGTGTATGAATCTTGTGGATTTTTTTCTAGTAATAAAAATGTTGCTTTTAATTTCATCTAGGTGTGTCTGAGGTTAGCATCTGGCTCCGGAACATAAATTTTCAGTTTTAGTAGTCCTTCTTTAGATGAACAAGTGCAGTTTACTCATGACAGAGTTTTTCTTTAAAATGCCTGTGCCAAAGCAACATCTGTCTCATCTGTGCCAGCTGCACATATCATGCAGTGGATGAGGGGCCACACCATTAAAAAAATCTTACTGTGACTGAAGAGAAGCAAAGACTTTGAGGCAAACAAGGAGATGTTTGCTGAATGAGGAGGTCCTTCTTTTTATTGTCCAGTCTGAAACTTACATGAGTGTTTCAGAAACCAAATATATGTTTGAGTTGGTTCTTGAATGTTAGACCATGTTAGACCAAGTGCTGGGCCAAGCTGTACGCTGCAGTGGACCAAACACAAAGGGCACAACGATGTGTCTGGTAATGAATCCAAATCGTTAGTTCTGTAAAACCACAATGTATTTTTGAGTGATGAATTTTGCACTAGGATCACTAAAATAGTTGAAAGAAGTGTAAAGACAGCTAACTCCCCACTGGCAAAACTTCTGAGGAGGTCACAGAATGCTGTTTATTCCAGCTAGTGTCTGGAATAAATTATGTACAAGAAATTGGCTCCTGATACTCCTATTTCAGATGAAAATTTGTACCATGTGCTAAGTCCTAAAACTTCTGGCTAAACCATAGCCTTCATTAGGATTTGCCATTCAACATACCTGCCAGAAGCTTTCAGATCTGTAGAGGGGTTTCTGAGGAGTGATAGAATAACAGAAAAGAAACCGTTTACCTTGGAGCTGCTGCCAGTTCTCAAAGGCCCTGGTCTTCCAAATTTCAAGGCTCTGAGTTGTCAGTCCTAGTACATTTTTTTTTAACTATTCCTGATGAAATTCCTTAGCTCTACAAGCAAGACACAAGTTGATTTTAGATAACAGTATAGATCATATAGCCCATTTACATTTTGGAGGGTGCTACTGCTTAGAAGGGTACAAATGGCAGCAGATGACCAGACAGCTCTTGGGATGGGAGGGATCTTTCATCACTTGGTTTTACTCCAGTGGCAACAGCAGGCATTTCACAACTCGTGAGACTGCACTCTAGGAAGCAGGGTGGCAACCAAAGTGCTTTTTAAAACATTTTATGTAATTTATCAGTTAACTATTTGGAAGGCAATGATTAATTTTTTTTCTCAGTGTCTCAATGTTACATAGGCTTCACTTGATTCTTCTAACATTAACATTAAGGAGAACCTGCAGAAGGAGACATCCAACAGAAACACTACAAACTCAAATTTAAGAAAATCCAAATCACTTGTCACCACAGTGTTTGGGGCTATGTACAGCAGCTTGTACCTCAATAAGTAAGCTTAGGACTCTCATGAGAGCATGGTCCTCCCTGTGGCTGATTTGCTAGCATTCTCAAACATGTCTGCAACAATTACTTGCATGCTAGAGCTGACATTCATATTTTAGTCTTAGTTATCCCACAAGAAAACAAGAGCACCCCTGGCGTCCTAGATATGCTTTGGGAGAGGTCATCTTATCCATTCTGGATACATGCAGGGCTTTTTAATACTCTATTAGTTCCTCAAAGTTAGTAATTGACTAGCAAATATGAATATTTTTTGTTTGGTTGTTTTGTTTTGGGTTTTTTTGTTTTTTGTTTTTTTTTAAACAGGCAAGATTTCTAGGTGAAAAAAGATAGAATTTGTACATGTGCTTTGCCCTACACTTGACTTAAAATTAAGGTTTAATCACAGAGTTGATAGTCAACCACCAGTTCAAAGACTGTGTTTTTCTGAAGATGTTGTGTACAATGTAGAATTCAGGTTACTCATGTCTATTCCAAAAGTCCAGAAGAAAGTGTGTTGCAGAGATCCTGTTTTCCTCTTTGCTTCCACAGATTTTAATGGATTTGCATGTGCTCTTCTCCATTTTATAGTCCACTAGAAGTGAGCAAGTGGGCCTGTGACTTTAGCTGTCTTGATTCTTTCTTATAATCTGTGAACCACAATTTTAATAACCCATAGTTCACATTATCCCCTCAGGTATGTCAGAGCAATTTAATGTGCTTCCCCTCAGTATAAAAATACCCAGCTGCGGTAGTATCATCCAGTATTTTCCATCATCACAGGTCAAGATGTAGTTGGATAATGAATCTAATGGAACTTAGAGTAAGCTGTTTGATATCTTAAAATTGTATTGAACTAGAAATAGTTTAATGAAAATTTTTAAAAGGTATACCTGTAAGTATACTATATTTGGTAAGTCAAAATACAGCCTAATGGAATGATTTAAGTTTTAAAGAAAGTGAATTCCACCTCAGTTTGTTGATGTGTTTGTGCCTGTCCCAGTGCCTGACATTTTAAGTAACTTACTCTGTAAGTTACAGGATGGTTGTATCAGAGAAGAAAAAAGTGGAGGAAAAAATCCTTAGAATTGTTTAAAAATAAGAATGGATTCCAAGTGATTTGAGTGCTTCAGGATCAACACCTAGATATTTTAGTGATTTTAAATAGTATTGCTTGTGTATCTAATGTTAAGGAATGTCATAAATGCTTGTGGGTACATAATTTCAGTTTCTCTAAAGGCAGAGATGTATTTTGCACTTTGTATGGCACACAGGCAGGCTGTGAAGAGCTGGAAAAGAAAAATAGCCAGAGAGTACATACTGGAGACAAGCGTCTGAAATAAATATAAGAGCATGAAGCGATGACATGTTTTGTTTTTTGGTTTTTTTGTTGTTGTTGTTTGGTTGGTTTTTGGGGTTTTTGTTTGTTTGGTTTTGTTTGGGTTGTTTGGGGTTTTTTGTTTGTTTTGGTTTTTTGGTGTGTTTTACCTTCTGGTTTAAGAAGAGAGGAGGAGGTCTGGCCATTCGCCTATACAGTACAGGTGAAAAACAACAATCAGTGTCCATTCTACCTCCATGTGCGGACCAGCTTACCAAATTGATCAGAGCATTGATTTATGACAGTCAGACACCCACGCTTCATGCTTCAGACAGGGTGTAAGCTCATACCTGCAGGGTGGGAAGCAAAGAGAATATTCTACCGCTGTTTGGCACTGGCTGGAGCAGACTCATGCTTTCTCTCTGCGTAGTTAAGGGGCGGGAGGCGTGTGATGTGCTTGTCTCCGCTTGTCAGAACAGTCTGAGTTGCATGTGGTCAGGTGCCATAGAACGGCTTCCCCCAGAGCGGTGTTCTGCTGTCCTCTGTTCCTTAACTCATTCTTTGCCTTCTCCACCAAGGGCATCGATGGGTTTCCCAGCGCGGAGCAGCGTCGGGTAAGCCGTGGAGGCCCGGGAATGCTGCCGGTGCCCTCCGGACTGCCCGCCCGCAGCCCTCGCTCTGCCAAGACAGCGAGGGAGCTGCCAGCCGAGCTTCGGGTGATTGACTAGCGGCCGTCGCCTACCACCCCGGGAGTCGGGATCTCTCGGAGCCCACTCTTCCTGTCTCACATAAACCCTTCTTCTAAAAAATAAAGCAAGGCGGGGTGCGGGGGTGAGACAGCAGCACTCTCGTGGCAAGCTGGCTCCGGCAGGGCGGCGGGCAGGCTTGGTGCTGTCGCCGGAGGGAGGAGGAGGGCGGGCGGCCGGACCGCTCCGCGGAAGTTTCCTCGCCGCCGCCTTCTTAAAACCCCTCCCCGCCCAGCGCAACTTGCAGCCGGGTGCCGTTCTCGGGAAGCTGCCGCCACAAAGGTTCTGCAGAGTGTAAGTGAGAGCCGAGCCGTGGCCAAGCCGGCGCGGGGTGCCGGACACGTGGGTGCGGTAGGGAACGGGCGGGACGCGCAGGCTCAGCCCAGGGCGTTACGCGGCTGAGGGTGAGCTAAGCGAGTGTGTGGCGTCGGCCGTGGGGCTTGCGGCGCGGCGGGAAGTGCTAGGTTGCTGAAGCCCTGGGTGGTGGGAGGGGAGGGGGGCAGGGGCGTCAGAGCTCGGCTCTCCAGGTGCCCGGCGAGCGCTGAAAGCCTGCTTTTGTGGCAAAGGCTGAAAGACTGCGGGCGCTCGGCTCCGATTGAGCGCGCACATCCCCTTCCCGGGGCCTGGCAGTCGTAAGCACGGCAAGTGTCAGGAGAGGTGTTCGCGCAGTTTCTTCTCCGACGGAGGGGACAGGCGGCCGATGCCGGGGCACCGGCGGCGGTCCCGCCGCCTGCAATGCAGCCCGCGTTGGCCGGCGCTCCGGTGTCTTTCGCTGGGAGCCCTCTGGCTGCCTGGTCGCAGCCAGTCGGGGTCGGCAGGGCGGAAGGAGAGAAGCTCACTTCGTCTCTCCGCTCATCTCAGCGCCTTGTCCTGGACCATGAGAGCGTTGGCGGCAGGTGCGAGAGAGCCCATAGGTCTATCTTTCCTTAGCTCGTCTCCGGGTCCTTCCGTCTGCCCGTCCGCCGTTACCTAAGCATTTCAAAGGGTCTTTTAGGCTCTAAACAAGATAGTATTGCATTTGAATTGCAAAGAGTAGTTCACACTGACTTTTAGTAGCATAACACTTCCGGGGTTATATATACTCTAGCAAAATGCAGCATGAACAGCAGCACTGGACGGTTGCTGTATTTGAAGACTTCCACTTTCCATAGTCTTTAAAATAAAAATACAGTTGTAAGAATAGAAATCAGCAAACTTTCAAGATGTATGGATTAGCCTTTACAAAAGATTCAACAATCTTCAAAACTGTAGAGTTTGTATTAGCATTGATTAAAAAGTTTACAAACCTCTAAGGAGAAGTCACTGGTTCCTGTTACTTATTCCAGGGAAAATTGTTTCCAGTTTTCTTCATTAGCTGCATCTTCCCATGTAAACTGAATCACAAAAAGGGTAGAAAGGAAACAAAACAAAGAAATCACTCTTCTTGTCTGTGGTTCCATCTTCCTTGTGCTGCAAACCCTGCTACTGTGGGCAGACTGGGATGAGCTGTAGAGTGGGCTTTGGCAGGGGAATTCTAAACTCTGCAAAGGTCACTTGAATATTTTCTCCAAGTCAGGTGGAAACTGGGGGCCTCTTGCATCCTGTGAGTATACAGAATGTTAGTTCTTTGTTTCTTTTATTCAGTTGCTTAATTATAGAATCTACAAATATCATTGCTCAAAATAACCTTTCCTTCTAGATTTAGAGGAAGACTGGTACAAAATTGAGAGTCAGTTGAATTAACATCTTATAGGTTTTTTCTTCCTTTAACTTTCAGACTTTATCTTTGAATGTTTAATCAGATGTATTGATCATCACAAGATAATGACTTGTTAAATGTCTGGACATTCTAAACACCGTTTTACTTTCTTTCAATTTATTTTAAACTCTTTGTGACTCAGCAACTCTTCTTACTCTGCCTTAAAGTGCTAATTCTATTGCATAGTCATCAAAAGTAAAATGGGTATTTACCACTGAGTCCTATGACACAGGTCAAGCTACCATGAGAAGGGTTTAGTGATTGGACTAGGACAGATTTGCCCACATTTGATGGCGTGACAGTGAGATCTGTCTGCTTGGGAGATGCACCACAGGGAGCCTGTGCGCAGCTGCTGCTCACACCCAGGGTAATCCCTGAGGAGCAGGTGGGTGCATGGGCAGTGCAGGCAGTGAAAATTCCTGCCCACCCAGGCCCCACCCTGTGCCGAGCTGTCTGGAAAAATCAGGGAGATGGATTCCCTCCCTGTGTGGCGGATCTGCATTTTTGCAGCTCCCCTTATAATGAAGTGAGCTAGGGGAAAACTCTTCTTATTTATAAGAAAAGAAATTGTGTGTAAAGTCCTTTAAAATTAAGGAGGCCATAACTGGGTACTTCATATGCTTTTCCAAATCCAAGTTGTTTCTCTGTCCTTCCCATGCTGTTTCCATAGTGAGTCATACCTACTGCCACTTTAGGCAATTGGCCCAATTCCTGAAATATCTGAACTTTAACTTCTCAGCTCAATAGCCTGAGCTTTTTATCATCTGAACATTGAAGGGGACTGCATGGTTTTGTACAACTAAAGTTTTCTTTCTAGCTTTTAGAGTATACAGTTCTCAAAGAAGAGAAATACCCCATTGGACCCATGTTAGACAATTTTGACAGTTTGGCGATACAACCTTGTGGTTTTCTAGTGCTTAGGACCATTCATTCTCTTTCTTTCAATCTCTGTTAAGTTCAACAGATTAAGAAGGAAAAAAAAAAATCTTTTTTTCTAGTCTATCAATCCAAATGAACAGACTAGTTGCACCTACTAGTGAAACTCTCACCTGCTTCAGGTAGGTGCCTTTACTGCATAATAAGAAGCAGAGGTAAGGTAGACTGCAAATGTGAACCCTGGGTCTTGATCTGTTGTAAAGATTGAACAGAAGTTTCTTGCAGTACTTGAATGTTGTGACTTACCAAAGAAAATGTTGGTTGACCATGAGAGAAAGGAAACTTGTCTCATTGTATAGTAGATGAATAAGAAAGTAGCATCCTTGGCTTTATTGTCGATGATGTGAGGAAGGTCACTGGCACATGTGTTCAGTTGGTTCATGGTGAGTAAAGAATTGCCACTCGTACAAAGACCACAGAGCTATGTCTCTGTGCCACACAAGTGCAGCTACACTGCTGCCAAGGGCAGAATGAGTCCAGAGGCAGTTTTTGGTGGCTCTTACAAGAACACGATACCTCAGCAGGCTGTAACCTAGTATTTGGGGTCCCCAGCACTGGGAGCTGCCAAGCCTTTCGCTTGTGGGCTCTTTGGTTGAGGATTAGCTTTCCATAGCCAGGTTGACTTATTTGTAGCCATTCTTTCTCAACCTGTCCTATTTGGGTGGGTTTTGTACTGTAAGGGATAATGTGGCTTCCACTGCTGAAAACACTGTAGGTGGTGGTTCTTACTTGAATGCTTTTATTGGCTTGGGAGAAGCTAGAGTTTGGAAGGTTGTTACAGATTCAGTCTCAAATGTATCTGATGTAATTAAACAAAACCAAGCACCCAAACAGTTAAAAAACTTAATTAAAATAAAACCTTTTGCCTAGGTGGAAATTATTTTAATTGCTCTGTGCAAACCTCAAAATCTTTAAATGTGATTTGTATTAATTATAATTAGCAAAGTTTTACTTGTTTGTACTGAATTGTGCAGAAGCGGTTCAGTTCGTTATTACACTGCAAACTTTTATAGACTTCATGTATTTTACAAACTGCTTTAAAAGCCATGTAAAATAGTAATGCCTTACCTTCTGATCTAAGTTTATAATAGGTGCAGAAAGGCTTCCTAGAGCATGGATGGAATTAAAACTCATTAGAAATGTTGTACAGAACCACATGGGTTGAAAATAAGCTTTGTTGGCACTTCTACCAAAACCACTGAGTCCCCTAATATTACCTAAAAATCACCTGTTGCCTGCATAATAAAAAAGAACATTTACCACAGTCTCATAATCTCTCTGTATCAAATGGTAAAGCATGTGTGGATGTGTGGTACTTCTGGTTTTGTTGTTTTGGTTCTGTTTGGTGCGGGGTTTTATTTTTCTCTTCTAACAAATGAATATGATTTGGGATAGTTTTGTCAGAGTGTTACTGGAAAATCCTACCAATTCCTAAGGAAGTAAGGTCAGTCTGGCAACATTTTTCAGTATAAGAAAATAAGGGCAAAGCAGTATCCACTGATGGCACTAAACCCAACCTCATCTTGGAGAGGAAGAGCAACAAATCTGGGGAAGGGTCTGGAGAACAAGTCTTATGAGGAGCAGTTGAGGAAACTGGAGTTGTTTATTGTGGAGAAGAGGAGGCTGAGAGGAGATGTCATTGCTCTCTACAACTTCCTGAAGGGAGGTTGTAGTGAGGTAGGGGCTGGTATCTTCTCCCTAGTATCGAGTGATAGAAGAGGAAATGGCCTCATATTGCACCAGGGGAGGCTACTATTAAACATTTTTTTGCTGCAAGAGTGATCAGGCATTTGAACAAGCCACTCAGGGAGGTATTCAAGCAACATGTGGCCATGGCACTTGAAGACATGTTTTAATGGCCATAGTGGTGTCGGGTCACTGTTTTGACTTGATGATCTTAAAGATCTTTTCCAGATGAAACAATTCTATGATTTTATGACTTTGCAATGGCATAATCAGCCAGGTGGTTCTAAGACAGGAGTGGTTTTGCTGGTGGCACAGAAATCACAGAAAAGTTTAATCCTTTGGCGATGGAAAGGCGAAGGTAACAAAAGGTTTTGTGTATTCCTATTGTTTCTGACCACAGTGAGCTTCAGCAGGGGCACATTCAGCCATGGTGAGCATTAGAGCAGCCCTTGGACAGCTCTGAGATGTGAATGTTAACGGCAGAGTAGAGCTTGTGTGGGAAATGCAAAGTTTTTATGGAGGACAGCTTGGCAGGTGTAAGAAATCAGGGTCCTTATCCTTAAAGGTCAGTGCATTTGAGTGGTGGGAGCCAGCTGTGGCCAGTTACTTTTGGCCACCCTTGCCTTTAGTAATGTTGCATAAGAGACCACACTGCACAGGTAGCTTCTAGCTCTAAAACATGATGTCACAGTCCCTGACTGTCTTTAGTATCTGCTTCTTTGGTAATTTGCCACTGGCTTTTGTCAAGTTCCCAGGTGGTGCTCAGGCAGGGACAGTCCTCTCACAACAAGGAGTTGCTTGGTAACTAACTACCTTGTGCCTGGCCACAAAAGCACGCATTCAGGTCCCTGTGTGCTGGGAAAACTGCACAGCCTTGGCTAAAGTTTCAGACAGAAGGGAGTGAAACCACATGAACTGTTTTTCTGTACCAATTGGTTTTACTGTAACAGCTGCTGGGGAAAGAGGGTTGCTGGCTATCACGCCTGATACAATGGTACGTCATTAGGTGATGGGACGCAAACTGCTATTATCATGTATTTAATACTAGTAATACTTAACCAAGTAAATTACTTGGTACTAGAGAAAAATAAAAGGGGCTATGTGCTTTTATGGCTTCCCTTCAATTTAGATCTTGTCTTTTTTCAGTAATGTGAGATATTTTCCCTCATTCAATGGCATATTTTGTATGTAGCTTCTTCTCTGTAATAGATTATGTAATTTAGATGTAATTTTTGACAAATTAACAACTCAAGGGAATTTAATTACTTTTCACAAAGCTTTACTAAAAGTTAAAAATAACCTAAGATGACAATTATAATAAGGATAACTAAGTTCTCGTGTTTAAAAGTTGAATTTGTCAACATTGAAATTACAGATTACATTGTAAATCAACTGTTCTCTATTAATGTATAAACCCTCCTGTTACCGCTGGCTTGGATCTGCTGCCAGAGATGTCTGCTGAGAGGATTCTTTGCCTCTAACAGTGTGTACAGGGGCCTTTTCCTAAAGCTTGTGTAGTGACTTGAAGTGCAGAGCATATCAGAGCAAAGTAGGCAGCAGTGCCTCTTTTGACACTGCTGTGTGACAGGAGCCTCTCCCAGAATGAGAAAAGGTTTGCTACAGCAGCCTGCACAAGCAAGGTCACCTAACTCCAGCTGAGCTGGTGGACACTAAACCTATGTACTTTTTCCTGATGGGTTTTAGAAAATGCTTTTGAAACAGAGATGATTATGGATCTTGGTAAAGTTTTCTTTCCATTAGTAAAGAGAGCAGTGCTGATCCAAAAAGCTGTCAGGTTACCCACATGCCAGCATTACATCAATTGGCTTTTGAATATTTTTCCATTAGAAATGGTTCCATTTTATTCCCTTTCTGAAGTGGCTGATTCTCAGCTTATGTGATTCTTCCATATATTGAATTTTGCAGTAAGTTTTTGAAGCAGGTGTCAGTCATTGCTTAGAGAACTGCTTTCTTCTGCTTTTTAGTACTATTATATATATATTAAACTTAGAAATTCTTGTCCTTCCCCTCCCTAACTATATGACATTTTAAAGCCTTGAATATTTTTTTTTTAATGTATTATCAGATGTCAAAACACATATGAGCAACAAACTCTGATTTCAGAATATTTTGTATTGGCTGTTGCTCTCAGAAGGAGCAGGACTGAATTCATTGTCTCCGTTATAAAGCAGAAAGCAAACAGTGGATGTACTACTGAAGCATAGCTTATATTAGCATCTTCCTTAAGGTGTGGAGTGGACCTGTTAACACTTTCCTGTTGTTTGTGTATTATAGAAATAGCTGAATGGTGCAGTGAGTAATGTCCAACATGGATTTATTGTGTATGGAACAGCTGGTCTGGGACCAATACTTTTCTTTCTGCAAGAATCCCACTGTGGTAGATAGGATACAATTTCATATACAGAGTGGTTTTAGGACAAAATCAGTATCTTCTGACCATCAGATCTTTGCTTATCATGGAGAAGTGCTATTCACATTTCTTTGTGTGTACGCTGTAGGTATATATACATTTTTTTTTTAAAAATCAGGCTTACATTTTTACTATTCTTTAGCAGATGGCATTTCTGTCATGTCTTTATAAAAAGCCAATTTTTCTAATGAGGAATTTAATTGGGTTTGTTTGAATTATTCCAGTGACTAATTACAAATTTTATGATGGACACAACATTTAATTCTAAAGAAAATTATCTCTATAAGGATACTGTATCTTGAATTCATGCTTGTTTGGGGCATAAGCCTTTGTTAAATCCCTCTCAGCGCTTCACTGTTATTTTTAACACCAAAAAGCACCATTTCCAAAGGTGAGATAAAACTAAGCTCCCCATCCTTATCATTTGTAGGGGCCAAGAGACTGTGTGGAAAATTTTGATGATTTTTTTTTTTAATTTTATTTTAAAATCCTGGGTCGATCTACAATCATTTTAATGATTTCCTCTTAGCATTGAAGTGCAGTCTACACTGATATCAAGCAGAGGTTGAACTTAACCAAAGAAAGTGTTACTGGCACAAAGAGCAGCAGTAGAAGAGCTCCTGGCTGTCTTTTCTCTGTATGCCGACAGTGAGTACAATGGGGCTCTTGCTTCTGGCTCAGATGGATTTGCAATGAACAGCTCAATGGTACCTTTAGTTTAAAGATCAATTCATAGAAGATAACTGTTCCCAACTTGTGAATACTTCTTAGTTAAAGAAAGGTTGCAGATGTAAATATCTGCTCTTAATTTCGTGCCATCAAATTAATAAGAAAATGTGGCGCTGTTTTTCCCACAGGTATGTGTGTGCTGGCACTGAGCCCATGTAATCTGGGAGACTAAATCTTTAATGGAAGACCCTCAGGGAATAAATAGGAAGTCTGTAAGTAAACTACTTGTCAGTCCTAAGAAAAATGTTATGGCTTATAAAGTGTAATTCTTTCTGTTGCAACTAAGTGGCTGGAAAGTTTTAGGAAACTGTGTGTACTTCTAATGACTTGAAGCCATGAACAATGAAATCAAGAGGTGAAGGCTTATGCAAAAGCTGCAGGCAGTAAGTGTAAATCTTTAAATATTTGTCTTTACTGATTCACATCACAAAATGATGGTTGTTGTTTTCTTCAAGTATACAACTGGCTGCATTTCTGTTGTTGGCATTTTGATCTGTTAGAGTTTTCACCTTGTTATTCAGTTATTTCTCTTTGCCTGTTGGAATATGTGAAAGTATTGCTCCTGGATGCAAAGTCTTATGAACAGTGACAAAAAAATGTGTTTCCTGAAGAAAAAAATCTTTAGCAGCATTGTTGTTTCTTTAAATGCTTGTTTATAAAGTCATAATAGTAAGAAGTTTTGCAAACTATCAGACATGGTTAGTCATGCTTTAAAAGAGTATTTTGTGCACAGTAAAATAATATGGATTTGTTAGTGTTTGGTGCCATTCTTGGCACCCACTAAACATCAGAATACTACATAAATATTTTTATTCTTGATTGCTTTAACAAAAACTGTGTACACTGAAATGACTTTACTTTTGCTCATTGTAAAATAACTCCAAAAACTACTGTTTGATAAATATGATTAGATTCATTTACTGCATTCTCTTCTAGCCTGTTTTCTGTGTTTGACAGCACTCTGGAGATCTCTCACTCTCCTCCTTGTATCTCCATTTATCCCTGATCTTCATGTTACTTGTTCACACAGTAACAGAGTAGAAAGATCTAAGCCATGTTACAGTCAGCCTGTTGTGTTGCACATTTTTATTAAACTTCTTATCTAGCATAATTTTTACTGTCTGAACCAGCAAGGCTTTGATTATTTTCTGGTGTTCACAACCTGTCTCCTTGTGTAGGTCTGGGTGTTTACTCCTTGCTACCTCAACAATGTATGAAAAGCACCAGTTCACTCCCAGAGCAAGAAGCAGCCGTGGTTACAGACCGATGCTAAATAGGGATGGTCCTCACTGCAATCTCAGGCCTTTGAGCACCACTCAGGTTCAGTTCTTGTTTGGGATCAGGCTTTTCCTGGTGCTGCTGGTGTTTTCTGTGGCTCCCACTGCAATGATGCTTCTGCATGCCTGGCTCAGCCTGGGCTTTGTGTGCTGCTGTGGCTCTGGGGTGGGTAATCACATGCTGGAGCTGGATGTAGTGATAAATAGAACTGTCACTTACAAGTGTGTTGAAATAAACACTTGTTCATGATCTGGCACCACCAGCACTCCTGTTGGGGTTAGTCACTCTGCTGCTCCTTGTCACCACTTAGTCCAGAGCTTAATCTGCTCAATTTCCCTTCACACTGTGCAAGCAAGGGGTAGTTGTGGATGCCATCAAGATTTGAACCAGTAACGGCTGAACAGACTTGCTACACTGACAAAGACTCTGGTTCTGTAATAGTGAGGACTGAAGAGCCCAAAGGGCAGAAGCACTGCTCTGGGCTGTGACTTTCTGATTGCCATGTCATTGCACAGGCTTAAAGCTGGGACATCAAACTGGTGAATCTGGCATTAGATTCTTTAATTCATAACTGGACAGGCTGCCACATTTGCAACAGTCAGTTGACCAACAGAGATTTCTTAAGAGCAGTGGTCAAATGTCAAAATAGTCTCAGTGAAAATAAAGAGAACTGTGTGAATGCTGGGGTTTTTGAGTGTCCTCTGAGTGCAGGTGTGTACAAGGAAGATATAGTGAGGGATAAATTAACATTCTGAAATTACAATGCAGAAACCAAATGCTATGTGGGATTTAAGATCCCAAACACACATAGCCAGTCCTAAAATAAGATAGTAGCCCATGGAAAAAGAGGCAAACTTTTCTACCAGCACCACTTGAAAGGTATTTTAATTTTGGTACTGGCCAATGCAAGCTCTGCTGTGGAAGCCGTTTCAGGTACATTTGGGTAAGGGATGAGCTTTATTCAGCAACTGAGAGTTCAAAGTATACAATGTTTCAGCAAAACAGAACTAGGTGAATAGCAGAACAAGCACCAGAGGAAGAAAGGAAAAGAAACCGAAAAAATGATCAGGCAAGATGAGAGATTTGGCACTGTCTTTGGCAGAGGTGTCTCTGTCAGAGCGGAGTGCATCTCACATGGGACTGCAGCCTGTTGTGTGGCGTTCCTGTGTACAGGAGAATATTGTGAGTCCAGCAGGCTAGCTTCTGCCCTGTTACATTCATACAGCTGAGAGGAGATTTTAGCATCTAAGCAACACTTTAATTACTGGCAGAAATGGTCCTAATGATGCTGTCGTACATTTGGTTCAGATTCTGTAGTAGCTGACCTTCAAACTTGTGCTTGCAAACTTGAACGCTACATCTGCTCCTGCCTCTCTTTTACAGGGTGATTGAGAAAGAAGTAGAACACCAACCTGAGACTAGCAAACCATTTGATTTGGCTATTAAATATTAAAACATACATTATTTTAATTTTATTTGCGAGATTCAGCACAAGAAAGTTTTCAGCAATTATTATACCCTCTGGGAATGTCTGGAATATTTCTTTCCCCATCAGTCTCTTTGATAGCAATGTTAGTTTATTATATAGTATGAAGTACTCTTTTATTCCTACACTGTCCAGCCTCATAGATGAAACTTGTCATTGCAAAGTTGTACACTAAGAAGTATTTTCAGCATCAAGTCGTTTTGATGGTGCACTTTGCCCATCTGGAAACAGAGCGAAGGCTCTGAGGCCCTCAGCAGTTAAGTTAGATCCAAGCAGTGTGCTCCCAATGAGCCAAGAAAGGAAGTGCTTGTAACTCTGCTTCAGCAGTTAGTCTCTTCCAATTCCTCCTGCAGCTTCCAAACCTCAGCTTTCGGTCAGTACTTGGGGCAGCTTGGCTGCATGCTTCCAGCTTCTTGCTTCTTCCTGCTGCGTGCTGCACGCTGCTTCTCTGCTTACTGTGTGCCACGTACTGGAGAGCGACACTTGCACTGAAAATTCAGCTCAGAACTCTGTAATAGAGAGATGTTGAGCAAATAGCTGGTTTCGGCAAGAAGAGAGGAGGAGGGGGGAAAAAATCCAAACCAAAAACCATCCAGCACCTGGCTGCAGCAAAATAATGATTTTTGCAGCAAATGTGTGAGATTCTGTGGAATCTTGGAAAAACGCCAGGCTCTGTGACCGCAGAAATGCTGAATCCATGGGGCCCAGAGAGAAACGGCTGCAGCAACTCACATCTCTCTGTCTTTGTTTCAAGCTCCTTGTAGTCTCGTTGAGGCATCAGGTTACAGCTTTTTCACATTTTTAAGGATATCTTTGCTACCAGAAGGTCTAGAATGTTAATTTTGTTGGAGGTGAGCTGGGTTTTGGTGGCACGACTCTCTAGTCCAGCAGCGGTGACATGACTGTGCCTGTGGGGATTGTGACAAATAGTGACAACCAGGCACAAGCTGCCCAGGGTTTGAACTATGTCATTGATTTGTCGTGCTGTCCTGTTGTCTCCCTGTCATGTTAGGGAACAAAGTCTGCAAAGAAAATATGAGTGTTTTGCCTGAAGTTGAAAACTCATGGTATTGTCACCTGTGAAAGCCACGTGTGTTGGAGGTGCCTCAGTTTCTCTCTCAGGCTGGCACGGCACTGTACATCCTTCTGCTTTTCCTTACTGCTCTGAAGAAATGTGTGATGTGCTTCCTTTTTGGAAAACTCTGCAAGGCAATAACCAACAAGCACCATGCAAACTACAGGCTGTAACTGAGCTTATAAAATGGAATCAACTTCACCTTTCCCCATTCTCTTCACCTCCCTATCTGCAACCAGTAGAACATTGGAAACAAGCCACAAGTCCCACTTAGAACACCCAGTAAGTATCTAAAAGAACAAACAACCAGAACTAGCTGATGTATTTAAATTGCCCAAATCGAGATGAGCTGCCGCTGAGTAGTCTACAATAACTGCTCCATCTGTAACTATTAGTAGAATGGTTTTCTTTAAAAGTGTTTTACTGAAAATACTTCTGAAAATTGTGAGCTGTTTGTGGACAGTTTGAAAAGCATACTTGATTCACCAGAAACTATTAATTCAGCTGTGTTTGCAATAACACCACAGAGAAATTATTGTTAATGTACTTTTCCTAATCAGTGGCAGAAACTCTGGAGTGCCATAGGTAATGATGCTTGCAGCACTGACAGAAGTACTGCCCACAAGTGACAGTGCTGGACATACTCATTTTTCAGAACCAGAGTCTAAACACAGCATTCGTCACAACTTTTAAAGAGTGTTTGTAATTTTCTGCCAATGATATTGGGAACTAATCCAGCTGCCAATGTAACTTGTTGTGTTTTTTGCACAGTCAGTGCTGAGCTTACGGCTTTAGGAGCAGGACAGAGACTTTGCAAGGATTTCATTGGGGTCTGTCAACAAATACTGCCCCTGATCTTAGCTACACACCCTCTTTTATTAAGATAGGCACATCTTTTTCTTGGTCAAGACATGAGGCACTTTTAGATCCCCTTCAAAAATGGGTATTTAAGAAATGCACAGTCCACCTGACTGCAGTCATTCTGTATGTGTACTGCATGCACACTTTTCTGCATGAAGTCTTCTTGAAGTAGCTTAGTCCTTAACAGTGAAAAGCAAACTGCTAGTGAAGTTTGTTTTCGTTTTTGCTAGGTTTTCTGGACCATTGATCCACTCAAGGAACTCTATTTGTTAGTTTCGGCTCTCTGACTGTTCTTCCTTAAAGACAAGCTCTTCTTAAGCAGTTGTAAGTCTATGTATTAGAAGATTGCTTAGCAGTTTATTCACAGCCCAAGCTCCAGCAGAATTCAACTGTGTGACTTCCTAGCTAAAGCAGGGATGCATTCATAATGTAAATACCTTCTTGATTTTGTGGAAAACCAGGAGGTTTTTTGTTTGTTCTTGTAACAGATTCCTGCTGGAAGATTAACTTTAAAGTTGGCATCCAGCCTTTTCTGCTGTGACTTGGATACTGATCTGGTTTTGTGCTTTTATAGTAATTTTTATATTTTCAGATTTTTAATTCAACATTAGCTTTGCTTACAAGCTACAGAGCAGAATAAAATCACATTACAAACGTTATAGTATTAGATTTTATCACCATTTATTTCTTCTCGTCTGCCCAGGGATTTCTACATCTTCAGTAGAACTAATTTGCAGTCAGACACCGAGGTCTTCTAGAGGGCCAGCAGGCTCCACAAACTAATTTATCCAAATAACCAATCCCTCATAGGCCAACTTTAGAAAGACACCAAAATGGCCTAAGTAGGCAAAGCCCCCTTTTGAAGTCTGGAATGTTTTGACTGACTTGAAACAGGCGGCAGGAATGAAGGGATAATTTTCAGTGACCCATGGGACTTTTTTGCCATTTTCAAATATTAGGTAAAACAAAGAGAAATTGCTTGTTCTAATTTAGAAAGACTTAGCAATCCGGAAGGTACCCAGACTCAGAATAGAGTACTGAAGTACAGAACTGAAGTTTACTCAATACATTAAGGGTTTGTGACTGGGTGTATAGTATTTGCATGCCCACACATACACAAGCTGCTTTACTTACACATGGGCATACTGTAATGGGTTTTGAATTCCACTGTTACTGCACAACTTTAGTATAGAGTATAGCTATGCAACTTCAAGTGAACTACTCAAATCACTGCTCTTAAGTACATATTGTTTTCCTTGAAGGAATCATTTGTAATTAGAAGGATGTGTTTCTGTTGCTGCTTCTAAAGCTGGCATACTCAGAAGTAAGCACACACACTATCCCCCGCCAAGTTCTGGTGACAGTTGAGTAAACATGGAAATTAACATAATTTTTAAGTGAGTTTTCTAGTCTAAAGTAGTCTTGCAGGCACGAACGGGGGTTATTTTGGTGCATACGTAAAAAACGCATTTTTTTCTATGAACATGTCTAGGGAGAGAGAGAATTTAGGAATAAAATTAAAACATTACAGACCAGGTTCTTCATGCTCAGCTGAGTCTGTATCATAGTATGGAGCAATCTTGTGGATTTCAGCTGCTGCTTTAGAGAAGTGCTTCTGTAAATTTTGTTTCAGATGACACAGACTGACTTCAGCTCTTGGTTTTGTCCTCACGATATTGGTTGGGATAAGCTGGTGCTTCCTAGCAGAAAAAAGTTGTCAGCAAAGAAGAATGACTAAGCCACTAGTGAAGCTTCTCTACCCATGCTTAATAGGATTATGTTTGCTGAAAACAGTGTTTTGGCAGACATTTTGGTCACCAGCACTTTTCCTACTGTCCTCTTGGGTGGTTCTTGGGAGCTGCACACATTAACACTCATGGTTAAGGGAGAGTCTAAAGGTCATCTTCTGTACACTCATGGTGAGGTTAATAGGCTCAGGGGTCTGCAGAGCTTTGCTGTGGAGCTTGTGTGTGTATCGAGAACTTTATGGATAGTGATGCACAAGTAGGCACTTAAAACTCTGTGTTGCTTAGTTGGGCTATAGCTGTTGCTGTATTGCTCCTAAACACACAGGGAACTTCTCATTTTAGTTATTTCACAGTGTCCTGATGTTGTGGGACAGAGCCTGTGCCCGCCATGGACTGCTGGCCCTTAGCAGTTTGCAGTCAGCCAGGACAGTGACTCAAGCTGACCCCAGGTGAATTCCATCCCATGAACATCACTCTCAGTATAAAGGGGGGAGCTTGAGGAGAGGGGCTCCTCATTCTGCTCCTAAGGCTGCTTTCCTATTTGCTATGCCTGCTGTACATTCCCTGGGCTGAGGATAATTTTAGATGCTCGATACCGGGGTGAGTTTGGTTGTTTCATTTTTGTTCCAGTCTGGAGGTCTTCTCTCCTTTTCCTGCTCCCCTTCTCTGCTGAACAGGGGTCATTGGGTGATGGTGCAACTACTGTAGGCTAGCCCTGGATACAGGCTAAATTTAGACAGATGGCATAATGAAAGACAAGTTTCTCCTGATTTCAGGTTTCTCTGAAGTATTTGTGCTTAGTATTGTCCTGTAGTAAGAGACAAATATGGCAGAGTGACAGAGGGATCTTAAGTAGTTTTCAATTACGTATACTGACCTCAGATTAGTGGATTTCACAAACATGATGTTTAAATTAATGTTATTTTGGTGTCAGTGTATGCCTGCCTGTATGGAATGTATTAGATTAAATTAAGTTAAGTTCCAGCTTTTACTTGAGGAATATAATTTTGTTAGTAGTTAATAATGTTAATGCCATGATTTCTCATATTATGTTTACATATATGGCTACAGTAAAATCAAATTATATTTGCTGGGGTAAGATTAGTCAGTAAAGGTCCTGTTTACAACAGGAGAAATTAAAATCCAGAGTTCGTAGGAAAGAGATGCTTCACTCTTTCTGTTTGCCTTGCTTTAGCTGTGCTGTCAAATCTGTCCTGGAAGTTGTGGGCTTGCTGGTCTCCTGATCTGCACGCAGCAGATCCTGGCAGCAAGTCAAAAGGCTCTGCAGGGATTTCTCATCAATCGCCTTGAATTTGTCATTCTAACGTTTTTGGCTTTCAAAGCCTTATGTTCTGCCACCAGCATTCACACCAGGACCACACTAACAATGCACCTATACAACTGTGTAGTGCAGCAGACATGGGGAAAACTTCTTCCCAGGTCCTGTGGTCAACAGCTCATACTTTGAAGCACAGGATTTGATTATCCTGATTAACATTTATAGCTCTGTAAATTATAATGATCATGAGTCAGTGAATAAAATAGCTTGAAGATAAAAAGTTGCTTATTGCTTTCTCAGTCTGTTTTAAGATGAGCAAGTAGGAGAGCCAATCATTTCGAGAACACTTTCACTGCCTTTGTGCAGTGGAGTAATGTAAAATATAATCTGTTACATCTGGGCAAAATGAGTAGGGATTAAGAAGGGGGTAGATTTTGTTTTCTTTTCCTTCAGCAAGCACTGCCTGGGTGCTTGTAGATTCAGGCATTTGCTCTTGCTGAATGTGTTTAGTATCATATATATTTTTAGTGAAGTAAGAATGATTTATTTTTTATTTTATATTTATTCTTAATAATTGGACACGTTTTTCATGTTTAACCACCCTCTTGGGCCTGTAAATAATTTAAAAGATCTAAAAGTATCTCTGTTCATAATCAACTAGTTAAGTGTTTATATGCTTTGCTTTCACCTTCAGTTATTTGTGCATGAAAAAAGAATCTAAATTTAGGAACTGCTTGTTCCACTTTCATTTTTTTCTGCAATCGTTTGAAGCATTAGGCTCTTTGGGATCAAGGTATATTTAGCAGTAGCCTGATGGAGACATCAGATTTGTGTCATTCGCAACAATATTTCAGAAAGGGAGCAGTAGTAAGTTTTAGGTTTTATTTTAATCTGGGTTGAGTAAGGCATTGTAAAAGCTAAGTGCCACATCGAGCAGGTTTCTGTATTGCAGACACTGCATAAATCCTCTGCTGTGTCCCTGGAAGGGCTGCACACTGCCATTATGCTTTCTATAAACAGAAGACAAGCACTGCCAAATCCTTCCACACTGGACACCAGCGCTCTCTGTTCTTAGCTTGTCTTGTTTATCGTTGCTCAGAGGGTGTCTTGTTTGCCAGCACCACATCCGCTTTGGACCGCCAGGAGCAAAGAGTGTCTTGCACTTCTTGATAGCTGGGCTCTTCATCTTATCAGATTCTTCTCCATCTGCCATTTTAAATTAATGTATTTAGCTTAGCAGTGTTTTGATCTGACTAAGGAGAGTTAAAAGTAATAATAACTCTGAAGAAAACACTTTTGAGGTTGGATGGAAGGACAGGAGCCTGCGTTCAGATCTGGACTGACAGAGAAGAGCAGGAGGTATGTAAGTGCCACTACACTGGATTAGACAGCAAAATTTGCTGTGCTGCATCTCACAGTGACCAGCAGCAGACATTTAAAGAGTAGGAGATAGAGAGCAATTGCTGCTTTTAACAGAGTAGAAAACACATCCAAACAGTTGTGTTTAATGCTGTCCTTTAACCTTGCTTTTGTTTGGATACGTTTATGCTTTGAGCCTCTGTATCAATTATCACTAGTTAATTATATATTTTCTAAGAGCTTTTTTTGGTCGTTGTTGTTGTTACCTGCAGCAAAACCATCAGGATATTAAGTTTTCTTGACAGAGAAATAACAAATTGTCAATTTCTGTTCACTTCCTGTGATCTCAGTTCCTTATTCTATAGACCTCTGTTATTTCCACAGTGCTGAGATGTCTTTTCCAAGCTGGAGACCCTCATTTTTCCCTCCTGCTGCTTTGTGTGAGATTCAGGATGCTCCCTGGCTTTGTCTTCTGTTTTACTGCATTTTCTTCCTAATAAATTTTAGCACTATATCCACCTTTTTGACTGCCACTAGCCACTGATATGTTTTCAGAAAATTATTGGCAGCAACTCAAGGATCTCTTCCTTGGGAACAGTAGTTAATTTAGCATGTACCTGTGCCCATCCTCAGTCTGAGTTGTCTTTTACTTTGCATTTATTGACAGAATTTCAGCAATATTTGCCACATGCAGTCACCACGGTGGCAGTTGTCTGAGGGCAGTTTTACTTGGAGCTTGCTTCACTAGTTTATCAAACTGATAAGCTTGGCGTTTGTCATCTTTTCCAGGAGATTTATAGAACAGGTCATTTTGGAATTCTACAGTGAGGTCGTGAAGACTGCCCACTTACTCTCTTCCATCTTTTGAATAGTAATTCATGACAGACCCTTTATTTCACTTGTGACAAATTGCTTAAGAGGTTTTGTGAGAGCTTTTGAGAAATACAAATATACTCTGTGTTAACCAAATCACCCTTATGCAAATAATCATTAACTCCTTACAAAAATGCTAGTATTCTGGAAGTATTGACTTCTCATTACAAGCCATGATTTCTGTTCCCCATTACATCATTCTCGTGTGCCTACCAGTTCTCTTGTTTATTATAGCAGCTGATTTGGTCATGCTTCCATTTTTTTAGAGATCTTGAGTAAAATCTTTGGCCTGGGTGTTTTGTGCCACTCAATTCTGTTAACGTGCTCCAAAGTTTCCTCTGCTAATACTTTAATTAAGAGCTGTCAGGGTCTTATCTTATTGTATAGTGAGTGTCACACAAATAACTCACTTAGCTTTTCTGCAGTGGTCCTGTCTTTGAACATTACCACAGGCAAATGTCAGCTTTTCACAAATTTTCTATTAAGTCTTTGCATTAATCTGAGCCTATGGCAAATGATTCTTAGGATTTTGGGGAGTTTGTCCTGCATTCCCTTGGGTTTGCATTTGGATCTACAGAAAATAATTTCAGGTGTTTAGGTCTAATATGTGGCTCTGTCCGTGTAGCATCTTTGGACACTCAAGAGTCTGCTCCAGCAAAGCCTAAGTCTTCTGCAGCTTTGCACAGGTCAGCTAGTCATGTGCAGGTGTCTCAGACATCTAAAATTGCACTAGAGGCCTTTTCTGGGCATCAGAATTGCTTGTAGCATCTTTTTATTAGCCTCGTATCCTCCAGTTCAATTTTCTTTTTGTACTCCTGATACCTTCGCAGAGTACAGAGTGAGCATCACAATGTTTGCTGTTTTGTAGATATAAAACCTTGGGTTAGTGAGATCTATGGATTGCATGCATTATGTATAAGAATATAATCCACGTGTTGGGCATGAATTGGATGTTTTATTTCAGGTAATAGTTATGAAGCACAAGCCTTGTAACTTCCAAGAAATGAGAAAGCATAACCAACATGCCAACTGCCAATAACCGGGAGCATGCTTGAATGCATATTTGCACCTTTGGAACATCATCTTCTGCCTTAGAAAGTGAGGGGGGGAAAAAAAAAAGAAAAAAAAAAAACTTCAGATATTAGAGTATAATTGCATAAACAGGACTCCTGGTATTGAAAACCCTCTTAAATCAAGTATTGATCTAATTATTTTTTGTATAATTGCAGGTTTCAGAAAGTCACCTCCCACATGGTCTTACTGAAACATTAACTAGAAGCCTAGAAACCTCTTCAGCTCGACCAACATGCTCTTGGAGCACTCTGGAGATTTGGTTCCAGTTGGCATGCATCTGTAGTCTTGCTCATGCCTTGGGCAGAGAAGGCAGTGGTGTCTCCTGCTCAGGCAGGTGCCCTGCTCCTGCCCTCTCGCTGTGGGCACCTGAAAACAGACATCTCCCCTATACTAAAAATTGTGCTGCACAGGCAGTGGGATTTCTTTCTGTCAAAGCTGAATCAAAATATTTCAACACCCCTGATGCATTTTTAAACACCCAGGATGAATGATGTTTTTTTAACTTTTATCTTCCTTTCTTTTTTGCTGAAGGTGAACTTTCCAAACTAAATCAGAATCAGGTCAAAGACCTCTGGTGTATAGAGTGCATTTTCATGGCCATTTCCTTACACACAGGTAACTATAGAAACAAAGCTGAAACAAGAGGATACTTGTTGTTGTTTTTGGTTTGTTTTTTGTTTAAATCAACGATTTCTTTACACATCTCCTTTACCTGTGTGAGATTTTTCTAGTTTGGGATTTATTTTTGCTCCTCAGAAGCAGTCTGTGTGAGAACAGGGTGCCCTCCAATGTGTAAAACTTTAGTGTGTGCCAATGCCTGAGAACATAACTCAAACTTGGTCAAAAAAACTGGGGGTGCTGGCATCGGCTGCAAATTGGGAAGGTGTGATCGCACCAATTTTTCACTTGAAATGTTGTCTTCCTATCACTGGTAGCAAAAAGGGTCAAGTTGACACCTTAGGCCTTTTAGAGAATGTCCATTCTCCTGTGTTTTACAGCTGTTAGCTGCATCTTGATAGCATTTGACATGTGCAGGAGGAGGCTGTGGTGAGCAAATTAAAGGTGAAGAGGAAGGTGGGAACTGTGCTGTGTTGCAATACATGAATGTGTAGTAAAATCTTGTGAAAGATGACTAAGCTCTAAGAGAGGCAAGCCTGAAAGAAAGAACAAGTATTTTGCTCCCTCCTTTTACCTGCAGGTGAAATCACTCCTTCACTCACTTGTCTTTCCTAACTTTTGATTTCCCATCTTTGTTTTCACATTTACTGTCACGGAGTGTTTTGGTTTGTGGGGTTTTGGTTTGGGGTTTTTTTTTTGTTTGTTTGTTTGTTTTGGGAGGGTTGGGCTTATTTGTTTTTTTGGGGTTTTTTGTATTTTTTTTTTTTGGGGGGTGGGGGGGAAGTTGTCTGTTTGTTTTTTGGTTGAGGTTAATACATATCTCCTGCCTGAGAAGTTATTTGTGCCTTTGAGCTCTCAGGTCTTGTATGATCTGCCATAAAATTAAAAATGCATGCTAACCATTTTCCCAGGATGGCTTTGAGAAGTATCAATTATCTCCTTCACTTTTGCTGATGATCACTGTGACTATTTGCTTGCTTCACACTGATGCTCTTTAGGTCATCTTGAGTCCTTGAGCACTGGTGCACTTTTGGCTGTCTTCCCATTCACTGTCAACTTGTGCTAATAATAATCTGTTGATCTCAGCTGGATTTGTCAGTGCTCTTCTGGGGCTGGGTTTGTTGTGTTTTTTCCTGCGCTCAGCTGCTGATGTTTTGTGCTACTCTAGTTTCTCATTGTCAGCGGTGAAGTAGGAAAACATTGCCAGGGACTGGCACTAGATGATCTATAAGGTCTCTTCCAACCTAAAGTATTCTCTTCTATGATTATTCTTTCCAAAATGTGCACAGGGCATTCGATGTCAGAGGCAGCTGATGGAAATTGAAGTTGTGTCCTTCTTGGTTCTGCTGAGTGTTGTGAACAGTTTGTGTCAGATGAACTTGACAGGAGACAGTGTGGTTGTTGCTGTTACTTAGAGGATTTAAAATTTTTGCCATACTATTTATTACAGATGGCATATACTGTCACTGTGCTTGCTTTAGTATTTTTCCTCTTTGTGGGGTTCCTTGGCAAATGTTACATGCTTAAATATCTTTAGTCCCAAATCCTTGTGGGATACTAGTTTGGAGGGGGATGTTATTCTGCCTGTGTATCTTGCTCCCCACTGAGAAACTGAGATAGATTTCTAAGTCAAAGAATTGTTGGGAACAAGTGGTGCTGATCAACCCAGTGTGTTTGGTACTTTAGCTTTTTGTTTTCTGTGAGTCATTAGCAGGTACAGAAGTAGCATTTGAGTGAATTAAGAGCTAAGATATACAGGATCTGTAAAGTAAATGTATCTGCACTGAAACATGCAAGGTGGTGGTAGTGGGGCTCTAGAGGCTCTTGTCGGGGCTGCTAAACAAGTACCATTAAGGATCACAAACAGGGCAAGCATGGGGAGTGCAGGTTCTGGGCTTTATCTACATTCAGCACAGCTTTTCAGCTTAATATTCATAAAAGTTTCAAAACTTTATTTTTAATGGTTCTGAATCTGTTAAAACTGAAGGACTAGGTTAACTGGCCATATGTGTTCATTCCAAAATCTGTGTTAGCCCAGTGTGCCCAAACTAGAGGTTTCATGACACTTCTTTAAAGAGCTAAAACTTCACTTAGGAAGAAGCTGAATTTCTCTGCTTTGAGATGTTCTAATATAATTGGATGTAATGTTTAGGGGCAAGCAGAGTTTTGTCATTAAGACACTGACCTGAGACGGGGATATGTGAGTCCTCACCACGGCTGTCCTGCAAACTGCTTGCATGACTATAGGGATGCCATGTATTCTGTCTGGCTTTTGTCTGCAAAATGGGATTGTAATGCCTTTTCTCACCAGGTTAGTCAAATTTGAACTAGTTGTAGTAAACCTGTGTTATGCATAGCAGTTGCACTAAGCACTGTCTTGCAGTTCTGAGTATTAAATCTGCATTTCCTTTTGAAAGTTGAGTGAGAGCTCCAGACATCAGAGGCGAACTACTCTGGTTTTGCTTCCAGTAATGGAAGTGATGGACCTCACAATATTCCTATGAACTTGTCTGTATGAATGCTGACAGCAATTATATTCCAGTGGACAAATCCAAAATGCACAGGGGCAGGCCCTTATGCTCTTGCAGCAATAAGGATCTGAAATCTAGGTCTGGACACTGTAATCTCTCCATGTGGGAGGAGTAGCAGTTGTGCGCACAGCTACGGCCACGAGTGTTTATCCAGGAGTCTTTCCTACACATTGCAAAGGCACCAATTTATCTTAGAATACATTCTTGTATCTGGTTTTGTGCTCTGTGTGGACATGGATGTTTTATTGTAAGACTGCTATATGGTCTATCAGAAGTTGTGTGCTTTGAAGAATTTAAATTCCAAGGCAATTATCTTTAGCAGACTTTTGTATTTAAAAACACCAAGTACAATTTAAATGACACTTGGTTTATGCTTTCACGTTTCTTTGTTCTCATCTGCTAAGAATATAGTGTGAGAATTTGTTTTGAGAACCCAGATTATAGAATATGTTTAGTAGGGTTTTTTGTTCTATCAAATAGTTTAATGCAAATGAAGGAAATGTCAGGAAAAATAAATCTTAAACTTGTTCTCTAGCTCTTTCTAAAATAGGACGAAGTTAGTAGACTGACTTTTAGACATCTGCTGTTGCTTCTGTCCATGAATGTAGGGATTAAAACATGAGGATGTTTTAATTTCAAGGATCTTTTGTCTTGTAACTTGCATTTTTAAACAATGTAAGTATTACAACAAATACTTTTATATTTATAATTCAAAAATAACTGCTGCATGTACCTTTTATTATATATTTGGCTGCAGTTCCTCTGTTAAGCTTTGTTTCAAATGTTAAATGCCTTGCTCATGGCAGCTGTCCATTCACTTGTACCATGACTACTGGCATGTTAAGTTCAAAGTGGAATGTCATGGAGAGAGCAGATAATATATTTAGTTCATGTCACCAGACAGCACAAGGCACCAGCATGTCTCGTTCTCAGAGGGGGAAGCCAACTGCTTGTGCTGCAATGTTTCCCTTCAGTTAATAGAATTGGGGCAGTTGGTTGGGTTTTTTGTTCAGGGTGGGTTTTGTTGTTGTTGGGGTTTGTGGTGGTTTATTTTTTTGTTGTTGTGGGTATGGGTTGTTTTGTTTTGTGAGGTTTGTTTGTTTGTTTTTCCAGAGAAAGGGCTAGTTGGGGTTCTCAGCATGATTTTTACTATAATCTCATGTTTGAGTACCTGATTGATATTTTTTTTTTTTTTTTTTTTTT
>WBNM01032222.1:838562-898655 GCA_013399055.1 Ramphastos sulfuratus | reverse complement strand
TTTTTTTTTTTTTTAAATACATACATGTCAAAAAGTAAGCTGTAACTGGAGCGGATGCAAAAGAAGTCAGGGTCTGAATGACAAGAAGCAAACCATTTTATAACATGATAGAAGCTTATTGAAGAGAGGACTTTCCCAAGAGTGTAGTGAAAGCCTTCATCTATCTTTCTAGAAAACTGCAGCTGTTAGGCTTTCTTTTATTGACCTAGCAAAATGCTGGTCAGGTGTTGCAAAGAAGTATGGCCACACATTTAGAATACTAATAGCTTCCGTACATCAGATGTCACACAGAAACGTGTCTGGTCATGTAGCCAGTTGTTGTGTATTGATGATCTTTTACTGTATGATTTGTTTTTACTGTTAATTTCCCTGCATAATGATGGCAGACTAGGCTCCAATATTTCTAATATAGCAATATTTCATTGACATTACAAATCCCCTTTTTAAAAAAAAAAAACAAAAACATAAAACCCAGGCTGATCCCAACAGAAGTGTGTGGAAATGCTCTTATGCTTGTTCTACTAGTGCTGCTGAAACAGTATGGTGTTTCTTCCCTTTAAATGTTATGCTGAATCCAAATGCATATGCCCGCTTTCCAGAGAGCCAAAGTAGGATGGAATGCTCTGGGTTTTCCAAAGAAACAGGGCCTCATATTAGCTTTAATTTACTGCTTGAGTCACGAGCCATTCTAAGACTCAAAATAATTGATTTGTTTCTCTCATGGAAGATCAGCTTGTTTATTTGAATGCAAACTTGCTAGGACAACTTTGTGCAAGAGAGCTGACAAGAAACAAACTACAGTGGAGTTTGTTTTAGTTACTGTTGTTGAATTATAGAATCAGAAAGAAAAAGTCTTTATAAGCACTGTTTACATTTTGACTGTAATATTAGGCATTGTGGAAAGTCTCCTTTGGGTTTGTCACAAGGCTCAAGTTTGATGCTAGCAGCACTTCTGACTTCAGAAGAGCTGTCTAAGCAGCTCTGGACTTGGTAGCCTGAAGTCTGTGCATCATCAGATGAGGAAGAAAAAGACAATCTTCAAGAAGTGATTTTTAACAAGCAGTCAGAACGCCTCAGTGGTAGGACAAGTTCAGAGAGGCTTGACTGGAAGTGAGCAGATGGGTGGGACTACAGTTTGGAGGGGCTGGGGATTCCTGAGAAGATGGAATCAGAGCAATCAGACACAGGATCATCTGAGCCACAGCAGTAGTGATGTGGCATTGCTGGATCTTTGATCTCATACACAGCTGTGCAGTACCCATTGGTAGCTCTGCTAGGACTGCTCTGCCTTCCAACTAGGTCCCTACAGCAGCCTTTATCCCAGCCCCAGTAATTGATTTATAAGCTTTCCTCTTGTGCTGGTTTGAGGTTAATTGGAATATTTTAATGAGAGAAATTAGATCATCAGCTGTGAAAAGAAAATAATAGTGATGTCTGTATCACTCACTGGTTCTGCTGAGGGAAATACATAGTCAAGATATAAACAAAGGCTCTCACTTCTTTTTCTTTGGTCTGTGTGCCTGGCTGCATCTTGCCTTCACTCCTCTGCATGAAACCTATGTAACCTGATCCAATCATTTCCTTCTAACTCCTTATTGGCTTTTCTTCTCACAGCCAATGGTCTAATTTCTCTCATTAAAATATTCCAATTAGCCTCAAACCAGCACACCTCTTAAGATGAGAATAATTTTTCAAGGCCACTTTTATCCATATGTTTCAAAGGGAATAGCTTTAAATAGGTGGACATTTGCCCTGGAGTTGGCAGTACTTTACACTGGCTGAATGCCTATTTAAATAAAGAAATGAAATAGCCAAAGGTGAGTGCAGGCTGAGGGTGTGAAGTGTGGCTGGTTAGCTAGGAAGGGGAAATGGGTTTTGGGGAACTCTTCCTGACAGAGTGAATCATTCTGTTCTAAACGGTGATTGTTTCTGTGTAACGATTATGGCATAAACACAACCATTGACTGCTGAGAGCCTGATAGGATTTTTTTTAATTCCTGGGGGAAGCTCTTGTTTTTGAATGACCAGCGGTCCCATGTCAGCTTATCTAATTGATAATGTTTGTGCCTGCATGGGGTATGAGACAATGCAACTTCTAAAAGCCAAACTGGGCCACAAAAGCGATAACCACAAAAACTGCCTAATGCAGCTGAACACCAGAGCCCAGATATTTTCCAGTGTGTAATGTACAAAACAAATTCAACACGCACAATGTTAATATAATGCTTTTCCCTACTTCCCGGGCTGTTTACAGTGCTCTGCCTTTTATTTTGAAGATTTCTATAACTACTCCATTTGTTGGCCCAATCTGTAGAGAAAATGAATAATCACTAAATAAGTAAATTTACTAATAATTGACAGATAGCAGCAGCTCTTTGAGTCTGTATTGGGTTTGGTTAAGCTACTAGCTATGTGTGTTAAAGCACATATCTTGAGATAAGGAATACAATACGGAGTTCGTGACTGACCCATGAAGAGGCTGAGTGTTGAAGAGATTGAGTTAAGCAGACATAGCTGTTGGGAGGTCCTTTGTGTCTTCCACCTTAGCCTGTTTATGATACTGAATGTTAAAGGCCACACGGTTTTGAAATTGCTGGGAAAACACCAAGAACAATTACCAAAACCTAGTTTAAATTCTGGAGTTCCTTCTGACTTGCAACCAGGTTTCTAGCAAGCAAACTGCTGCCCCTGAGCCTGGGAATAGCCTTAACAGAAAATGCTATTCATAGTAGATTATGAAATACTAGTTTCATAACATAACTTGTGTTGTCTAAACTGGGACCATCACAGATACTTCTCTCAACATCCCATATTTGTTGAACTAGACATTTAAATATCAAAATAACTTTTCCTGAAATGTTCAGGAAATCATGATCATCACAAAAGACCTGAAGCTTCATCTCCTCTTGATCCTTTAGGGGTAAAAATTAGACTTCCTCGGTGGTTTCTGGAACAGTTATGCTAGTTGAAACTGCCTCAAGCAGCTCTTAAGACCTTCATAAATGGTCAGGTTCTGAAACATTACTTCAGACCCACAGGGTGTTATAGAGGTTTTTACAAAAGAATATGCATATTTACACCAAAAACATTGTTGCATCACTCACAGCTGTGAGGCTCTTATGAGATTTATACCAGTATTCAAAAAGGGGAAAGTGAGGCACACAGTGGAGTAGAGGCACAGTGGAGTTCAGCTGCGAGAAACACTTGGTCAGCAGGGGCTGTGACGAAGCAAGTAACTTTACATTCTTCTCCCAGTGACATATCTTTATCTGTAAAACCTGAGCGAAATGTGCATCTGGTGTAGAGAGATCATATTAATAGTTACATCTGCATTTATGTATGTGTTTAGTGAACTGGGATGATGTGTAGGAAGCTTCTCAGTAGCACTGTAAGGGTAACTATCATTAGTTGTGGAGTGACCTCAAATTTACGTGTGAAAAGCACACAAACACTACACAACTCTGTGTGAGACAAGTTTTTTCAGCATCTGGTCTGCAGCACCATGAGACAGTAGCTGAATCTTTGCTATGCAAGACCTCCTTGTCAGTCTTGAGCCTAAGGATAGTATCCAGTGTAATAGGATGTTTATTAGGGGAAACAAATAATTCATGGCTTGAGATAAGCTCCTAACACAGACCACATTCCTTTTGCAAGTTACTGTGAAATGACTACTGTGGTTTCCTCCTAACTATATTCCTTTCAGGAAGGGACTCTGCATGCCTGCTAAACTATTTTTTAACCTTGTATTTTATATAAATGAATGTCAAAGTTGACTGAGATAACTAATGAGTTGGACGACTTCATACTTGAACAGCAGAGGAGAGGTAGCTCCAAGTTTCCTTCTTTTAATCCTTGGGTTGCTCTCATGATGTTTTTCTCCCAACGAACTTTTTACTGTGTGTTTCTGGAACAAACACCTGAACCAGGGCTTATCTGAACCACATCTACCTCATTGCCACATTCACCTCGGGACAAAAGCCCTTAATGCAAGACAGGGGTAGAATATGAATAGAAAGCTTTCCAATTGTTAGCTTTTATAACTAAGTATTTTAGCATCAGGAATGTAACTAATAAATTGAAAGCTTTCAAAATCACAACCAGGACGTGTTTTAGAAAGGAAATGACTGAATAAATTAAAACATGGGAAGATAATCTGAGTTACATAATAGCTGTATGCATTAAATCATTCAGGAGAAGTTGCAGCTGAACTAACACTCTGTACAAATGAACTCTCTGTGGTAGACTCTTCACTCCCTGAAATTATTTAAAACGTAACAGAGAGGGGGGAACGGCTGCACAAAATGGCAAATTGCTGCCATGGAAGAGATGTGCTCATATTTATTCCTTTCAGAGGAGATGATGGTGATCCAGTTACATACAAGGGAGAAGCAATTAACTGTATCTCTCAATTAAATCTGATGCTTATTTGAAATTATGTTTAACCCCAAAACATTTGTGTACCTCTTACCTAAACGCTCATCAAAAGACGCAGTCATGATCTATTGACAGGAGGGCACTGTGGATGTACTTAGAAGTTGTTTACAGTCTGCACAAACACCAAGTCTAAATGCTTTCTCCACAAATGCTCACAGAAGCACCTGCTTGACCTCTTAATTTTTTTTTCTTCTCAAAATATTCTATCATGCTTTCACTTCAAGTGTATGACAGAACTGCAGTCCAGCTCAAGTCTTACTACCCTAATATACAGTCCCTGATAAGGGGCCCCTTACAGACCAACCAGCCTTATGAATTCAGATCTGACTGTTTTATCTAAATTAGGAGCCAATGAGCTGGAACATGTAATTTAATTTTATAATGCACTGAAAGTACCAGACTGCTACAGCACATGGTCTCAGGGGTATTTTACAGGTTGTCTGCATAATAGATTTCAAAGAAAAGACATTATCTGTTATCAGTAAATATAGAAGCATTTCTGAGCTTTTGGAAGGCTTACCTTTATTGGGTTTTAAAGAACTGAGTGGGAAAAAACACTTTGGCATGTATAAGACCTAAGGGCTGCAGTTAGCCCTTGGAGAGACAGCTCTCTTCCTTTCTTCTGCTCCTTTTTCCTGAAAGATTAGTTGCTAGGGATGCCTTTTACTGATCTCCCATTTGCAGCTGCTATGGAGACATGAGCTTTTACTTTGCCAAAGAAAGAAACATAACCACCAAGCCAAATCTCCTATATCCATATGCTGAAAGCATTGGGGTCTCATTGTTGTGCCTAGAACTTCCCAGTTCAAGTGATTGTCCACATGTGCACCCTAGAAAAAGAGCTGATTCTCCCATCCAGATGCACAGAACTGGTGTGTAACTGGTACAACTTTCACTGGAACACTTACTCGGGAGAAAATGGCAGAGAACTGTAATGTTGATGTAAGGACTCCATTGCATTTCTGGAACACTTCCTAATCAGTGATTTAAATAAAGTGAGATCTGTTGTCACCAGATTTCAGGGAAGAAATCTATGTGAGGGTGCTTTAGCGTTTGCTCTGTCTTTTCTCAGCTGTGCCCCATCGTAGCTGGGGCAATTTCAGTGAGGGAAGACAGCACAAGTTTGATGCATTCCTTTGTGACCTACGCTAGGTGATCCTGCTCTGGCAGTAGGGTTGGACTGGATGATCTTTCAAGATCCCTTCCAACCCCTAACATTCTGAGGTTCTGTGTCCTGTACTTCCCAGTGTCTTTGAGGAAGTGACCAGGTTGAATCCTGTGCAGTTAGGTCAATGAGGGCTAGGAAGCAAGTGAACTATGAACACCTAATTAATTTCATTCCTCAGGGCTTCACATTTCTAACCAGAGGTGTATAAACCTCTTAGCTGTGGGAATCCCACCTTAAGATCTGTGAAAAGCTGTCTGGGCCACATCGTGTATTAGGGAGTAATAAGGATAGCAGGAGTCTGATTTCCTGAGAAGAAATAGTAACAGAGTCCCTCTGCTTCATAGGGCTGCTGTGTCTTGCTTCTCAGCCTCAAGGCAGCTGAAAAATGTCATTCTGGGCAAGATGAACCTTCCTGACAATGCGGATTACCTGGCAGACACACTGAAAGCTTACTGTTGGCCAGCTTTACTGCAGGGAAATCCCTGTGAACATCCACTTCTGTCTAGCACCAGATTTTGCCCAGCCTTATCTGATTTGCTTTAAGAATCTGAATCAGCTTAAGCATTAGCCTCAACAGTAAATGCTCTTATTATAATCAGTGCAGCTACCAACAGGCTAAGCCCACGGTTCGTGATTCAGGACCCTCCGTTAATAGATAAGTAGGGTGGATTCTGGTGGTTCCATATACCCACTCTTTTCATTCACTGGAACATACTGCACCAGCCATAGCCCAGACCAAGCTGCTTTACAGCAAACTGTCATCTGTTGGAGGCAGGAGTATGCAGTGTGCAGTGAGGGTAGGCACTAAACCTTGCTCATTTGAAAAGATCAAGTCCCTGTTATGGAGAAGTGAAAATGTCTTTATTTAATTGGAAACTCCTCTATGCTCCATTGAAAGACTGCATTTTGTGTCTTCTATTAATTTTCTGGGACTTTGTTCTCTTAAAGGCACTGCTTGAAGTTGGGAGTGACTAGCTTTAGGAGAGACACTTGCCAAGTCCAAGTCCAACATGGACTGCTCCATGCTGTAGAAATTCAAGGAGGATGAAGTCTGGTCTTGGCTGATACAGCAGTCTAAGAGTTAATAGTAAAGACGACAGGACAACTCCTGTTCTTGTTACCAAAATTTGCTTTACCATTTATTTATGAATGACATTTATTATGTGAGTTTCAGATTCACTTAAGACTAATTTTCACTGGTACATAAAGAAGAAAAAATCATCCTTTTAAAACTTCATGGATTTTTTTCTTTCCTAATGATTTCTTGACTACATTATGTATCACCGTAATACTTTAAATATACTGACTGTAAATTGAACAACATTAATAGAAACACAAATGAGGGAGAACTTACTTGAACGGATCATGTCATCTATTGCCATCTTCAAAGCTGAAATCAACTTGATTGTCTCTGTGGCTCCTTCTGGGGTCACCTGCTGATTTACAGTTACACCAGGGCATGTTATCTAAAAGGAGTTGACCCAGTTGCACGTCACTAATGCAGTTGAAGTGTGCAGAGCATACATTTAAAGGCGATTTTACATCTTTTGTGTACTAAGTCTTTACTTCAAGGTCTTTAGGGAAGCAACTGTCTACTTTCCTCCCTGGAGAGTGCCCTGTGCATTATAATAACAGGAAGAATGGGTGAATTTCCTTATTCCAGTGCACTACTACTCAAAGGCAAATAGAGGTTCTTCCAAATTTTCAATGCCTGCAGATTCATTTAGCAAGTATGCTTGATGACCTTTCTTTCATTGCTATGGGGTTCCCTTCAAGGCAAGCATTTTTCAAGCAACAGTAATTTGCATATAATTTATCAAGAGAGATGAAAAGCAAAATAATTTTATTTAAAGATCTTCCTTTGTTTTAAGTGTCATTAGCAGTTCTGACTAATCAGATTTTTACAATCTCATCAGGTGCTTTTAGAAAATCTCTCTGAACTCATTGGGAGGATGCATTTATTCCTGAGTGTCCTGTATTGCATTACAGCACAGTAACGAGTCACCGACTGCTGCAGATGTTTATGTGAAATGCAATTAACACTCTGCCAATTTAGTTCTTATAAGAACACAATCAATTTTTATTCATTTTAAAGCTAAAATGCTTTCTTTTATTGTGTGCTGCCTCTCTGCTGATCATACAGCTAAACAAATTATTCTGCTGTTTATAGTAAATGGGAGTGTTTATGCAGGCAGAACTGTGGCATGTTGTGTGGATCACACATGAGATGAGGATTAAATGTATGGTTATGCAGAACTTGTATGAGCCAGAAGCAGACTTTTTTGTGTGTGAGAAATGCCAACCAAACAGAAAAGGACACAAACAAAAACCCCATTATGTGAACATATGGATGATGGTATTTAGAGATGTTGCTTTAATTGCTTGCTTGGTCCTGTGATGGGCCCCAGTGTCCACAGCTTCTGTGGCTTTCACTGTGAGGGCAATAGAAAACAGCTTGGCCAGGGTGCCCTTTAGCAGTGATGTTTTCTTGGTCGTTTAACTTAACGTGATTGCAGTGAACAGGACTAAACTATTGTATGCTAACCTTTGCTGCATAAAGAGACCTGAAGCAAATGGGATGTTCAGCATCCCCCAAGCCTAGGGATGTTGCTACAGGTGAGGACTGTCAAAGTTTAGAGCAGAATGGAGAGTTCTGAGTGTTCCTGATTGATAGCTGCTTTTTTTGTTTTATATTAAGGGTGACAGCAATTCAAGTAAAAAGAAGGCAAAAGGAAGGCTGAAGGTGGCATGAATGTGGAGTCTTAGGAAAAAGTTTCCTTGGAATGAACCAGCTCCTGCACCTTGCCAAAATATTGGTAAAACTGCCTTGTGCTGATGCAGAAGCCTTGTCTAAAATTTTCTGCTAGGAAATGGTTCCACCTGAAGTCTGTTACCCTGACTTCAGGAATCACATGGGCAATCTGAAAAGACAGCTTCTGCTTGTTAATCTTTCTTCCTTTAGAAGCAACCCCATACAATTCCTATCCCTTCCTTATGTTTTTAGTTGCCTTTTTTCCCTTGACTGTTGCTCTGTGTTTATCTGTGTTAGTAAAAGCTTACCAAAGAGCTGCTCCCTTAGCCCAGATAACTGGGCTGGCCAGGGAAACACTTGAATGTGTTTTCGTTTTCAGATGTTTTGTTTTTCTGTCTGATCTGTCTTTCTGTGGCCAGTAGGAAGTATTGGCACCTTTGGTGCTAACACGAACAGCTTAACCTAAGGCGGGATTTTCCAAGGCCTCCCTGCAGACAGCGCAAGGGCTTCTTGTTTCACTTCTTAAAATTTATTAGCATGCAAGGTCAATGAAGCCCGGATGAGTAATTGCAGAAAATAAACACCCCTAGGAATTATGAACCAGGTGAGCTATAGAAGCTGCTTTTGGCAGAGTCAGACGAGATCCCCATTTAGTTCTCTTTCATGTTTCTCTTGTGATTTTTTTTTTTTCTCAAGGGAAATGGTACAATGAAAATTACATTTTTAGAAACACATTGTAATTGCCACAGTATTTAGGGCAGAAAACATTGTGAAGCAGGGGGAAAAAAGAAAAAAAAAAAAAAACAAAGAAGAAAAGAAACCCAAAACAAAACAGAAAAAAAAAATAAAGACCAAAACAGCTGGAAATGACCAACAAGAACACTTTAATGAACACTTGAATGCACCTCAAATGAAAACCAGATGTTCTTTGTTAAGTTCAGCAGTAAGCCTTCTGTTCCAATTGAGGAAGCTGTACCTTCATTAAGAACAGAGAATGAGGAAAACTTTTACAGCAGCTATGCCTGTTGTTTGAATGTTTATAGATAATGCTGCAGATCTTTATATTTAACATCACTGATATAAAGAACCCAAGGTGTTGTAATTTTATGGTTGGATAAGTGCAGTTCTATATTTAAGAAAACCTTCTAGCACAATTTGCTTAGCAAGTGGAAAATATTTCTGCAAAATAACTACTGAAAAGCTACAAAAAAAGAGACTCATTTCCTTACTATTTCACTGCACAGAAGGTATACTACAAATAAAGCAATGCTGTAAATAGAGTTTGATTTTCAGCACAGTTTTGAGTTAACAGGTCATAAATACAATTTTTTAGCTCTTCCTTCTCCAAGTCGAGAATGGGATTGCCTAGGTTTGGCAAATCAACTGTTGACAGGAAACTAAAAATTCCTGGGAGGATCAGTCACAACTTGTATGTGTATGTGTAAATCTGTATCGGTACATATCTAGACAGAGGCATGTAGCATTGTACATAGATTCTAGCCCTTAAAAATGTTGTCTTGTACAACAGCTACAGCAGCTAGGTCAGGTGTTAGCACTCCAGTGACGCCTGCAGACCTGCTGCAAGTACAACCTTGTGGACGCTGCTGGAAAATAGTGATGGTAAACTGTCCCCTCAGAATTGAGGAAAGAGTTTAATCAGAGATGTTCAGAAATAGTTCTGGAACCTGTTACATTTAATGGGTTTGGTTTATAGCACTGATTTCTCTCTGGGTCATCGCACTGCTCTCTAGAACATTGTGGATAGCTGACTCCTTGGTAGGTAGTGAGAAATCCTCTCCCTGCCCTGTAAGGGATACAAATATTTTTCCTGTAGCATGTCCCCTTTCCTGTTAGGAGAAATGGAACTGGAAACAGACAGGTCATGGTGGGGACAACTGCTTGGTGCTTCATGGTTTGTTGGATACAGTGGAGGTAGAGGGAGTTCCTGGTTGTTTTAGCTGGAGCTGAGGAACGGGGAGGAACAGCCAGTGTCTTGTAGCTGTCCCTCTCCACATAGTTTTAGGATTTATGTATACTTTCGTATTACATTAGTAATTAATGAAACAAGAATCATTACGATCTGCCACTGTGAGACCTACTGAATGGAAATGTAATGTATTGTGCCAAGATCTACTTGGAGACAACTTAATTTATGACTTATTGACTAAAAATTGTGACCGTTCTCTTCTGAGCTTTTAATACGTGCTGCACAAGAGTTTGTCAGAGTGCTTGTTCTGTAAGTTGGGTTGGAGATCTGAAAGACTAACATACAGTGGCTAATGCTAAACAATATACTACAGTTATCAGCTCTTTGTGCGTTTGTTCTTCTGTTAACCATTTGCCTCTTTTTAGTTGCTAATAAATGGGGATATTAGGAAAACTGTTTGGAAGGCAGCCCGAGAGGTCCCTAGCCCAACCTCCTGCTCACGCAGGATCACCTGTAAGGTCAGATTGGGTTGCCTCAGTCTTATTTAGTCTGGTCTTATAAAACCTTCAAGTTTTTCACCCCGAGGAGGAAGTTTTCCTACTATCCACTCTGAAACTTAAGTTCTGCCCATTGCCCCTCATTATGGTTTCTTTCTATTTTAAGCAGATCATTCTGCAGTGTAACTGAAGGTTTAGTTGTTCATTATGCCAACTTGTATGTTTCATGGAGAGCTGAGGTCGTGGAAATTGGCTGGGAAAGGATTTCACTGGAACAGAAAGGAGCCCAATGTCAGTAAAATTGTGGGGTTATCATTTGGTTATCGAGTTCTGTTCAATTTAAGTTAGCAAACTCATGAAATACGAATTGTTACACGGAGAAAAAAGAGAGATAAACTTGAGATCATTCCAGGATTTCAAACTTTAGCAATTTAAAATGTAAATTCATGTGTTGTTTCTTGCTGTTTTCTATAAAAGCCAGACTGGGATACTGATTCATGTGATTTGTGGAAATGGCAAATATTTACTCATTTGGGAAATCATCTTCAGGTTTATTGGTAAGTTTTGAATTGGTCTTGCAAAGTTTATCCCAATGTCATAAAACAGATCCACTCCTGCTGTAAGTGATAGCACAACAAAGTGATGTTTACAAGTTTCAAAAGAAACATTAGATAAATCAAATAAGCCCCAGAGGTGCAATAACTTGGGTACAAATGCAGTTTTTAAAATGAGTTTTGGGATACATGTAAGAGGGCAAATATTACATGTATTCCTTCTGTTTCCTCCTGCTTTCCGTCCTTCGGGATTCAGTATTCCAGGCATGCAGAAGGCAGAGCTTAATGAAAACATTACCTGGTGCACTCCTTGGTGCCAGACACTAGCTAGTTTAAAAAAAAAAAAAAAATAAAAAAAAAAAAAAAAAAAAAAAAAAAAAAAAAAATAAAAAAAAAAAAAAAAAAGGTGACATCATCTTTTTTAACTGGAGTACTGCATGAATGCTGACTGCCAAAGTTTGGGGTCTAAGACAGCTGGTGGGAATCCTCATACTGAAAAGAAACCATGAAAATAGGAACTATACAACTTTCCTTTCCCACTCAAATATCTCCACCATGTTTTTATCAATTGAGTATTTTTTCCCTTTTTATAAACTCCATTTTTTAATTGGAATTATATCTGGGACAGAATTATAACAGGGAGCAGAAATCACGGATTACAATTCAAATGTATGGTATGATCACTATGGCAACATTGGGTATAGCTGTCTGCTGAGGTTTTGGTGTAAGAATACTAGTTCCTGGGGAGGGAAGTGGAGTTTGTAACTTGATAGGAAAAATAAATATAAAGTCCCACTCTTAAACAAACAGAATCCCTCTTCCCCTAACCTCTTAAAGTTTGGACACCATTCAAAGTAATTCAGAATTAAAGTTATATTCAAACAGGCTGTTGTGGAAGTGCAACCTGGAGATAAGTGTCTTTTGCCCTTTATTTTATAGAAAGCAAGGAAAGTCTTCATTCTGTAATGCCTTACATATAGTTTAGCTTGGCTTACTGGAGCAGAGAGATAGAGACCTTCGTTAGCAGCAGAGATCTAACTTGCCAACAGTTTCAATTGAGCTGTAACAAAACGTACGCATATCCTCATAGAGATTTAGGTAGAAGACTGCGCCTGAGGAAGTGGAATTATAGAAAAGAACATCTTGATTTCAGTCCACTGTCTCAAACTTGTTTTGTAGGCACTGCACATATTTTACTCTCATAGAAATCAGACCAGTGAATTCTGGGCACAGAGCCTCTTGTATTTCCCCAAGACTTGAATATTTTTGTTTTTTTGCAGAGAAAGAGATGAAAGAGTTTATCTTGGAGTGGAATATCCTTCATCATTTACAATTTTTCTTAGGATCCTTTTGCTAATCCCCACTAGAATTAGAAACATCCAATTGTTCATTTTGAAAGTTAATCAGCTTCCTGGGACAGAGCCCTCAGCGGTTTGCAGGCAACTAAGACAGTGACCTGAGCTGTCTCTGGGTGAACCCCATCCCATAAACATCCTCAGAATGAAGGGGAGATCTTGAGGACACGGGCTCCTCCTGCATCTCCCCATCCTGCTCCTGAGGCTACTTTCTTGTTTGCTGTGCCTGCCATACATTCCCTGTGCTGAGGGTAAGTTCAGCTACTTGAGATTGTTTCATTCAACCCATTTCCATTGCAACTCGGGACACTCCTCCAGTTCCTGCTCCTCCTCTGCTGAGGAGGGTTCATGGGGTGATGGAGCAACTATTGTAGGTTAGCCCCAGACATGGGTTAGATGCAGACAATCACTCTGGTTGTTAGGCTGTAGGACACTAGAATAGTCGAGAAGGGAGGAGGTGTGACACCTCTATAATGACTCACGATTCATTTATGTTAGTGTAAAATTGAACACCTACCTTGCATACAAAGTCGAGCTGTTTGTGTTTGCAGTGCTGAAGGAGGTGCTAAACCAAACAATGAAACATCAGTAAAAGAGCCAAATGGCATCGTATTTATTCAGTTTAGCAAAGGGCTGGTTAAAAAAAAATGACCTAGTAACAACATGGGAAAGTGCTGAGACGTACTCGTGTGAGGTGACCACTGAGTGTGGAGGTGTAAATACCTCAGGACATACGTGAGAAACAAGGCTTCTACATTCTCCCTGTGGGTCACCAAGAAGGTGAACAAAAATCAGATAAGGTATGTTTGGATTGCCAAAAAAGCTTTAGAATCTCCCAAAGAATAGTTTGAGATTCTACCACTAAATTTGTGCGAATTGAAAAGCGGCCAAGAGAAAAAAGAACAAATAGAAACAGCAGATTGATATTCAGCATGCAAAACTCCCAGCACCTCTACCACAAGTATGGTGATAAACACACTTGCTAATTGACTAAAATAGCAGGGAGTTTTGGCAAATATAGGACAAGATAATTTAGGTGAAGAAGATTAAGAGACTGAAGAACTCCTGTGGACCTGATGCAAGTTGCAAATGTGATGCAGTGTGTTTGGAAGGACTGTGTGAGCTGCTGTAGCCAGAGCTCGCAGGATTCCAGAAACCTTTTGTGTAGCCCACTGCCCAGAGCACACCACCAATTAAAAGTTAAAATTATTTCATTGATAGCAGAAAACATTTTCTTTATGCAAGTAATAAACCCATATCCCATAGAAGAAAAATTTCTAAAGTTCAGAAAGATTTTAATGGATATTGACAAGAATAATGGAGACAGCAAAAGCAATCATGAAGATTTAGTTTTTGAATGTTGCATAAAGCTTGTGCTTCAGAAAGCAAAACCATGGGCAGTTGGGTCTCTCCATTCCAGAGGAGCAATCTACACTCCCCTGATAAAATATCTGGTACCATTAGATGGGTGGGACCTATGGAAAGGACAAACCGAAGGCTTCCATGGTACAACAGTTCATACTTTCAGAATGAAAATATAAGTTTCTGACAAAATGTTTCTACATGTACAGGCCACTGGAAAGTGGAAGTTCAGACTGCAAACCCTCTCCTTTTAGCTTTTGGCTCCTGCATATATACTGTGTGCAAGATGACACTTCTTTCTTATCTGAGAAGATACCTTCACTATTCATATGAATTCATAACTGAGCACCTGCAAATGAGCTAACTGCTTAGACTGGTATGGTTTTAGTATCCCAGCCTAGCTAAGTGCTTCTGGAGACGCAGAGCTCAAAACTCAGCCCACTCAAAAAGCTCGTTAATGGGTCCCACATGACACAGCTATCAATTTTTTAGTATCAGATGTACATGCTGTATCCATTAAAAATTTCACTTAGGGGCAGGCTTGCTCTAACTGCACAGGAGCTCGTAAGGTTTTGCTCTTTTTGGTTTTTTTTGTTTGTTTTTTTTTGGTGGGTTTTTGTTTTTGTTTTTTTTTTTTTGTCTGAAAGAAGGGGAAAAAAAAGTTGCATGAGAGTGAAACTGTGTATTGTGGAAGACAACACTCACTATGTCTGTCAGAGAGAGGACTGATGTATTGCAAAGGGTTGCAAGCTTCTCCCTCTGCTTTTAATGTTTTCCAGGTTGTTTAAATGTGCATTGTAAGCAATGATAAAATGACAAGTTATCATTGATCTGTCCTTTCCTCCATCTCAGAGGGATTCATTAAATTATGCATGCACCCATGTGAATTACTCTTCTTCACTATACTGTCCCCAGACCATTAGCCAAATATAGCACCAGCAGTATCTTGCAACCCCTAGAAACCCTTTGGCTTTCATTTAATTAAATTATCCCATTATTAAAACTCTTATAATGAGATTAAATTTAATTATTTATTAGACACTTATTTGCACTAGAGATCCTATCAATTATGCATGGTTGTGCTAAACATTTTTCAATCCATCACCTTTTCTTTTCATGGAAGGTGCAATTTATTAAGTGCAACTGAAATATTGTAACAGAAGAGTTCTAGCAGAAATGCACATCTCATCCTGGTTCAACTAATTGCAAATGCAATAGGAAAATAAAACTATGAAAATTTATTCTTTCCTTTTGAAAATCAACATGCTGACAGAGCTGCACATTTTGTAGTTTAAAGCATCTTTTTACATTTGAGCCAGTAAGGCTCACAGTCTTAAGTTATGGTTGGTTTTCAGTTGTATTTTGCATTAATCGTTACTAAATGCACAAAAGTTCAAAGGTAATGACTAATTAGAAGACTTCAAAGAAATATTTGTGGCACATTGTGGCTTATAGCTATGTCTGTATGAGAGTTTCTTATTAACGTATAGAAGATGCTATTCTCCTTAATTTGCCATAGTTGTTAGGTTTTAGCAAACAGCATATAACCAGAAAACATCATCAGACACACATCTTCATTCGTATAGGAAAGCAAAAGCATAAAGCTGACAATAATTGTTTCCAGCAGAATGACATTCTCGAATGCACATTAAGAAAATGATCTAAACATCAATACATCTCTGAGTTTTTCTTTTATAAGGCCTTGTCAATAGGTAATTAATTATTCAACTGGAGTTCTGTGTGGCTCAGGGCAGCATTTCAAAGAGCTTTCTTCTATAAATTGCAAAGTCATCACAAGATGCTTTAATTTTTTGTCATTTTTTTCACAGTGAGAAATAGCATGTGATTGACACCTGCAAATGGCAACGCAGGGCAGCGACAAAGAGAGGAGCAGGAGGCTTTTCAGTAGGCTTTGGCAGATGCTTTCCATACATCACAAAATACTACCTTGCTTTAAAAGTGATTGTGTTTCATGTTCATGTGTGAAAAGGGGTCAAGCAAATACTTAATGTCTTTTTTTCCCCTCACTTTTGCATGTAAGAGGATGTTTGCTTCATTAGCTTTGAAATTAAGTGGCCAAATAGGCTGCATATTTTAGAGGATTTCAGCAAATGTGCCCCAAAGTTCACACAAATTACTACAGAGCATTTTGATCCTCAGCTTCTATGAGATGTGGTGCATCTGTTAATAACAACAATTGCTTGTGTTTGGCAAGAGTCCTGTTTCTGCTTCTGCTTCTGGCTTTGTCAAAGTCACTGGTTGTTATTATCTGGCACTTTCCTCCTGCAAGCCCAGACTGTTAATTAAACCTCGGTGGTGCACTCGTGGACTCGATAGGATGGTTTTACTTCTGTGAGGGAGGTGAGATTCCTTCAGGCAGCTCTCCAGAGCCTGTTCAGAGCTGGTATGCTTTTTGGTGCACTGTTTTTTCTATCAAAGGACCTAAGTCACTTCCAGAGCAGCCACCTGTCTTCCACTTGGGCAGATGTACTCATATGCAAGTCCTGCATGTTCCATTCCTAGTTGCACACAAGGATGCTTCTTCCTTGGCTGGAAACACCACAAACATAAAGTGCATGGTGGTACTGTAGATTAGTCTGAGAGAGACCATAACGGTCTCTGACACTTCCTCTGCAGCAGCAAACCTCCAAACGAAGTTAAAAAAGGGTCTCTGAGCCAAACTCTTTGCCACATTACACTGCAATGGATTTGAATGGTGAGTGAGGCACATTTGACATCTTCCCTGCCTAAAAGCAAGGGTTTAATGTATCTCATTCTAAAACTTCATTCTAACTTTGACAAAGATGCGGCAGTTGCAGCACCTAACTTCTGAAACCTTGGTGCTGCAGTGAGCTGTGAAACAGCCTTACTTAGTCTGTGCTGGGGGCTGGTAACTTGGCAGTGGTTGTTCTCACTCTCACCATTTTATAATCAGTTGGCAGCTTTGAACTCTGCTTTGAAATGCGCTTTAGGAATCATGTTGGGTACACACTCCAGAATGCTTAAAAAGAATTAAAATGCATACTTGGGATATGAAAATGAGACTAAAATGAAAATTAACACAAATCATGCTTGAGCCATGACATCTGTCAGCCACCTGCTTAAATTACAGCTACCCACCCAGCCAGGCCAGATGCATTGGTAGGTGTACTTGACTTTTACACCTCTAACGGTGGAGGTTTCAGTGTTTGTGAGTTGGCTGTAGTTGCAATTCTCCATGTACTTCTCTCTTCCTTTCACATGTGATAATCTCTTTTTCTCTTCCAAGTGGTATGAGAAAGCTGAGCTTTCCAAGAGCTTTAGATGCTTCAGAAACTATATATCCAGCTTAAATTGTAGAGCAGGTTTTTGGATACAGCTTTTCAATACTTTGAATGTAAGCTTTGACAATTTCACCTGTTCTATGAGGAAAATCAGAATGGCTGTGGTGTTTTCATCAATCAAAACATTTGTATGCAGGTTTTTCATTTAAGTAAACTTTCATTAACATCCCTTTGCTTTTTGTATTTACTAAGGACAATTAGTTGGACACTGCATAGGTATCAATATGCTAAAAATTACCAATTTCAGCACTGTACCTTGTCAAGTTTGGGGTTTTTGTTGGTTGGTTTATTTAAAAAAATGATGAAAACACAAAATATGGCCCAGGTTGTCATAGCCTTTGGTCATGTCACCATTAACAAGGAACTGCATGAACTTAATATGATTCTGAGTGAATACAATTTATAAATGTTTTAAAAGAAAGAGATCAAATATAGTTTTAGTATTACTTTGCAACATGGAGCTTTTACCTGTGTTTGTTTATTGCTTTGCCTTCCATAACTGCTTAACTTGAAGCAGGCTTCTGTGGGGCACTTAAGATAGGAGTAAAAAATAATGTTGTATCAGAGAAATTATGTTTAAAAGGAAGAACTTGTTAAAATTGGAAAGAAACATGAGTTTTCAGAAAACTGCAGGGTGCAGTAAAATTTGTAGGACATTTTATGTGCAAAGACTTATTGGCTGCTTTTTTTCAATTATTATTATTCCAGCTTTTAAAATATTTTTAGACAAGTGAAACTTTGTTTAGCTTGGGTGAAAAGGCTTCTGACTTGAAATTTCCTTGTTTCAGGAGATTTGATTTCAACAGAACACTGATGATTTTCCCAGTGCAGATAACCGCAGCTGGAAATCAAAGCATCAGGTCATCAAGGCAGGGAGAGAGAGACTCCTGCAGCCCCTGTCTCTGATGCAAGGCATTTCGCCCTCTGTTTAGGCTGCCAGCACTTCTCCTTTCCCTCGCACCAGACTGGCAGCTGAAGGCTTCCCAGCACACCCTCTGAAAATTAGGTGAATCAGGTACTCACACACCGTGTCCTGTGGATGTTACTTCTTCTCTAGTGGTCTCAGCCCTCACTCCACCACTGCTGCCTTTGATTTTACTTTCTGATAGTCATCAAAGTAGATGGTGCGCGGGTGGCGAACATTGCGCAACTGAGCAAGCAAGTGAAAAAGGAAGGTGCTCTGCTATGTGGTGAAGAAGAGAAAGCCAGTTTGGCCCACGCAGGAACCAGGACAGTCCAGCTGTGTACAGCATCATGTCTGAGATGAAATAAAGCAGTTCAGGTGTGGGGCAACTTTCTGATTGCAGCCATAGCCGGGCCGTGAGAGCAGGCAGTGCACAACCAAATGAGAGAAGCACTTTGCAGTGGTGTTCCTGTTTCTCCAGCAGCTGTAGAGGAGAAATCTGAGTTTTTGAGGTACAGCTTGGCTTGTATAGGTAGAGACTGAGAGGGTTTCTTGTGACAACTGACAGATCTTACCCTCTGGCCATCTGTCTATATGTAAAATGCAGTTGCTCTGTCAGCAAAATGAAAAAAAAAATCATTAAAATAACTGGGAACTGTAAATGGTGATCAGCCAATTTCTTGTTACATACTGGCTCCCCAAAGAAAGGCTTTTGCAGCCACATTCTTTGTGCACATCTATCTATCTACCTACCTGTGTGTTTCCTAACAACTTCTTGTCTTGGAAAATTGCAATCCAGTCTGACAGAGTTAGAAGCCTCAGAAAATACAACTTTCCAGGCTTTATGAAAACAGGCAGATGGGTTGTGGGAATGTATGCAGATGTCCTTGGCTGATGAAAAACCAAAGACAAATGTCTCTTGCACTAGACATCTGTGCATCTGTAGGAGAGAGCATCCCTGTACTGACAAAGGCCAAGCTGGAGGTGTGGGGGTCTTTGTGGTACAGGTTATAAACACCAGTTGGCCCTGGGGATGTGCTTGGTGGAACAGCTTATTTTGTATCCCTATGCTCACACTGGGGTTTTGGTGAGAGGTGCATGACTGGTCTTAGTCAGCCCTAAGCCTTGGGAGCAGCCTTAGTGCTCCCAAGCCCAGAGATTAAATTTTAAAGCAACCTCCATGCCAGAAGCCAGACCCTTTCCTCCTAGGAGCTACACCAATCCCATCAGCAAGCCTCCCTTTCTGCCCTGTCTCTGGATTACTTTCACTTAAGCCACCCCAACGATCTTCTCTCCTACTTTCCCAACACAGTCTTCAAATCCACTGCAGCTGCTTCACCACTGGATTTCAGCCCTTTCAAAGTGCAGCTTTGAGCCAGCTGTGCTCCTGCTGGCTGCCCAGCTGTGTTCACTGCCCCTACTTCTGTGGCCACCCAACCTCCCCAAGTTTTTGGTGTGGAGAAGAGCAGTTCTACCCTCCCTCATTCTTGGTTTCCAGAGAATGCAAAAGAGCTGGTTAGAAGCAGCAACTGTGAGAAGCAAAGCCATTGAGCTATAAAACAGAGGGAATCTCTGGCAAGACGCTGTCAGTTGTTCTAAGCCTGCAATTCTCTCTGCTCACAGCCTTGCTCTAAAAGACCCTGTCTGACCTTCCTGGCACATGGTGAGGAAAGCTCAAATGCAGTCAAATGACAAGAATCTTTCATTTATAACTTGCTGCCCTTGTCCTCTGGGGAGGAATGTCAAAGCACAGTTTCTGAGACTGTTCAGTGAGTTACCAGGTTGATTAAGTCATATTCTGGTTTTAGTGGTTCTTTTGGTCCCTTTTTTTTTTTTTTTCTTTTTTTCTCCTTTTTTTGGTAATTGTACTCTAATTATGACAGAAGTTCCCAGGATATTAATTTTCTACATATCTAAATAGGCATTTCAGCAAAGGAATTGATGGAAATGTCTTTAGATATGAGGATTAGGAGCAGCATGAGGAGTTTAGTAACTGATTAGGCTGGGGGGTTTGGGTATAAAATACCATTGCAGCATCCTGATGTATCTGTATGAAAAGACTTTGTCCCTTGTGTATTTATAGATTGCTAAGTGGGAGGCAGCACATACTTGGAATTAGTGATTTTAGATGGTGGAAACCAGGGGGGAAATTTTCAAATTAGAGTGTTAGAACATAACCATGTGACTCATTAAAATTAATGGGAGCTGTGTAGTGTGGTCTCCATGCACCACTTTGAAAATTTCCCCATATGTTTCTCTATGAATATTTATGTAATCAGAAATAAAATGCAGACAATGAAGCAAAAGTCAATGTAAATACAAAGTGATCATGTAATTTAAATATTTTTAATTATTGACATAATCTATTACTTCTGACCAGTAATTAAAAATGCATAAGGATGAAGAAACTAGTTAAACACAAAAGAAAACAGTTCTAGCAATTGTTTAAAAAGAAAATGCATTTCTGATTAGTTAGGCAAGGAAGGATGCTGTGCTGTGTTGATTCTTCTAGGCTGGGAGGGAAGGAAAGCGTTTTCATAGGCTAAAGGAAGTACGAAATGTTTGCTCTTGAGCAAATAGCACCTGTGTGTGCCTGGCATGTCAACCTGTGGAAATCTTAATTAGTGTGGATGTTGCTCTTTTCATTGTGTATTAGGTTATCACATCTCCATTGATGTCTGCATGTGGACTTCCATGTTTGTTGACTGTTAAATGCTATCACTGCTTTATGATTGCTAATAGTTCACATTGCTATCAGTTCTCAGCTATTTGAGAGAAGATTGAATAGTGTTCTATATGAATCTTTCTAGCAAGAGAAAGGAAGATGAAGTTGGAAATTTGGCAAGAATCTTTAAGCATTGCTGAGGAGTTCTGTTGAAGACACTTAATGTCTTTCAAAGTCACAGCTTGCTTAGGGGAGTGTAAAGGTTTAACAAATCAATGTCTCAAACCAATCTTTTAAATCACTGTGATTTATTTCCTTTTTATATCCATGAATTTTGAAACCAAATGTAAACAGCAGTTTTTAAACCTCTCATTTGGGGTCTCTAAAGTCCACTTCTCTTACTAAATATATAGGAAATGTTTTTGCTGTGTATTAGCCTTCAGACATTTCTTCATTGCTGTTTGCTTAAGTCATTTTATGGTATTCATTCATTCACATTCTGAGAAGCTGGTGTCTTGGTGGACTTCAGTGCATCCAAACATGAAGGGATAACTAGACCTAAATCCTGCAGCCTGGGGTAGACTGGTACCCCTGGGGTACACTGGTACACAACCCTGTTGAGGTCAGAAGGGCTATAACTGGGTGCCACAGTCCACCTCTGGATCTGACTGTAGGGCAGTGACCAGGGCTGAAGCAGACCCTAACCATGGCTGACAGGAACCTCATGAAGTAGGACCTGCTGAAACTATTTCATCCTGTTCATCCATCAGATGGTAAAACCAATTTTGGGCAACCCTGTGTTAGATTGCCATGAAAAACAGTTGACCTACCAGTTGTTACTTTATGATGCATACTGCATAACTATTTATTATTATTTACTGTTGACCAGAAAAAACAAGAGCCAGATTCTGGAATTCATCGACTAACAGAGAAAGATTTGTGTGAAGCTCCTGCTGTGCTTGGTGTACCACATATGTCTGAGGCCAAGTCCATAGAAAAGAATCTTGACACAATATTGATCTCATTTTAATGCAGACTTTAGACATGCATTTCATAGTATTTTGGGGGTGAAAATACTGATGGCATGTTATTATTTATATATTAAAAAACAATAAGAAATAAAAATAATGCAGATTTTATGAGAAGCGAGAGAGAAGGGAAGAGAAATGTACTGTAGGAGTATCATTGATAGCTTCTGAGAGCTTATTTGGGTCTTGCCATGGATCAGAGAGCCTTGTGGTACCCGAAGTGTACCTAGATGAGGAGCAGCTGCTCTCCATCCCCAGGTTTTCCCCCTTCTCAGCTGTAAATGCAGTGCAGTTCCTAAGACACTATCTGAATTCAAACTCTAGATAGGGATTAAGGTTCAGGAGGGAGAACATCCCTCCTGGACACCAGTTCTCCTTTGAATGAGGGGTGAGGAAACAATTAACTCATGGCTATGAATGCTGGGGATACTTTCCCATTGGAGCTTGGTGGAGTGGGCAGCAGCACTCCTGATGTCCTTAGCCAGGGCAGTGCAGCCCTTGTTTGTGTCCCAGGAACTACAAACCATCACTTGAAGCATTCAGTCTCCAGCAGTGGAACTTTAATTTTCTGCAATAAGCAGTCATCTGTAGTGGTGTATGTTGGTGGACTAGATTTCAAACCAGTGCATTTCTTGGCTACTAAATTCAAATTTTCCTAGATGTCTCCAAGGTAGGATTTGTTGTTTTCCAGAAGGAAGTTTAAAAAAAAAAAAAAAATAGTCAGCCTGGCTACACAAAGGTGCCCTGTTTATGACTATAAGGAAAGTGGCACAACACACACTACAGATAAGCCAGCATTTCTGAGTGGCACTCAACACAACCCTGTCCTTAGGCTGATAGCTGCAGGTCAGGATTTTTAAAAAATCAAATGATGATTTAAAACCTGTTTATCTCTGCTCATCCACCTCTGTTTTGAGTTCTTTGTGCTGCTGTGTTCTGTGGTGTTTCTGTGTCCTCCTCTTATGTTGCTGTACTCACCTCGTGCAGCTGCACAGGAAGCCTTCTCTCTCTGCTCTCTCAGCAGTGCCCACATTGCACTGTTTGGCACATCAGGTGGCATCTAGTGTAAGGTTCATCCCTGTTTGTCTGTCTAGTTTAGCATCATTACCCAGTGGAGAGTGTTGTGTGTAGAGGTTCCTGTGTTACGGAAGGCGAAGTGTCCTTAAAGGCACATTTTCATAGCTTCATCAGGTGAACCACGTGGTGGGGATACACTTCAGCCTTCTGTGCATTCGAGCATGGTACAGGACAGATTTTGTGTTTTAGGTATTGAAAATGAAATTTTGCTTGTTCTTAATTCTTGTGAAACCCTCTTTAATCCTGACTTTAACCTGTTTCCCTCTAAACTAATGACAGGTTTGCAGGGACAAATGTACTGACTGAGCCTAGGTTTGAAAGGGGTCTGTCATCTTGTGTTCAAGCTGAAAATACAAGTGTCACTATAAATAATTGGGTTAGGAATTAAATATTTCTTTAAAAAGGTGAAAGGTAGATTGTCAAGCAGGAAATTTATGTAGAAAATCTGTATAATGCACTTAATTAATTAAAAAAAAACAAAAAAAAAAATTCTCAGTAGCCTGGAAGTATCCAAGCAGTAAAAAGAGCTTAAGCTTTGTTTACATTTTGGCTGCAAGAGGTGACTTTAAGTATTTAGATAAACAATCAAAGCTGGTGGTTCCATTAGCACGTAACACAGAGCCCAGTTTCCTCACATTAAGTTAAAATTCAGTGGCAAAAAGTAATTATATCTCTTGGATATTAGTTGTACTAAACTTTACAATGTGGAAAAAAATCCCAAAGAGCAAAACAACCCTCAAACTTTGTACCTGTTGACATTGCTTAGTAAAAACATCTCGAGTGTTTCTGAGCGCGTTTCCAATCGCAGTGTGATGGGAAGGCTGACTGGATAAAGTTACCGGTCCTCTGGATTCTGACCTTCGGTCTAAACAGCTTTAGGGGTTACCCTTTTTCCGATTCGTGAGATCGCAGAGAAAAAGTTAATGCTGCTGGAAGGAAGTGGGGGAGGGAGCTGAGCTTGGGGATGAGAACTGGGACTTTGAAGCCATCTGAGAAGTTTTCCTCTGGCCTTGATTTGTAACAACAAATATGGGCAGTCTGAGTAATTACATGGAGTTTCAAAATACGGCACGTGGCAATTCAAGTTTTTGTGAACACAATTACTACTGAGAAAATTGATTTTAAGGGAAATTATACAAAATCTCAATTCTCAGGGGATCTGTAGCCATCAAAATCTGGGAGCCAGCTTAAGCCCATCATCTGGCGAGGGAAAAGCTTAAATTAGTTGCCCGCAGACACATCGATTGGAAGTGTCTGTCTCTCTGCAGATGAGAGTTGGGAGGATCATTTCAAGCTACAGCTGACTTTTAGATGGCTACAGTTGGGTGAGAATCCAACCCCTTCTGAACAAATGAGGGCCACGGTACAATTACTGTAAGGTTCAAAAGAATTTACTGTGGCAAATTCCTTATGGTTTACAGGAGAAGCAATTGAGGGGAGTGTAACATAAATTGCCCTTGTAATAACTATTTTAACTTAGACTTCCACTTTTTCCTTTTCATTGCAAGGCCCCAAAATATGAAATATTTATGAACCTCACTTTTAGAAGATACTCAACCCCTCCTGATTGCTATAAGGAGGATATGTGAGACTGATTAAAGACACGTGTTTACTGTGTCCAGCTGAGGCAAGGTTTGTGATTTGGATGTGTGTTTATCAATCACATACATTGGTCATTAATGCAGACTTCTTGTAATAATCTGTCAAAGTGAGCTTGGATTGCTGCTCTTTCCACTTTCTTCATAATTCCAAATCCTGTATTTTCTCTATATAACTTTACTTACTTGCTTGTGCAGTCTTGTATGTCAGCAGCTGAAAAATTATGCAATAATTGACACAAATAAGTGAAATACAGCAATGATCCACTACTCCATCTGCTGTTGAACAGTGACATGAATAATGCGTCAGGAAAACCTAGGGAATGCACTTTGGAAATAATTACAAAATAGAATTTGCAATATATAGACCTATTGTTTCCATGGTTAGTGAACAAACATTTTTCTTGTAGAATTAAGAATTCCGAGTACAACTTTAATTCAGAGCTGTTCTGTGCAGTGCACTGAACTTGTAGCACTGAGTATGCTAGACCGTGGTGTGTGTGGAATGAGAGGTTTACACAGAACAGCAGCACTTGGCTGTTTTGTCAGCTTGCTGGCAGGCTCTTTTTTTGCACAGTGCTATTGGTGCACCTCGGGGTGCTGAGGGACTTCTGAGTGTTGTGTTTATCGCCTGTTGCAGTGTTAGCAAGCTACTTCTCATCACCAGTGGTGGTTGGGTTTGACTGGTTCATTTCTGTAAGCAAATTGTTATTAGCACATCTCAGTGAAGGATGATTATTTTCAGGTTTTAGACAGTTGTGATATCTATGCTGAGCTGGAGTAAAAGCTGGAATTTAAACTAGAAAAATGAGCTCTTTCTCAAGGATGCTCACAGGTTGCAAACTTACTCCTTTCATTTCATTCCCTATCCCACAAATAGCTAATTCGCCAAATAACTCTGCTCAAAGACAATTATATTGCCTTCAGCAGGACTACTTTTATAAATGGTTGTTAACATGTTTGTCAGTCTTTTGAGATGAGGTGTTTGTGTGAAAAAAGTGTCATTCTCACTGAATCTTAGGTATCATGGACAACGTTAAATCTCCCTTGCAAAACTGTAGAACTTTACTCGAAAATGGGATGTAATTTTCAGTAGCCGAATTTTTTATCCGGTACATTACAGCAGCCTTAATTTAAGCAGTTAGAAAAGTTACAACACTACTCTTAATTCAGCAGCAGATCTTGGAGCTGTGCCCTCAGAGCATCACAACCTTGGTGTCTCAGTCCCTAGGGAAAAGCAATGTCATCACTTTTGGGTAGAGCATCTACTTTAGATGATCTGGAGACCAAAACTTACTATATCGTGAGATTTCTAGCAGAGGAAAGTGATATAGGAAGCTCTTAGCTGGGTGTTTCTAAGTACCAAAAGAGAGATGAGTGTTAAACATTTAAAATGCCTTCATATAGCAACTTTCTCTTCACCCTGTGACTACTTATTGATGTTCCCATAAGAGCACTGAGCATATTTACTGTTTACACTGTTTGTGTCAATATAAATACATATTTATACTATGCTTTTTACCTCTGTTACATAATGCAGCTAATCTACTGAAAGAACCTGCATACCTTGATCCTGAACACTTGAGAAATACTAAAGTATTTGAAAAATCTCTGCATTTGTTTGTATCACCACTGTCAAGAACTCTTTCAGAATCTTATAAAGTTATGCTTTCATTCAGAAAGATAAAGCAGTTTATACTTTTCAACACAGACTGCTATTTCCTATTTTAAATTATATCCTGTACTTCATACTGCAGCTGCTGATTCAACACAAGTACAGTTGCGTGAACAACAGCAAAGATGTCAGTAGTTTGGCTGAGAATGATGAGTAGCAGCAGGTACCTTTTCTTACAGCATCTCACACAGAGACTCTAATTCATTACTAATTTCATCCAGTGAATCTTGCACATATGCAAGGAAATTGCCCTTCTCAGCCACACTGAGAGTTTTTTGGAAAGACCAGTTAAAACGGCCGACTTCTGTTACTTTTTTGTTTGTAGTTTCCAGGGTCTTTCAATTTTTGCTCACATGAGTAGCAGACAATAAGGGCTCCAGTCAAACCTGCAAACTTCTTCTCCAGCCAGGGATGTCTCTAGGCAACAGCTGCTACGTGTAAGATAAAACTGGTGCGGAGACACTGGAGGAGCACTGCCTCTTTCAGAGGGCTCTGGCATTGTGTTGCAGTTATTGTGGGCAGAGCCAAGCGGTGGCTTTGGAAAGCGATGGGACAAGCCTTTGGCTGCAGTGAAGTGTGGCCTTCCTGGGCCTGTTTCTGATGTGTAGCATTGGAGACAGGATGCAAACATCTCACTATTCCGCATCCATTTTATATTTAACTTTTCTGGATCAGCAGCACATCTGTCACTGCGGCACCAGAGCACCCCACAGGTGCTGTGTTCAGGATGAACCTGGCTTTGCTTGTGCTCAAACTAGTGTGTGTCACTGCACATGGAGCTAAAGCCATATTGTGTGAGTAACCCTTGTAAGCACACACCCATCAGCTTGTTATGTTTGCATTGTGTAACAGACCTGCTCCTTTGCTTCTTATAATTTGGGATGCCAGCCACATCAGCAGGAATGCAGAACCAGGGCAAATTCAGGTGTGATGTAAATACATACAGATCCCACTGAAACCTCTGCTGCAAGCCCAGTGCCATTGCGGTTTAAAATTGGTGTTGTGTGCCAGTGATCAACAATCCAGACCACACTGATTTGGCATGTAGTTAGCTGGAAGAATAACCCAAAAAGCCAAGTAAACAAACCCTTTTCAAATAGGTTTCTAATAGGAGCAGTGCTCAGCTGGCATCATTTGGTCAGCCATTGACATAAAAAGACTGCACACATTTAAAGGAGGATCTGCTCCGAGGTATCAGCTGTAGGGTAAGTTCATAGGTTAGACCATACCACGGGGTAATGATACACACTAATCTGGAGTCCAATCTTCAGACATCAGATAAATACCTTTAAGGCACTGTTTTAATGTCTGGATAAACACAGAGGACCCTGTTTTTTCTTATATCCCCAATCTGGATTGCTTATATGGCTTCAGGTCCCATGCTGCCTACATGCCACGCCACAGAAGAGATTAAAATTTCAGAATCCACTCTTTCTTGCAGTGCATCATTGACACTCTTTTTCTGATCATCCTAGCCTCTGTGTAATTTATCCTGTGTTTATCATCATATCACCACGCTCTGTATGTGCGCAGGGATCTGCCTTAGTTTAATTAAATACAGAGGTTGGGCACGCTCCTGGAGTTATTACTTAGACAGAACTCCCATGGGGACTACAAACTCTAACCAAGAGTAAACCTGCTTCAGTAAGATTTACATTTAAACCAGTAAAGTTTATTTTCTGCAAAAATTCACATGCATCACTGGGAGTCACAGCCTTTTTTTTTTTTCTTTTTTTTTTTTTTTTTAATTTCCATAGCACCATTTAAGTATCCCTGTTTCAGAGAAGAGGTTTTGAGTTACATTTCCCAGTGTCAGATGGTGCCTCACAACAATATGATTTTTTTATCCCTGCCCAGGGGGAAAAAAAAAAAAAAAAAAAAAAAAAAAAAAAAAAAAAAAAAAGCTTCTGCTTCCTGAGAGTGTGGAGAGTGTGTACCTGATTTTTGTCATGTAATAGGTGGAGGTCCCAAGAGACAAGGAAACAGCACCAGTGTCTTTAACTCTGTGAGGGACTGAGTAGGGTTTTTGAACATGATCAGATTAACTCTGGAGAAGGCTTCAGTGGTGAGCATGTTTCAGGATTTCAGGGAGGTTTACCTGACAAAACAGTGTATCTCTGTCATAAGTAACTTGTGTTTCTTTCACAGTTTAATATAGAACATCATAAATAGTTTTCTTGGCATGAGATCTGGTTTGTGACTGTACAGAAGCACAGGGATTGTTTGTGCTGGCTATGCAGACAGGCCCAATGGAAAGCTACTTATTTTGACCTGAGTTCCCATATATGGTGTGTGACTGTCCGAGATCCCTTTTCTCTGCTGAACAAAATTAAATCCTAGGTGACTTTTCAACTCGAGGTTTGACTTGTAGCTTTGCAAACTGATCTGCTTTCCTGAGGCATTCCTAATGTACTTGCTACAAAACGTCTGGCTCACTGGGATGTAGTAGCCAGAAGATGTTTCCCCTCTAGAAGTGTTGCTTTTGCTCACAGATTAGCTAATTGCAGGTAAGGATGTATCAGCAGTGAATAACCACAGATTTCTGCAAAGAAGTTCTGTTTCAATCTGTTTACTCGGTATAAAGGTTTGGGGTTATTTTTATTTAGTATGATAGACCTGGTACAGTATTAAGGCTGCTTCTTTTGGTGCTACAAATCATTATGCTGTTTACCTCATCATATTTGAATTATGTGTACTGAAAAAGTGTAGGACAATAAGTTATGTGGATTGAAGAGTACCATCCACAAAGCAGAAATGCTCCAGAGAACCCGGGTCAGTTTTAGTTAATGTGGATGTTTATAATGTTGGGGAGTGGTGGTGGTGTTGACAGAACATATATATATTTTTTAAAGAGAATTTGGTTTGGGGTTTTTTAAATGGGTTTTGTTTGTCTGCTTGCTTTTTTCATGTTTTGGGGGTTTTGGATTTGGGGTCTTTTGTTTGGTTGGTTTTTAGTTTTTTGTTATGAGCAACTGAAAGTGCTGTAATAAGAATGTATCATAAACCATTTCAGTTTAATGGCATACTAATTAAATTACTTAATTACCTATTGATTGGTAAAAGCTAGGCTTCAAGGACTTAGTGTTACCTGATGCATGAGTTTAACTCTGTGCAACCATCTCTCCCTCCTTTGGAGACGTGTAAGGTCTGTGGAGAGGCCTTTACAGATTTTTAAACCTCTAGTAGCTGAGTAGTAATAATATAAAGCACAAATCTGACTACATTTACAGTTATTTCTAGGGATACAGGTATTTCACAGATCTGCATGGCTTAAACCACGTGAAGAGTTCCAGATACTTTATTTAATAAATACCTTTAGGTTGGGGCAGGCTGGCTCCGAAAGGTTCAGCAGACCCTTTCTTTACAAGGTTGCAACAATCCCAGATATTTGAGCACAAATCCGTTACATATCCGCGCGGAGCGGCGTGCGCTGCGAAGCTCCGTGAGTGCCCATTCCGCCGGCACCGCGCTGCTTTAGCTCCGATTTCTGTTCGCGCTGCTCGGGGCAGGGGAGGGGGGGGACGCGGCTCTCATGGTGACAGCGTTAAATGCGGAGGGACCCGCGGGGCTCGTTAGCCTCGAGAAGTGAGGCTGAATAAGGAAGGTGCGGAACGGGGACTCTGGATGGGCGAGGAGCGGGCGCTGGTTCCGCACAATCGGGGTAGTCCGGTAGCCCCGGCCGCGTTCCGCCTGGGCAGCGGGGGGCGAGAGCGTAGATGTTGCTCTCAAACCAGCGTGTCTGGGGCAGGAGAGGAGCGTGGTTTGCCTTACAAAAACAACTGAACCTGGGGCGGGGGGGGAAGGGGGGAGAAGCGGCGGCGGGAGAAGGGGAAGCGGCAGGGAGCGGCAGCCCCCAGGCACTGCCTGCGTACGCCCAAGCTGAGGAGCGGTGGCGGGCCGAGGCAGCTTCCCTGTGCCGCGGCTTTGTCTGCCCGCTCCCGGCTCCACCGAGCCATGAGAACCGCCGCAGTGCCGTGAGCCCGCGGGCGCGGTGAGTACCCGGTGGGTACGAGGGACGGCGGGGGCACGGGGACCGGGGGCGAAGAGCAGCAGCCGGGAGGCGGAACGGGCCGCGGTGCTGCCGGTGCCGCCTCGGGGAAGGGCAGTGCTCGCTGCAGCAAGCGGCTGCCGCTTCAGGCCGTGGGCTGCGGGCTTCCCGCAAACGAAAATCCGAGTGGCTCTGACCGCTGTGACCGGCCGCTGCTGTGAGCTGCGACCCGGTTTGCCGGGCGGGCCGATACCGCAGGGAAATGGGCAGGTCATGCAGGAGCCCCCAGAGAGGGAACCTGCCCAGAGAGACCGAAGAGCGTGAGAAAAATGACAGAGAAACGGGAGGAGAGTGTCTGGCAGATCGTGACAGCTCCTTCCGAAGCAGGAAATCCTTCTGCTTAATGTGTTTAAGTTTTCCGAACACCAAGGAAAACACACAGATCCCCACAGGAGAGCTGTCCTGAATGGCAGAATAAACATCTACACAATTGAAATATTTTACGTTTATTGACGTTTTCCATGGCTTATTGAGAACGGTGATCTTAGAACGAGGGAGTTTAAAGACCTGAAATCTCATTGCGTTTACATCTTGATTTCGAACAACCGGGAGACGCGAAAGTTCGTGTTTTTCTCGGTGCTTCTGACAAACACCAACCAGAGGAAGGGCTACCTGTGCCGCAAAATATTTCTGGAGAAGCAAAGATCTTAGCGTGGTTAACAGTATCTTAGAAGGCACCTGTGTTTTGCTGGGGCCTTTTGGTAAGTAACCGTTTAGAAACAATGCAAGTAGAAGAGGTAAAAAAAATCAGATAAAAAGAAAAAGGAGAGTATGCGTTTCACGTAGCTCGTTAAAAAATATCACAGAGACGAATTCGATATAAGAACTGGGAATGTTGTGTAGTGTATTGATGGAGATTTTTCGTGCTGGATACCATGCATAAAGACTATTTTCCATCCCATACTTGGACTGTTTGCAAAGCATCGGCCACTGCAGACTGCTGTTTTGGTGTGTAAAATAATGGTGTGTCTCTGTAAATACCTACGCGAGTGTGTGCGTGCACACTCGATACTTCAGTGCGCGTAGACACGGATGTGCGCAGCGCTGCCACGGAGCCGGTGACACGCGGGGTCCAGCCAGAACCTCGCTGCTGTCCCCGGGCCTGGCAGGGTCTGGGCAGGAGCAGCCATCGGCGCTGGGCAGCAGCAGAGGCTGCAGTCACGCTTTGCCTTTGGAGAGCGGGGAGAAGGGATGAGTAATCATTTTGTTTGAATTGCAGTAAGTATGAAATATTTATCGGGAGCCAAAATATCTTGGAAAAGCAGAAAGCCGTTCTGAAATGACTGGTCATAAATAGCAGCATTGTCACGGAGCGGCTCTGCTCTCCCAAAGGGCAGCAAGTGCTGGGGTTTCAAAACGTTTCACTCATAAACATAGGAAAAGAGCACCCAGGAAGGATTTAAACTAGTAATTAAAAATGAAATAGCTGTAATTACCTGCTTCTCGTTTAATAAGTGCAATTTACCTTCGATGTGAGTACCTGGAGGGAAAGCCCTACCACTCCACTCTGAGCCCAGCGCTGGGGTTATTGGAAGAGTGAAATTATTACCAAGGTTCATATTTTGCCAGCAAGGTGCCTTTCTGTAGCAAATTTTCATTTTAGTTTTGTAGACATTCTGATATTGACGGCAACGCTTCTAAGGAGGCAGAGTGCTGCTAGGGGACAAGTCCTGTTCTCTCCCTCCCTCCACTCTCATTAAAAATGACAGCTTTTCTTAGTTTTTTGTTTTGTTTATTTTTTCTTTTTTTCTTTTTTTTTTTCTTTCTTTCCTAAGGAGGAAGGCTTGTTTGAAAAACTGCCATTGTCTTTGAAACGTGCTTCTCTAAATTGGAGCTGCATTCTAAGAAAAAGCACATGTGCTGGCTGTAGTTTTCTGGGTTAACTTCTTATTTTTGCTTACATTTATTTTCAGCTGGAAAAAAATGTTTTAAGTTTTAGCCATTAAAAAAAAATAATAAAAATTGCTCCTAGTAAGCAAAAAACTCGTAATTTAGACAAGTACCTACATTTTATTTGCTCTGTGCTGCTGAAATTTAGAATCCCCTCCCATTTACGGTTTACTTTTCACAGAACATTATTAACTTTTTGGCTTCATACATGATCTTCTGTCAGGTGCTTTTGATTTGTAATTTAGCGAAGTATAATAAACAGTGCAAAAGTCATGAATTTTCCTCTGCATCCTGAGCTCTGTGGTAGGGAAAATGTGATAAAATGTGTACCTTAAGTCTTGTTTGATGATCTCGCAAAGCAAGTTTGCCTTCTGGAAATAATTTCTGGGGTTGAAGAGCATGGTATTAACAGATTTAATGTGGCTATTCAGTGGATTGGTGGAGTACTATGTGAGGTTTAACAAAATGAGAGAGACAAATTGAACATCAACAAAACCTACATCTGTGAAGAATTATAAATTTAATTAGAAAAAAGGCAAACTTAAAAGATCACATTAACTAATCAGAGTTTGATGTTGCTGATTTAAGATTCTTAAATTGATGGATTTTAAGTAGCTTTGCTGTCACTGTGGTGCCCAGGTCTGCAGCCCATTTTGAAAAGTAAGATGTGAATGTTACTTACAACAATCAAATTACACTCAGTAATATTTCAGAAGTACTAGGGAGAGTGTGTGTGCCGTTTAGCGTTGATGGCATTCTTACTTTAAGCAGAGCAGAGTACGAAGGGTGAGTGACAGCTCCTTTTTCTTTTTGATTTTTTTTTTTTTTTTCCCCCTAGTGTACTGCTTTGGCTGCCCGGGTAAGACCACTGCATTATTTTTTCCCCCCCCATCCTTTGTTCAATATGAGTTATGTTGTAGAACCTCAGCTATTCAGAGGTAGGTTGGTAAAATGGGAGAATGTACGAGAGCAAGCACACACTACCCAGGAATGTTTTATTCTAGGAATTCTGTTCATCATAAGTGTGGTTCCTTAATATGTTGTAATTTTGTGCTGCACATAAAAAACTGAAAGCATGTGAAGTGTAGCATTTTGTAAACTGTAACTAATTTCACTCACATCTGTGTCTAATTGTTGTCTGCATTCACATTCTTGAAAGCAGATTTATTTTTCCTGGACCACTCTGTGGGTTCAGCTGACCAGCCTAAGTGAGGATTAGTTGTTTTAAAGTTATTTTGATTAAAGAGTCATTTTTAAATATGGTAATGTGCAACATATGGTTTAAATAATCCTTGAGACACAAAGGAATATATCTAAAGTATGTCTAATGAAAATGAAGATTGTGGATATGAGCATTCACAAATCATAGAAGGCATCTAAGGTACATATTAATTCGCTTTGAGCAGTAATATTTTTTCCTCTCTTCCATGAATCCATAAATGACATCTCTCTCGCTACACACACACACATGCACATAACTATGGATATGCTTGTAGGTGTGTACAAGTTATTTCTTTTTATTTCGGTAAATAAAATAACAAGGGTTAAATGTATATTACAGTTTAGTTAAGAGTACAGGGCACTTTGGATAATGCCAGTTAATTAAAACACCTATTTGAAAAAGGAAGTTTTCTGTGTTATAAAAGTTATGTTTTAAAGGATCCCATGCAAGGGGGAGTGAAGATAGCTTTGTAAACAAACTTTATCTATAATTTTTTCCAGGTGTTTAGAAGTCAGAGCAGAAACATATCCTAAGGCACTCTGCTGCAGTTTCTGGAGTAAAAAGAGTCTTTAACTCCAAATTCAGTTTTGAATGTATCAGCTGACCTAGTTTGGTTTGGTAGAGCATGTCATGCACTGCTCTTAGTATCCGCTCACACAAAGATTGACGTTTTTCAGCCTGCATTATTGTTGCTTCTGGACAGCAGTTGTGATGTTCTGCATTGCCTAGCTGCCCCCCAGCAGTTGTTTGCTCTTGCTGGTCATAATTCTGTCTATGATTAAAAATAACAAAATACCCCAACTGACAGACACATAAGTAGGATTTGCTTGCATGATTTTTATGGTACTTAAAATGCCTAATCTCTCTTGCCTGTGCTCTGTGATCATTTAAAAGATGTCAGTTCAGGTTGAATGGAAGCGCACATGAAGGATTCTCAGAGCAGACATTCAGAGGATGCAGAACTTGTCTGGAGAAGTTTTTGTGTGCTCTTAAGCTAACAGTGTCTAGCAGCATATATTCACCTGAATTTCATCACCTGCTGGCAATTGTTGCTGGCTACAGAAAAGAGTTTGCTAGCAAAGCAATGGTGTTTTTCTAACAGGATCTCAGGGTTTATTAGTCACTTGAGTTATAAAAGGAGTCATTTTATTAAACTGGAAAATTATTGCTGGGCTTCTCATTGGAACCAGGCTCCATTTTGATGAGTGACCTCAGAGGTAAATGCTGCAGCTTCCTCCTATCTATTTGGCCAGAAGTGTTCTTTTAGATCATTTTACCAGAAATCTTGTTAGCAACTTTGTGTGGTAACATGCAGGGGTTTTATTTCAGTTCACCACACTCAGAGATGGGCTTGTTTTGGCAATGGGTCATGTATTGAAGATCTTTACCATTGGCAGAGCTGCCCCTTGTTCTTCCCCCAAAACCCAGAGTCATCCTTGCTCTGTCTTGCTCTGCTCCTTGCCTTTGAGTGGGCTGACTTGGGGGTTCCTAGCTGCAGGAGGGAGAATGGTGAGGAGTGGAGGAAGAGAAGAGACAGCAAGATGAGGGCAGGAAACTGTCAAGAGCAAAAAGTACGGGAGAGAGAGAGACCTTGGCTGGCAGAGACGAGGGGGTGGAGGGGGCTTGGGGTTCCCGTGGCCCTTGGTGGGGTGGCTCAGTAAGGCGGGGTTACCTTGAGGGGTGCAGCGGCAGCCCTGCGAGCCGTGGGAGGACGGGGCCCCTCTGCAGCTGTCACGGGTCCCTGATGAATCACCGTCCCGTCACTTGGCCGCCGTCCCCCCGCGCAGGGAGGAGAGAGACCTGCCGGGAAACGGCAGCCCAGCCTTGGATGTAAAGACAATATGCTTTTGACGGGCACTCCGAGGCTCAGGGCACGGAACTGTCACCTGCACTGATCTCCTTTCTTTAGGTTAAGGCCTTATAGTAAAGCGGAGTAATAGAGGCTTCTGTTTGCTTCCCTGGTTTACAGGTGAAGAAGTCCCAAACTGGTTCAGATGTTGCTGTTTCCTCAAGCTTCAGGTAAGGATTTGATTGAAAATTGCTATTTTCCTGCCAACCTTTGGGGTTTTTTTTCCCCTTTTTCTCCCCTCCTTTTAAATCTTTCTTAACTTCAGGTGATAAGAAAACACTTATTGTTGGTTTTAGCATTAAACAAATGAGCTCGTGCTGGAGTCTCACTTTTACATGCATGAAACCAAGTCTCTAAAGTACGAGCATGTACATTTTGCCACTAAATTGTTTGACTTTCTATTATTTCTACTGGCTTTTTAGGCTCATTACAAACTCGCCCTTCTTTGTAGACTGGTCTAGCTAATGAGATATAAGATGAAGGATTTGTGTTTAGAACTCATGATAAAATTTCAGTTAACATGCAAAAGGCTTCATGGCTGAAATGACACTTGGGCTCAAGGACATTTATGCTGTTACTGTGGGAGGAATTTTTAATGTAATTTTCATGGTCTTTAAAAGAGTCTAAGCGTTTCTTTTAAATGGAAAAATTCCTGGTTAAAATGCCTTGGAGACACAGTAACCTACGGAATTTCTACTGGGAGCAGTTACTTAGACCGAGCACATCAAATCAAATAACATTACCAAAAGTTTTAGGTATAAAGTAATGGGAGGATGGGGCACTTCAATCATAAGCTTCCTCAGCATCAACCAAGGGATATGTCATGGTGAGGATGGCTGTTGGCTTTTTTTGTGTAAGGCTATTGGAAAACGCTAACTGGAAGTATTCCCCTCCTTGTGTGCTGTATAAATGTTTGATTTTTGCTTTGGATCAGAGTTGTGCTTTTCTGACTCGGCACCAGCTGCTGAGCCGCAGCCCAGCGCTGAGGCACCAACGCCCGGTGGCTCTGCTGTGTGCTGATCATATCCCTTCTCAGCTGGGCACGCTTTACGTAATCCAGAAAGCAAACAAGTGAGCAGATAGAATAATGTTTTAATGCTGCATTTATTTCAACGGAAACAGAGGAACAATTAAGTAGTTTGCCAGAGTAAACACATACATCAGGAATATCTCATTCCCTGTCAGTAGATGATAGGTTTCCACAATTGCTTCAAGTGTTTTGTTTGGTTTGGAGGCCCCATTATATTGCCACTGAAAGAACAGAGTGTCAATTTGTTGTTAGGAGAACATACGACTGCATATACTACTGATTCCATCTTTGTGTGCATCTTAAAATCTCAAGGTGGTGTGAGTGTTTAAAGCACAGTGCTTCGTATCTAAGTTTTATTCTGTTATAAGCCACAAACAGCATTACAATAGCTGGTCAGTTACGTGTGAGGCTCCAAAATGAGTTTAGCACTAGAAAAGATGAAGTTGGGAGAAGCTGTTGACTTTTTGCGAAGTGTTTTCAGGATGTTGATGAATAGAAGGCTGATTCTTGTAGAGGTAATTTCTCTGTAACCAATGCTGAATGTGTCACTGTAAGTAGTTGTATCTTGTTCACAGGTCTATGGAAATGCAGGATCTAGCCAGCCCACACAGCCGACTAAGTGCTAGCAGTGAATCCCCCAGTGGTCCAAAACTTGATAACTCCCATATAAACAATAATTCCATGACACCCAATGGCACAGAAGGTGAGACACCATTTTTTAGTGTTTCAGTTTTAGTGTTTTCAGTTTTAGTGGGTTTTTTTGTTATTTGTTATATTGCTGTTCTTGCAGCCATAGAGATGTTGTCCTGTTTGAGGTGTTCTGTGTTGATGTAATGCCATGTGTAGAGCCAATCTTCAGTGTTTATCAGTAGTTATCAAATGTCACCAATAGCTTTTGTTTCAGGTTTATGTTCCTATTATAGAGTTTGGATGGACTAAGCTTAAAAAAAAGAAAAAAAAAAAAAAAGAGGCACCCCCCCCCAATCTTGCAGTCTTTTACACCATTTTGGTATTTATGCTCTCACTTTTTGCAAGCTCCTAAGGCTGTCAAGTAGGCTAATAAGACCGAGCGTTGAAATTTCCTTGGGCTACCTTGCTACTCTGATCAAGTGGCAAAAATTCAAATGGGTATAGTCATTCCATGTGGTAAACTGATACCTATTTTTTGAGCAGCAGTCAGGCAGTTGATAAGTTATGTTTGTTCTCAGTAGAATACTAACAGCAGAACAACCTGGCAGCTTTGCCAGTAATATAATGCATATAACAATGCATGCAATGAAATGCAGAAGGGCTTATATACTAAGCAGGAAAAAACAAAATCCTCTTTGCTATAACATTTCTATGGCAAGAGCGGGAAGGGTTGTACCTGCTGCTTGGCTGGCTGCATGACCAAAGATTGCAATACAGTGCTAAAGAAGAGCCACACAGCCTCAGTATTGCTGCTCAATATAAATAAATATAAATATGTAGTTAAACAACTGTTGTAGCAAAGATAGCCCCCTTTCCCCCCCCCCCAAAGAACTGGGTCATACTAGTGCTGCCAAACTGTTTTGGATCATGGACATGCATTGCATTCTTCCAGGAAGGGCACATGTCAATCAGGCAGATGTCATCCCCACTCAGTTCACCAAACATCTCTGTTATTTGTTCTAATTGGAGTCCTCTGTAGTGGGGAGGCTCTGTGGGTTATCAGATTAACAGCCACTTCTGCCACAGTTGTGTAAGATTCACTTTTTGCCACTGCTGTAAAAAGTATTGCTGCAATCAATTTTTGAGCCATTTGAAGATAGAAGAAAAAAAGGTAGCTTTTAAAAGAATAAATGAAGGGCATAATGTGTTAATGTATTTTGCACAGAAGAATATTTGATGTCCACAGATGAGTCATCTTCCTTTCAAATACCCCATCATTATTTTGTTTTTTCTACCAGACTATCACATATGTGAGTTTTGGTACAGGATAAAATGGCCTGACCCTTTCCGATTGCAATTCCCCCAACCAATGAAGGCATTTGCTGCAAATCCCACCGGGTTTTGTGCCTTCTGTGAAACTTGAAGGTTCTTAGTAGCACAAAAATGGGGACTGTTCCATGCAACACTGACAAACTCGCTGTCTGTCTCACCTTTGTGTTCTCAGTAGCTGTTGCGTGCAGGTTTATGCTCTGCAGAGTGAGCACTCAACATTGCCTTGTCAGGAGATGGGTGATGTATTTTATCTGCCCACGTGGTGACTTCAGGAAGCAAATAATGATATGGTAGGCATCAGAGCTTAGTGGAGAGGGTGGATTAAACCACAGTGACTTATGTACCTGACACTAGAATTTTAAAGTTCAGGCTTATCAATTTTGGTTGAATTCCTACCCTGAAAGCTGTGACTTGCAATGCATGTTTGCTCTGTGAGATGAAGCCAAACGGTTCTCTTTTGTTTGCCCTTTTCCCTCAGGTGACATGACCCTTCTCAGCACTGCAGACTGGCTGCTGAGCCCTAGCGCCCAGAGCCCCTCAGGTTTGGGGCGGGTGTGTGTGTGTGTGTTGTGCGTGGGAGCCCCAAAACTGTCTCCAGAAATCACTTCTGCCTGGCAACTTGGGTCTAAACTGAAAATTCCTGTCTCTGATTGCTCTTAAGTGACAATGTTTTTGAAAGAAATATAATCGGATTTATTTCTAAATTAGACGTGTGCCAAGAGACAAAATCTGTGAGCAAAGCAGGTGCTTAAGAAACTGAAGGTGAAATTTTTGCTATTAATCTCTTTTGTCATGAGAAAATATTTGGTTTGGATTCCTTGAACTGCTAAATAAGTTTGAGGGGGAAAAAAGACATGAATGAAGCAAAGGTTTCTTATTTTTCTATTAACAAAGAGTGAAGTAAAATTTTTTTCTGAGATTCTTAACACTGAATCCTGATGAGACACAAGTGGCAGACTGTAAGGATGCAGTCACAAGGTGACCAAACACCTTCCTTAAAACGCTGTGGTTTGCTTGCTTGTCACACATGGAGTGGAGATGTGGGTTGCTGAACCTGTACCTGAAACCGACATCTAATTCACTATGCGTTTACTCTCACTAATGTGAAAGAGCTCTCCTTTTGGGGTGCAAGGGACCTTCATCTGAACATGAAATAGGGCCTCCAGGTATTTGCATGTTATAAATATCTTGCAAAGATATGTTAAATTTGATTTGACTATGGGTGTGATTTAGGCAAGCTTCCATACCCTGCAGTGCAGGATATGTTCACTAGATGAGAAGGAGGAAGGGAAAGATTGGGGCGGGTCCCTCTCACAGAGTGGAATGGCCCCATTTCAAACAAATCTGTTCATTAATTCCTCTAAGCCACACTTTCAGACTTGTCGCTTGTTGTTGTTCTACAAGAGGATGTGGTTGGAAGATAGCTCACTGTTACTGGCTCATATTTTTAGCTTTGCACTTAGTGGTAAGCTTTCAAAGCACTCAATGGGGATTCAGTTGTGTGACCAAGTCTTGAGTTTAATCTGTGTGCAGCTTTGATGTAATAGCTCCACGTGAGCTTTGTTTCACTTAGAGCAGAACTGACCAGGTAGTGGTGGCCAAGGACTGCAGCTGAAGAAATTCAACGAGGGTTGGGTGACTGGTATTTATTTCCTTATATCTCAAGTTTTTTAAACAAGTCAGATTTACTAATTCTTGCCTCAGACAACAGTTCCTCTATGGCATCCTCCTGGAGCACAGTGATTTCTGTAGAACTCTTTAGTTCGTTGCAGATCATGAGACAGTCTCCACAAGTCTGGATATTTATGTAGTGAGAGGATAACATCTTGATTTAAAAGAAAAATTCATAGCTAAGAAATAATTATTTTGCTGGCATTTGTTTTTTCATTTCTTCTCTTCTGGGCCAGGCAGCACAGTCTTCAAACCAGCAAAGGTAAATTAACAAGGAAATTACAGATCCTGACCAGCCAGAAATTTCCTGAGGTTGAACACAGAGAGTAACCCAAAAATGTCAAGCTGAAGACAATCAGAAAAATCAGTCCTGGCATGACAAGATGGTGTTGATGATATAAATACTGCAATATTTGAGTTTTCCATGAGCTCTTTAAGTGTTTTTCCACAAAACACTCTGCCATAGGGTATGGCAGGCACTGGGCAAATGACAAAATTTAAACATTGGGCCCTGCATGACTTGCCTAAGAAGGTCTGTTGGGAAGAAAGAAAACACAACATTATTGAAGTAATGATCAAAATATTCATAGTGGTGCCTTATCATCTTTTGTCAGCGAATTGCTGTACGGGGTTGATACTGCAGAAGTTAGAGAAACAATAACAGCAGAAGCTGATGAAATGGGCATTTGTTAAGTTTGATCAGACAGCTGGTTGTTCCCACAACAGTGCCCACATTGGTGGGTGCACTTCAGAGATTGAAAGCAGTAGCAAAGCTGGAGTGGACAACTGCATCCTGCTTCTGCCTGCAGTGATTTTAGAATACAGATTGCTTCTGGTGGATTACGTAGAGTGAGAAACAGAAGCCTGTGGCCCATCATGATGATGTTTTATGCAACTGGAACGGAAAAAGAAGAGATGAAGCCTGGGAGAAGGAGCTATATTTTTCCAAGCAACTACACTTCATCTGTGTTAGGAGTATGGAGCTTCTTCTGCCTATTTTTGAGTGTTCAGAAGGAAGAAGAGAAGGCATTTTCATATCGAGGAGAAAGGGAAAACGGATAAATTGAAGATCAGATTTTCAAAGATACATAGGAAGAAAGGCTTCAAAGGGAGCTCGACACAAAAATCCTTTGGGGAAAAAGAAAAGATTCTCACTCTTTAAGTACTTGCTGCAACATGAGAATGACATTCCACACAAAAACAGTCAGAGCTTCCCACTGGGTGACTGCCTGATGGGTGGCCATTAGAAACGTTAAATCTGGTGAATGTAAACCCGTCTTCAGGGTTCCAAAAGGCAGTGATGTGTAGTGTGTTTGCTGTTGAGTTGCAGTATTGTAGATTGGAAAAAAATGGTGTCGGTGTCTTCTGAAGCAAGGTAGAGTGAGATGTTGAAATTCATAGAGAGGGTATGAGCTGTTGTCACAGTGATTTCTGTAAGCAAATTGTATGTCAAATACTCTTAATTCTAGCAATACTCTGTGGCACTCAAAATAGTCTTTCAGCGTTGCAGTCAAGCCTACACATTGGCAGGGAATGACTTTTAATTTGATTTAAATTATCCATAATTTTGTGTACTTAGGGGTGCAAAGTTGTGCTAGGTGTGCTTGGCAATCAGATACAGTGATCCTCCTGTGGAAGATAGTTGGGTTCTGGGACTTTTTGAGTGCCCACTCCTGAAGTTTGTGGATGACATAAGCTGATGTTTCTGGACTTCTGATTGAGAGTTCAGTGGTATGAAACTCGAAACTGATGCAGAGCCACCTTCATTATTAGACATCCTGCAATGCTAGTGCAGTGAAGGTAAACCATTGGTACTAACTCCTTCACTCAACCCCAGAAGAGGACAGTTGTATGGTGAGAGGCAAAGACTGCTGGTCCCAGGTCCTGGACTGGCAAAACAAGGTGAGGGGTGGCAGGGGCTGGCACTAATCCTTGCGCTGCTGCCGCTTCCGGGCAGTAGAACACAGACACACATCACTGCCCACTGACAAGAAGGCAGGGGCTGGCTTGGATCATCTTTGCTTCCCTGCTCTTTACTGTCTTCGGTATTACACTGGCTTCCTTCCAGGTTCTTTGTCTTACTTGTGCTTCTATTCTCCTGCTTCCCCAAGAGTCATCCTGCCTGTTCTTAGCACATGTAGCATAATGTTCTATTATTCCTCTTTCATAGGTTTTTGGCCAGTCAAATAACTTGTCCATTCCTGTGCTAGCTCACTGTAGTAACTTCTTTTGCAAGGCCTTCAGAAGGAGACTAGTCAGTAAATATTTATGTATTTATTGTGTTTTCTCTATGTATGTGCATTAGTTTGTGAAAGCTTTACCATCTTGTTTCCCCACGTAACATTTTCTTGAAAGAAAGGACCTCATTTAAGTGAAAAGTTAATAGAAATAGTGATTCCAACAGATATTTGAGGGAAAGAAGATAATCCAAATGATAAATGACATCAACAACAACAAAGTAACACCCTGGAAGCACCTTTACTTAAATATAATTTCTTTTTTCATGCTTCTCATAAATGTGTTTTCTGCATGTGCTATTCCAGACTGTGATAGGAGTGTGAGAGTGTGAGATGAGTCTGTCTCTGAGTGCCCAAGTCCTGTTGGTACAGTGGCTCTGCACAGAACCTGAGAAAGATGTTCACTACTTCACCAAAAACTGGAACTTTTTCCAGCAGCTCTGCAGGGGTACCAGCCTGTTGTGCACTATCTGTCTGTGTGCAGCTGTGTGATTGCACAGAAGACAGAAGCATCACAGCCTGGTCAGCAATGCTGATGGTGGGGGCGGGGGTGGCGGGGAGGGGGGGAATCCAACCCTGGATGTCAGAGTGCACCAGCAGAACCTGCAGGGAACAGGAGTAAAATATCTTAGTCTAACATCACACTTTAATAGACAATAGGGTGATATTTGAAGAGCCTTAGCCACTTGTGATTTGATGATTTAGCATTTGCACCTTTCAAGGAGTTTTGTTTATCACAGGTAGATGAAAGAGCTGAAACTCGGTCACACTTCAGAGTTAGCTTTTTGATCCCTGTTCAGTGAGTGAAGTACCTTTGCCACCTGGGTGGATGAGACAAGATAGGTAGTTTGCTGCTGCTTCTGGGTGAGAATGCAAACTGATACTATCCCTCTGTTCAGGTGTACTTGGCTTGCAGTCTAGCAGTCCTAGAGTTCATACCCAGGGCAAGGGTAGGGGACATTTCTTCCCACTTATAAAACGTCTCACCCACTTTGTCATTCTGCTTCTGCCTTCATGTCTCTTGCATCTTGCACACCTAAATGGCAGAACGGGATTGATATCTCCATGGTGCACTCTTCACTTGAAGCCTTCCATGTTCTCAGAGCACAGCTGGAAGACAACTGTCTTTGCCATCGGTGGCTGGGGCTGTGATGTGTGGTCATCCTGTCTTGCTTTGGCCAGATACTTCATGTGGGTGCTGTGCAAACCGCTACACATGTGCAGGGAGGTTGCCATAGTCAGATTCCCAACTGGGGCTTTAAGAAAGCTAAAAGAAAAGAAAACAGACCAGCACAGGTCTGAAAGGATTGTCTGAATATGTGCTGGTGCTGTTTGGGCAGGAGTATGTGGTCATTTGGTGCAAACTGACAAGGGAGCATGAAGGGGTAGAAGCATCAGTTTGGCTCTTGCATCCTCATCTCCCAGTGAATGACTGTACTTGTCAGATGAATTTGTTCATGAAAGGTTAAATCTTGATGATCAGCTGCAAATTCTATGAAAACTTGTCTCCACCCAGGTATTTTGAATTTTGTTTCTGGTTTTGCACTGTGGTGATGATACTATTTCTTTGTAAATGAAAGGGGTTTGCTGTAGTTGAGCAGGTACAATGATGTCACTCTTTCAGTTGTAATACATATTGTAAGAGGAAGATGAGGGTCATGGGAGAGCTGTTCATGAGGTGAAGGTTTGATATTTGTCAAATAGTGCAGGAGTTTTGGAGCCTTCTTCTATCAGAGAAGTGGGGAGAGCATGAAACAGTCCAGGCTTGGACTAGACTGTGCTGCTTTGATCAGGGACTTTGAAATATAAGCATAAGTTTGGGCTGCTTGTAGTAGTTACCTTCTGGTAATTTACACACAAGGAGATTCAGGAAGAGTCCCCTGCTTTGAGAAACAGGAGCAGTTAAGTCTGTTTATAAATAACCTATAACCTCCAGTCTCCTCTTTATAATTGCAAAATTCTTCACTAGAAACAGAGGAGTTTGAATAAAATGGGTGATGGCAAATATAATTAGGTTAGAGGTTCAAGGAGAATTTTTGTCCTGTTTTTAGTAACAATCCTTTGACATCTCAGGTGAGCTACGAGCTGAATCCAGAGGGTGCTTCAGGAGGGTGCTTCAGGAGCATGTGAGAGCAGATCCATAGCAGCCCAAAGCTTTGCTTCCTTGGACAGCTCCATACATCTCTGGTGATAGACATGGATTACTGATGCACTACTGTGCTAAACTGGCAGACCTGGAACCTTAAAAAAATCCCTTTACAGCTCTCTTTTTCCTGTGAATCTGGTGTGAAATCAGCTCCATTGCAGGTCAGATTTTGCCTAGGGTAAATGAGAGAGCTGCTTCTGCCGTGAGAATCTGGGGGTGAATATTTCCATCTGGTGAACCCATGGCTTTTCTTCTCAGGTTGTTTCTTTGTATAGCGAGCTTTCAACCTTCTGAACTATGTTCAGGCTTGGATAGAGGGAAATAGGCAGTCATTTTCTGGCATTTTGATTAAAGTGCTTGGGGAATGGAAGGCTTTTCAGTTACTATCTATCTTTATTCAAATCCAACTAGCACCAACTAGCACAAGGTCTGTTAAGGTCACAGTTGTTCTTAAAGATAGCATGATAGGGCTTATTTGTTATCACCATAATAATAGCTATCCAGATCAGGAATAATGCGAACAGCCTTTCTTCATATATTTTTTTCACACATTCAGGAAATGCAACAGCTGAGAGAGGATATGTAGGGAATAGTCGTGGTGAAAAATTTGTGAACCCCTCTGTCAGCAGCTAGAATTCATTTCCATGAAGACACTGCAGTCTGTTCCATGTTTTCCTGTGTCTTCAACACTCATGTTTAGCAAACAGCATTCAGTTATAACCATGGTTGCACTTGAAGCATTGCTCATGAGCTGTAGAGACAGAAATTCCATTTTGATGGGAATTTTTCCAAATAATATCTTTAACAAGAACCTGAGATCCACACAAGTGGCAAAGATACACGAAGCAGGCTTTTAAACCAATGGCAAGAGAAGTATTTACACCCACTTAGAAAGACATTATGTAGATTACATTGTGGATGAGATCAGATGAAGAAAGAGGCATGCAGAAATAAGGATTTGGGTTGGCAAGAGAAGGAATGACCCGTTGTCAAAAGGGGGAAGTGCCTCTCCCTTGCCCTTTCCAAACCTGGCACCAAAAAGGGTTCCTGCTAATGACAGCTGCTATTCCTGGACACGTGTGTAGAGAAACATGCATGCACACACCCATGGGAAGGTGACACTAAGACTTTGTGTCAGATTGGGTGCAGTTTGTCTTGGTTCTCTTTAATTCACTGTCTGCAGTGTCACTGAACTGCCTTGGTGAAAGGTGGGGTGTGCACCAGCTGTGGTGTGTGGGAAGCACTGACTGTCAGCTGGAGCAAAAGTGATGGGATGTTGGTAGTGAGATCAGCTCCACTGTTTTCTGAGACACCATCCCTGGTTAATCTCAGTCTGATGTAACTCCAAAAGCTAGCTTTGTAAAAAAGGATTTAAGAGCGTGCTGGTGGCTTCCTGGGAGTAGCTCTTGTGCCTGTTTGCACCCGTGCCAGCTCAGCCCATACTTGCTCCACAGATCGGAATGCTGTTGTTACTGAGATGGCACTGGAGTCACAGAGAGGAAAATCTGCTTGCTTACCCGAGGCTTAATTAAAAATCATTATTTAATAAGTAATTACAAAGCAGCACGAGCCAGGAGACAATCTCTTTTACTCCAATTCTTTGTTGCTGTCTAACAGCTGTGTTGGGTTGCGGGTGCAGAGGGAAAAAAATGTGAAAGTGTTCTTTGAAGTATTTGATGAGGACTATGTCTCCTTTGTTTATTCAAGGTGGCTGAGTACAAAGTTAGTTTTCATTCTGAGAGGAGAAATTTGCCATGAGGAAAGTGTCTTATTTAATCACAAATTCTCGTTTTCCTTCTGAAAAGTTATTTGGATGAAAAAGAATGGGCCTCAGAGGGACCTGTTTAAAAATTATTTCTTTTTTGTCTCATTGCTGTCTTTCAAGCCTGTAAATGTCTGTATGACCTCATCTAAATGTGGACCTTTATTGTTGGGTCTGCAGGATTAAGAGGAATCAGGACAGGTGCAGAGAGCTGCATGCGGACTTCTGGTTTGTTACAGTGTCTCTTGTTCCTTGGGGACAAAAATAACCCTCTGGATCATTTTGTATGTATTTGTAAATCATAGCTGCCAGTACTTTGCATTGTTTGTATACACAAATACATAAAATGCAAAATATCAATAGCCATGATTTAAAACATTTTGGGCAGAGTTTTATTTAGCTTGTGGCAGTAGTGAATGTGTGTGCATGCATGCGCAAGATTATTGGGTGCATATAGAGTATATTTTATCTCTATTTCTGTAGTTAAGACAGAACCAATGAGCAGCAGTGAAATTGCTACTACTACCACCACGACAGACGGGTCTTTGGACAACTTCTCAGGATCAGGTAAGCAGTAATCAGGCATGTTAAGCTCAGTACTTTTTTAATTTACCATTTTTTTTATCCCATGTGGTCTAAACTTGTGCACAAATATTAAAAAGCCTTGTGTGCTTTGTATCTTATGCCCATTTCTGTTCATCTTACTCAGGTGGTATAAATCAATAGTTTTTCCCCAGTAAGGAACTTTACAGCATCGGGCTTATTAATGTCCATGAGTGTTTTCAGTGGGAGTCTCACTAGGGAGTATTCTGGCCCAGAGTAATTACTCTTCTGATTTCTGTGAGCAAACATAGCTGCCTCTGTGATTAATGTAGTAATTGAGAGGTAGATTTCCCTTACTTATTGTAATTCATTATCATCAAAGCATTAATTCTTTCGTCAGGCTTTTTTCTCCCTGGAAGCCAAACACATCTTGGCTCTTAACGTGCAAGAGGCCAACATTGTGAGAAAATCCAGAGATGTCAGCACAGTTTTTTGCATAGCTGTGGATTAGCTGGGGTATTTCTAGTACATTGGGTTTTTTATGCTGCAAATCAAATAAAAAAGGATCTAATACTGTATCGTGGAATTCTATTTCTAGAGCAGCCAAATTTGACACCTCGCGGCCTGTTGGGCTCCAGCAGGCCAGCCCCTCTCTGGCCCTGTCACAGCCTCCAGTTCCTGCATGTCCTGTTGAGTCTGGAAGCACCAAACCCGAGGGCCAAAGTAGGGTTCCCAGAGCCTTTTCACTCTGCAGAAAGAAAAGGCAGAGTGCTTAAACCTAATTCTCTGCGTCTGCAGTGATCTGACTGAAGGTCAAACCATGAGATCTGATGTACCTGCAGCCTTGCGGCCACAGAAAAGAGATCAGTTGGGTGTGGAAAGCGATGGATTTCCCCTGTAGTTGGCCAGAACAGGGGTAGCTGGCAGAGGGTAATTATCTGTGCCTCATTTATGTTCAGGCACTTAGCAGCACTCTCTCCAGCTCCACTTTACAGTGGCCACATAACCTGCCACTGGCCCCTTCTGGCAAAGGCTTCAAACCCACTTGGTCTGTAGAGCAGAAACGGCACCCAGATGGTAACCAGAGAGGGAAGAGCTGCCAGAAGCAACACCCAGAGCACACTGGCCCAGCAGGCAGCTCTCTGCAGCACCCAGAGCACCGAAGCAAAGGCAGTGTGCTGGCACTGAGCCCTGTGGCACAGCGGTGGGCACTGGGAGAGATGCCACTGCTCACCTGCCTGCACAGGCGTTTTACACTAAGGAGGCACACACCTTGGCCTTTTACTGATGTGATACTGACTGCTCTGAAGGTCTGAGAGCATTTTAGAAAGCAGCTGAGATGGGGAGAAAGGAAGAGAAGCATGGCAGCACGTTGCCTGTATGACAGAATTGTGGTGTTCAAAGCGGCACCTGCTGTGTGCCGGCCGCGTGGTTTGCACTGAGGCACATGTAAAGCTCCTTCATAAAACACAGACCTTAACAATTCTGACAGTTGATAAAATGTTGTACTTGAGATACCAACAATCCTTTGGAAAAATGCAGGGAATGTTTCTGTTTGGAAATAGGTTGTTTGCATTGAAAATGTTGTCTGTGTGCGAGCGAAGAACAAGCTACTGCTCTGTACAGAGGGGCAGCTTAGCATTTCAGATATGTCGGCAAAATTTAATGTGAAGCGTTCTTGTATAGTTCCTGATAAAATGTTACTTTCTTTCTGAGGTACAGTGATATTTGAATTAAAATCTTGTGAATACTCTGAAATTATATTAGGAAAAATAATATTTCTCTTTGGTGTGTGTGTTTACACTTCTGTGTGCTTTCTTTTCTCATTGGTGCAGCAATTGGAAGCAGTGGTTTCAGCCCAAGACAAACACATCAGTTCTCCCCACCACAGATTTACCCTTCCAAGTATGATATTTTTAAAAAATAATAATAGTAATAGTAACAATAATAACTGAAATCGGTAGATTTTAACCTCTTTTAAAATAATAATTGGGTCCATCTGTGAAGTCATAATTTTAACAAGAACAGTTTGGGCGAGGGGGGAATTAATGCTAAGAATGTGTCTTAAAACTGCTTGGAAAGTTCTTATTTTGCTTATTCTTTTATTATCAATTTCCTATTGTTTTGTCTTTGACTTACAGATTCTATTGTCTAGCACAGCCTATGATTACGTATTAATGAAATAGCAGGATTATGATAAGGTTATAAATAAGTTCAGGCTTGTCTGTCTAACGCAGTGTCTGTCCTGTTTTCTGTTGTTTGTAATCAATAGCAGACCATACCCACATATTCTTCCTACCCCCTCTTCTCAAACAATGGCTGCATATGGGCAGACGCAGTTTACTACGGGGATGCAACAAGCTACAGCTTATGCAACTTACCCCCAGCCTGGCCAGCCCTATGGAATTCCTTCATATGGTAAGAAATAATTTTCACCTTATTTTATTCCCAAGGAGAGAGATTCATTAGGCTTTTATTGGTGATATAAAACATCACAACCAAACTAGGAAGAGAGAGATAGGGAGTTCCAGCACTGTCACAGGCACAGCTCCCAAACTCATTTTCAATATTTTAAAACTCCCTGGAGGTGAAAATCGAGGTAAATTGCTACCAAAGCTCTGTCTGCCTGATGAAGGAGATAGTACTAAGTAATAAGCAAATACACAAAAAAAATAAAAATAAAACCCAAGCTGCTGTGGGTGAGACCATTTTGCTACCAGACTGTGGACTGCCAGCAGACATAGCAGCTTAGCAGCAGGGTTGCATTACTAGAAAATAGGTCTTGTATTTCTCTGGGGGAGTACATTTAAAGTAGCTAATCCTTATGCTTTTAGTAGGGTATTTTGTAAAGATACATTCAAGTAATGTGAATTTTATACCACACAGACAGAACTCAGGGTACAAGTTGTGCCTCTTAAAAATCATTAAAACTTTCAAGTGCAGAACTGGTGAATCTTTCATCCTGAATCTGCAAGTTGAAATCCACTGTGTCTCAGGTATATCCTGCAGCAGATTATTGTGAACAGCAGGTACAAGAAACAGACAAGTTTTTTCTCCTTACTTAAATGTGTTTCATCCCAGGGCAGCATTTTTCCTGCAGCTACAGCCCTGATCACTTGCTGCCAAAATTCAGGCTACAAACATGAATTGGAACTTTCAGTTTTGGTTCAATTTCATATATTTTAAACAAAGTACTTCAAGGATATTTAAACTACATTTCCGACACTACAGATATGTGGATTCTTGCCCCTCAGCCTCTGGCTCACGTTGCTGATGGAACTTGTCTGCTATTTCCTGCTGGATCAGGGGTGTGAATTCAGAGAGCCCTTTCCCAACTGCACTGCTTTTGATGCCTTTCTCCTGTGGACACCTCTTGCTTCTGCTTGGCCCAAACAGTGACTTTTTTGCTTCTGCTTTGCTCCTCTGGATAAAATCCTGAGAGCTGCTTTACTTGGCTGGGGCTTTTGAGGTTTTGTTTGTTTGTTTGTTTGTTTTCCCCAGTCCATCTCTTGTTACTAGGACTTCAGTTAATTTTGCCCAACATTTTGAATTGCACAGCTGCTTTTGACCACTGAAATCCACAGCTACCGAGATTTTAACACATTTTGTTCTTTTTGGACAGTGCCTCGTGCCTGGGGCTAAGGTGCTCCTTGCTGATGTACTTTATGAGTAAGATTTAAAAGAAAATAACTTCCAAAAAAGCTTGGGGACCTAACACCAGATCTATTTTTGCATCCTGAAGGCACATCATATAATCCATGCTCCCAAGATAAATGACAGGGGGAACCCTGGGATGCTCATTTACAACAGGCGAGAGCTGAAGCCTTATTGAGAGTCGTATTTCTCCTCTTCGATTTGCTGCTTAGACCCCACGTACCATCTGCCTCACCTTTGTCTCACCCAGGCAGAGCTTCCAGAAGATAAAAGGAGAGGAGGCTTGTCCTGTGCCAAAGGAAAAGCTCTGAGTTGGAGCATTGGGCTTCTTTCTTTTTGTTTCTTTACTTTGGGTTTTACTGGAAGAAAAGCGTTTGTGAATTCCTATATCAACCTCCCTCAGATCTTCTTTCTGGGACAGTTTTGGGAAGGTGCTGCCTTGAATGCACCTCTGGCCTCTTTGTGTTTCCACTCCCCCCCCTCCCCCCCACCTCCAGCGTGCTGTGGCTGAACAGGCAGGAAGGGGGGTGGAGGGGAATGCCATTGACAGCTGCCTCCCAGGGGCTCCTGGCTCTGGGTCATCTGCAAAGTCCCTGAGGAGGCTGGAAAATTTCCTGAAGCTGCCTCCTCCTGCCTGCTGTGGTACCAGCATCTAGCAAAGGCTTCGCTTAACTTCTTTTTCTTCCAGACCCTGGCAGTCCTCTTGTATTTTCTCATTGTCCCTTCCCACTTCCTTGCATACATTAGACTTGGGCTGCCTCTGCTCATCTCCTCTTGCTTCATCTGAGGTGCAGGACTCAGGCAGGCCATTAAAAACTGGACTAGAAATGCAGTGCTTGATTTAGTTAAAGTTTCTCCGGGCACTATTTAATCAGCATTTCAGAAGCGCTTGGACAACAAATAGGGATGAATGATAACAAAGCATCTGTAGCGGGGGTTTCCCCTTGGAAATGAGGTGTCAGGTTCTTCACTGAGATTGTTTAATTACAACGTGAAACAGAAGCAGCAAGTAAGCATCAGGGAAAAACAAGTGAACAGGGTTAGTCTGGCTATCCTGTGCTTCATTAAAATCTTGTAACGCTGCTAATCTACCTCTGTGAAATATCATGAATGAATGGAAAATCAGCCTGTGGCAGGAAAGAAAAAAAGAAATAAAGCAGCTTCCTGTCCACATAGAAATTTCTTTTGCAGTTACTGGAAACACAGTTTTGAATTCTACCTTTCCCTGGCGAACCTTAGCTTGGTGTGCTCCTGCCCGTGCGTGCTCTCCATAGCCCTTCTCTCCCTGTGGCAATAGACACGTGCTAAAAATGCTGTTAATGAAGTGATTTTCTTTTCCATCCCTGTCTGATTATGAACAAACAGATCTGCTGTCACTAACTGATTTAGGTGCATTGTGGGCAGGCATCAAGACAGAAGGTGGATTGGCACAGTCACAGTCTCCTGGACAGACAGGATTTCTAAGCTACAGTGCCAGCTTTAGCACACCTCAACCTGGACAGGCTCCCTATAGCTACCAGATGCAAGGTCTGTATAAACAGATACTGTCTTTAACTATATTCAGTTAATACTACGGGTTGTTTCTTCCCTGCTTACTTCTTTACATTCCTAGGATAACAGTGAGTGTTTGCTTGAGCACTTAGCCCCAGCGTTGCTGCAGCTGGAGCTGAAGTGCTGGTTGCCTTTGAGAGTGGCACCAGACCAGCTCTCAGCAGTTTGGAAGATCCCTGTTAGTAACTTCATTAATTTTCAAACAGTGCCGTGTTGTAGTGTTAATACAGCAAGACTGGATCTCCAAATAGCAGTATTTTAATAAAGACAGACCGTGACGAAGCAAGCCCTGGAAAATGTGTCAGGATTATGAATTTAGGAAGTGCCAAATATAATTTGACACCTGAGCGTTTTTTTGCGGGGGGAAAGGAGATAAAAATACCTTCTGCAGCTGTGGAGGTGGCCAAGTAATGATTGAAATCTGCTGCTTTGAAGTCTATTTAGAAGCTGTAATTCTTTGTGTGTGCAGGCTGTTATTGTTGATTATATTTTGTAGCCTTACTTGCCTATTTTGCTTGCCTGTTAGTTTGCTTAATATCCTTGCAGATTGTTCTCCCAGTTCCTTTTCCTCCTCCTATATCTGGAAGCTGCTGGGTGTTCCTGGTTCTGCATTTTCACCACTTTCAGGGATATTTTAAAATATCTTTGTTTACTGCAAATAACTGATTTTGAATGTTTGCTGCAGGACTTTTCATCCCTGAGTCTGGCAGTTGGAATCAGGTGTGTTGTGGACTTTAGAGCTCTTGGCAGAACTGGATGTCATTTTAAAAAGTTTAGCACCTCTGTTATTGTCAGCGCTGCATTTAATCTGTGCCACCACGGCAGTGCTCCAGGGACTGTCTCGGAGAGGTGCTCTGAGACCAAGTGAATGATGTTCTGCTTTCATTTTAAGAGTATATTGATCCAGCCCTTTGCTCAGACACAGGAGATGGGGTTTGGGTGGGGGGTTTTTGTTTCTTGCTTTCTTTTGTTTTAATCTCTTTTTAGCTATGTTGAGCAGCTCTGTAAGGCAGAAGATACAATCTGACATCTGAAGCATTGCTTACTTGCAGTGTGCCTGACAAGAGGAGGGTAGTGTAATAGTGTGAGACTTTCATCTACATGCTTAATAGTGTGCTCCTGCTTAACAGTGTGCTCCTCCTCAGAGTAAATATAACCATAACCAGGTGATTGGTTTTGCTTTCTATAGACAGCCATGCTAAACCACTTAAACAAAGGTGTGTCACCCACTTCAAACCCCCCTGCCTCTCCGTAGGAGACAGCTCAAAAAGCTTGCCATCAGCAGCAGCTATGAGGAACTACTGGATTGCCATTCTGGTTTTTAAAGAACTGATAGCTCGTCGTTGCTAGGAAGTAGTTACTTTAAAGTCATGTCTGTGTTGCTTGTAATTTGTTGCAGTCATGCCACAGCTGTGTATCAGGATCCTGTTGTGCTAATATGCACAGCAAATGAAAGTGTAGTCCTCACAGAAACTGGAGGCTAGACTAAAACATGCAGGGTAGGAGGGCCTAAGATAATAATTAAACTGACGTTGTTTAAGCATAATCCTCACTCTGTGTTGGTTGTCTAACAGCTTTGAAGGCAAAGGGCTTGTAAGGTACAGAGCAGAGGAATATCAATTAAAAAGGATTTTAGGGAAAAGTATTGAAGTGGGTTTGCAGATGTCTATGGGAAACTCATTTGATGGAGGAGGAAAGGGGGAGCAGCATGGTATAATGTGAAAGAGTGCTTGCTGGAAAATTTTAAGAGTGAGCAGTGAAATTTGCTATGGCAAAGCTTGGATTCAGTGGCCAACACAGAGGTCTTCCTTAAAGGGTATTTCTTTTACTGCCATGTGCAAAATGTGTATGAGATCAGAATTGTCAGGGACAGAAAAAGGTGGCAGATGTCAAGAGATGCAGCAGATCTTGGAAAGCATTTCAGCTGTACATATTGAAAGGTAAAGGTCTAAAAATGATCTGCAAAAGAAATGTATTAATGATGACCCAGTTGGGAGGCTCTAGGGAAGGGAAGGTCAGAGGCACTGATTCTCACCCAGGTCTGAGCCTGAGTTCTGCTCCAGTTGTGCTGCACTGGAGCTGAGAGCTGCCTATCCACGAAAGGCAGCTGAAGGCTGAAGGTCTGGCTTGGGTGGAGGAGCCACAGGTTGAGTGGGAGAGTCTGGTAGTCCCTGTTTCACTTCTGTTGTGCTGTGAGCGGCATGGTAGTGGGAGAAAGGCTGCTACAGAAACCTTACAGACCATAATAACAGGGATAAGGAGAACATTCCAGATTAAAGTACTGGTGGAGTTGTTGGAAGCTAAGTGCAAAACAGTCACGTTGCTGACCAGGTCTTCTGTGCAGTTAACTGTTGGCAGTCTGTATCTAGACCATACGTGAGTCTCTTTTTAATGTTTTCATTAGGCTGACTTTTGAATTTGAAACAACTTTAAATTGACTGAGTTCTTCCTTTTGATTGAACGGCTGTTAAAAGTAAACAGGAACATTTGTTTCCCTTTCCTCATTTAATTTTGCAAGGAGAGCCTATTCATAACGTCAGCTATTATTTAAGGACAAAATTGGTTCTTTCGAGTGCAGATGAGGGTAGTGCTGCTGCTGTTCAGTTGTTTGTGCAGAAACCTCCAGAGAGGCAACTGAGTTTATTCTCTTTTCCTCTCTAGCACGGGAGCTGCAGCTTCAGCCTTGTCATAGCTTGCAATAGCTGTTTTTCATCTCCTGTCTGTGGCTGTTGAGCTGCTAAATGGAGCAAATGGATCCCACAACCTTGTTCACAACGAGCATTGCAAGGCAGTAAGGTCAGGGCCCTGCTGCCATCCTTGCCCACTGCAGAGGGCATTTCCTAGCAGCCTGGTTGCTGTCCTGCTCCCTGGTTGGGGTTCCCTCATGCTCCCAAGCTTTGCAATGGCTCTGGTTCCTCTCCCTGGGGCCACTCTCTCAGCACCTAAGGGTGTTGCCCCATGTGTGCAGCCAATTCAACCCAGTGCTTTTCCTGACCCTGCTACAATTACCCTGACTAGTCACGCAGAACAGTGTAGGGAGAGACTGACAGGTTTGACAAGGATGGGGAAAATCACTGCCTGTGGCTCCTTGCTAAGGCTTTCTGGTAATTGGGTGGTTTTTTTTTTTTTTGTTTGTTACAAATTTATTATCTCTACAATAGGGGGATGGAAAGAGGTCCTAGGTGTTTCCTTCCCTACCCGCCCCCCCCTTTAATGAGTATGTTAGTTAAGCTGTTTCTCATATAAGTTGTTTCATAGATGTTGAAAGACCACTTAGATGACTAATGGCTGTGGGAAGGGGCCATTGTTCCTATATTGGAAGAGTTCTAAGGATTGCTCAGTGAGCACAAATGGAGTGGAGAAGGGCTGGGGCAGATGCCAAGGAAAGAGCTCCATTTGCAAGTGCCTTCTTGAATATCCTGAGTATCCTACTGGAAGGGTTCTACAGCTGTGATGAGCACCAGCATTATTTTAGTTACCAGGACTGGGATGTTGGAGACTGTACTGACAGGTTGGTTTGGGAATTCATCCATAAACCAGTAAACGTTAAGGTATTTGGTGGTTATTGTGCAGTATAAAAATATTGTGCTGGATGGCTAAGCAGTTGCTAAGACAACAGGGGGGAGTTTGCCAAGGACTTCGATGTGCTGTAAGCAAATGGCAGAAACCTCGAATTTAAATACCCATCTGGGTGTCCTGGGATTCCCCAGGAGACCTGTGCTAAACCTCTGGGCCATTCGCTGCACCCCTATGGCAAACGTAGCCCATAGCAAGGAGATTGAGCTGAGGAAGCAAATCAACCTCTGTTGCCACTGCACCAGCGAGGACTGCATCCTGCAGCGGCATGGGGGAGCCTGCTCTCAGCAGGCTCCAGTCACCCACTGCTGCTGACTGGGATTCCCAGCTTTAATGTAGGTCCGTGCTCTCTGCAAACCAGACCTTTGACCTGCAGCTGACAGCTTTTACCGCGCTCTAAAGCTGCACTGCTGGCCAGCTTGGGGCTGTAAATCTCATGTATTCGGTAGAGATTCCAGCTCCTGTGGCTGTTTGGCTGGTCCAGAGGAGCAGCTCTACACTGGGCTGTGGCCCATTATTTAAAAAACAAATGGCAAAATCCGAGTACTTTCAAAGCAATTGTAGGCTGGCAGCTCTGGGTGGCCCACAGAGCCATTGCTGAGAAACCTGCTTCGTGTTTGTTACGGTCTGGGAGACCCCCTACCCCTCCTCCGTAGGAGCCTGTGCTGACCAGGAGATGAAAGAGGAGGCTGCATGGTGTGCGTGTCTTTGTCTGCGAGGAGGGATGCTGGTTGTCATCTCATTGCTTTTTCTCATTTACTCTTGCAAATTATTTGCCAAACTTTGTGTGGAAAGATAATGTAATCATAAAAAGAACTGTTGCTTGTTGTGTTTTTTATTTCTTACCTAAGAGAGGCCTTTTGTATCTTTTTGGAACGGTTCAGACTGTGCACCTATAAAACTGGTGTTTGAATGTTCGAATGCGTTGCTGCATCACTACAGTGACTCACGTTCTTCCATTCAAACCATGCTTAGAAATAAAATATAATTCCAAACTTTTGCAATTTAAAATATATTTCAGCTGTATTTTGGCTCTGGGGTTTGCTATAATAAAAAATAACATCTGTTTTCCAATTTTAAATTACATTTGAAATTACATGTTTTTCTCATTAGTACTGTTTATCTGTACTATCTTCTAAATTTGGATGTCAACTCTTTTGCTGAAGTAATGTGATTTTTAGTTCCCAGGATTAATAGCATCTATCAACAAGCACAGAGCTTTTGCACCAAGAGCAATGTACAAGAGAAGTGTTTAGTCATTATCACACCTCAAGCTTGAGCCTCATCTTCTACTCCCACTGCTGTTGGACACATTTCACATCCACTTTGAGGCTTAACTTGTGTGTGGTTTAAGTAACCTTTTCAATCAAAGCATTTAAATATTTTTCCTTCTGCCTTCTTATACCTGGGGTACCTATGGGCTTTGGTTTTGTTTTTTTTTCTGTTCAGCAGCTCCTCCCACATTCCTCCTTGTCTAGAAGTCACTACTTCTCCCAATAAGCAGCCACTGCACAGGGTTTGGTTGTTAATTGAGGTGTGTGTGTAACATCAGAGAATTGGTGCGTCTGTGCTCCTGGCCTCTGTGGATTTCCATCCCTCCTCACCAGCTTTGCTCACCTGCCAGCTCTTGCTCCCCAGGCCTCTATGTACTTTGCACCGAGGCAGCTTTGTGGTGAGGAGGCTGCAAACCACCCATCAGCCTTCATGAGAGCTCCTTGTGGGCTGGGGCTCTCCTACTGAACAGGTTCAAGAGGTCACTCATTAGAGACTTTCTGGTGGCTTATGGAGCTTCACCCTGTGCATCCATATGTCTCAGCTGGTGGCTGTATCACTCCTGAGTTATAACCAGTGAGGACAAAACAGCTGAAAGGGGGTTGCTGCCCTTTTAGTGGAACAGCGTCTCAGGTTAGGTATTAAACAAGAGTCCCCATCTGTCTATTTTCAGTGGCTGGTGAATAGGGGAGGGAGGAGATGAAGGTGGTAATTCAGTCTCTGCACTAAATTCAACCTTAGAAGGGTATCCCTTCTCAGAGAGGCTCTTTTTCCCCTTGTGACGTGCCTGGTAGACTTTATAAAAAAGAAGAAGTTTCATGGCCCAGAGCTGTCTATGATCAATCAGCAAACCCTAACAGCTTCGCAGCTGGGCTGCGCTCTGCGGTGCCAGCAGGGAGCCACGGCTGCTGCTCCTCTTGCAAAGAGCCCAGGCTCAGAGATGGGGGACCCAGTACTCGAAGGCAGGAGGAGAAATGGACCCAATGGGCTTCAGTGAGGGGAGAGGGGCATCTCTTGGGACAAGGCTCACGGTTATTGTTCAACAAAAAAACTGGAAGTAAAGAAGCCCTCATTGCTTCCACACCGCTGATGAATATTTGGAGGGGCGGGATAGCCTAATACTCAATCAGACTCGAGATGGCCCCTGGTTCTTGCCCAGATTTCATGGGTTTTGTTGCAATAATGAAACATAGGGTGTAGGAAGGATGAATTATCACTTTCCATATATTAACATGTTATAGAGCTGATGACAACCAAAGAGGTCAGCATGTGGGAAACGTTACAAAAACGCCATATCCATATAATATAACTGTGTGATGGAAGTTATTTTCCAATAGTGTGTTATAGTAATTAACATAGTTTTTCATTTCATTCCAGGCAGCAGTTTTACAACATCATCAGGAATATATGCAGGAAATAATTCACTCACAAATTCTACTGGATTTAATAGCTCACAGCAGGTAAATTTGTAACTATGACTTGAGGAAGCCTTGGCAAACAGGATTCTGATCTACTGCAAAAAGTAGCCCTTGAATAGCTTTCTGAGAAGAGTTTAACTTGCAGTCCTAAGGCTTATAAATGTCTTTCTTCAATTTGTAATTTTCCAATAGGAAAGCTAATTGTCTAGGGTTGATGTTCTCTTTCACGCATCCTCAGCAGTGTGTCTAATAAATAGACTCATGTATGGCTTAGAGTTGGGTTTGCTGCCTTGCAGCCTCGGGCCCTGCAGCATGCAGCCCAGGAAGCACACGTGGTGAAACTCCCACATGTGTTTGCAGTTACATTTTGGAATTTATACTAAAAAGTAGCAAAGCTGTGGCCGACTGTTCAGCTGCTGGTTTGTTTTGCAGGAATACCCCTCTTACCCTGGCTTTGGCCAGGGACAGTATGCGCAGTATTACAACAGCTCACCCTACCCTGCACATTACATGAACAGCAGCACCAGCCCCACGACGCCCTCCACCAATGCCACATATCAGCTCCAGGAGCCACCATCTGGCATCAGCAGCCAGGCGGTCACAGATCCTGCAGCAGGTAATTACATGGATTTTATGGTCCCTATGAGGCACATTTTTGTAAGTTGAAAGGGGGATGAATTGGACTTGGTGTTTTGTTTTTTTGTTTTTTTTTTTTTTCTTGGTGTAGTCACTAATTTGGTTTTTCACTCTTTCTTAATCTTGAGCCTGTGATGCATCTTACACAGATTCTAAAGAAAAATAAGAAAAGCTGGGACAAAAGTAAAAGTTTAAAACTTGTGTGAAATACAAGTTGTTTGTGTTTATCTGCAAAAGGCTTATGTTAAAAATGTCAGGATTTGGGAAAGTCTCTGCACTAAACCAGAACCTGATGCTTTTAAGATGTCTTCATTAAGAGAAATTCCATCGATTTTTTTTTTCCCTAAATAAGACTGAAATCAAGAGACCTTCAGGCCCAACTGCCCATTTGAAAGAGAGCTTTTATGTTTTTCACTTTCAGAGGACATGACAATGCTTGTAGTGGGTAGTTGAAATTGCATAAGTATTTTTCATTTTAAGAAAACATTTTCAGCAGCTCATCCTTTTTCCCAGTCATTTTACCTTTCTTGCTGGAATTTTGCATTCCTTTACTTGTTGAGATTTCTTGAATATTTGTACCAAACTGCTCAGTCTGTCTTTGCAAATGAGGCCTGGAAAATACTTTTACCATTATTAAAAAACAAAACAAAACACTAACATCTTTTAACAGTTCGAGCATGTCAGTAGTTAGTAGATGGCAGAAGTTTGCAGTCTGTCAGAAAGCCCAAGGTTGCAGATGGATTCTTGGCGATGAAGCAAGCAGCAACTATGATTTGGCAACATTACAAGGGGATTTTGGTTTGAAGTTTTGTTGGGGAGGTGACTTAAAGTTTTCTTGAAGTACCTGATGGGACTGATCTTGTACTTTGCTAGGACTCTTGCTTTTCTGCATGAGTGTGCACCAGAGGAACAGATGTTTCTTGATAGGTTTCCTGAAAGTAAGCAGGGAGGAAAACATACCTGGTGCGTGTGTCCGTGCACGAGATCATGTGTGTGCAGCACATCTGAGAGAGGAATTGTTCTAAGCACATGGATGCTTGTTGGATTCTGCAGCTTTTAGAATATAAGGACGTGTCCTGGAGTCTGCATCATTCCTCTGCTTTTCACTTTGGTGCTAAGTTTTTTGGTTTGTTTTCTTGTGGAATTATTTGCTTTTCTTTTCAAGTAGGAAGGAAAAACCCAAATGCGATCAGGTTTTAGCTTTTATCAAGATACTAGAAGTGAATTGTTGCATCATCTGGGTCTTGATCTTTTACAAAATCTTTGTGTGTGTGTGTGTGTGTGTGTATGTATATATATGTATATAT
>WBNM01032222.1:819204-838454 GCA_013399055.1 Ramphastos sulfuratus | reverse complement strand
TATATATATATAGATATATAAGGTAGCTGATACTTCCTAAAAGCAACAGTAAAGCCACATATGGGAAGAGTGGGTATATTTTTCCCAAGATTGGACTCAGGGCCTTAAAAGCTGTTATCTGTTGAATTAGTTTTCTGTGCTCTACAGGCCTGGGCAGGACTTTCCTAGTTCCTAGTTTCCTAGTTCCTAGTAGAAGCAAGGACCAGCCAGTGACAGTGTCCATTTCTTTTTAAGCTTTCTTCTTGCTGAGGATGTCATCCTGCTTTGGCGGGGGGGATGGACTCAATCTTCAGAGATCCCTTCCAACCCCTAGCAGTCTGTGATTCTTTGATACTGTGTTGGCCATATCTGGTCAGGTCAAGTTGGTGATTCTCTACCCCAACTGTGGTGCTGCCTGAGGGATGATGGGGAGCAGAGCAGAGCCACCACATTGGGTTCCTGTACCGCCTTAGCAGGATAGGCTCCAGCTGCTGAACTGCAGCTGTTCTTGCTGGATATTATATCCCTAGACATCTTCTATACTTAAAATCCCCATATAATCCGTGTGGTCTGAACTATGCCAGGGCAAACAGAGAACAGCCTTCAAACTTTATAGAGGCACCAGAATAATTTGACAGGCATAGGTGGTTCCTGTGAATTTGGCCAGTGAAACAGAAGAGCCTGGTAAGAAACACAAGAAAAAGAAAGGAATGATGTGCTCTTGTGACAGTTTTAGTAGAATTTTGAGGACTTAGGGAAGCTCGGATAATTTTACTTAGAATATGTTTAATTCCTCGTCCAAATATAAAGCAGTCTTTCAATGGTTTCCCACAGTTTCTAGTTAAATATGCAAGTTGTTTCGCCATGCAGTCTAGGACACCCAGGAATTCTTTCAGAAGAACCTGAGATTTTCCATGCTCAGTGTTTCTTCTTTTGGATTTACCTACAGAAAGACTTGATTTGGGGATTTCTGGGATAGCAAATTTTCCTCAGAGTTGTCATTTGATACTATCGCTGTATTGAAATCAATCCTGAGAAAACACAGCAATTAGTGAGGGGGGATTTCCACAACAAACAGAAAGAAATTACAGAATACAGTGTGGCAAATGGTATCCCTGTGGCTATATTCTCTGTTCCTAAGTAACCATTCTTTTTTATGAGAAGACGGAAGATTGTCCTGTGTAACAAAATCATCAAAAACTGCCCACAAAGATGGACAGCAGGGAAGGATACACTTCAGACACACGTCAAGTTGCAATAATACAATGCCTTGAAGTATAGGGACACACCTGCTACAGAACATGCCTGATGTCTTTTAAGCAAATCATAATGTAAACATTTTATTCCACACAGTTTTGTGAGGTTTTTGTCTGGGTTGATGTCACCATACAGTACAGAGGCAACTTCCAGGGGTCAGGACTCCCAGAGGACCAGTCATACCTGGAAAAGGAGGCATGCATTTATAGAACCTGGGTTTCAAATGCTGTTCTGACTAGAGAAGTCAGTATTGGGCCTGTTACACTTGGTCAAGGTTTGGAAGAAGGAACTCTGAGTGTGCGAAGTAGAAACCACCTGTAACGTTTTGTGTCTGCCTGGGACAGTGGAGAGAGGTGCCACAGCATAGAGATCTGACCGTGTGTGCCCTTCCCAGATGCAGAAGAGAAGCTGTTGCTATATGATGCACAGATCTTTGTGGAAGCACTTGGCACATGGAGAATTGGCTGCAGTGCTCCAGCCTTCCCCTGCAGTGGCTGGCAGCAGACACGCTGGGAGCATTGGGCTGAGCTTGTGCAAGGCTTGCCCTGAGCACTTTTCCAGCTTCTAGACATTTTCATTCCAGGGGATTTCCAAAGCTGCTGTTGTTTGTGTGTTTAGGGTATGTCTACATCAGCATTTTAGTTTGGAGCAGGAGTCTGCTCTAATGAGGAGCTTTGGCTCAAGAGTGGTTCTAGAGCACCTGGCTGGAGTCCTTTCAGACAAAGTTAACTTGGAAGATGTCCTCCAGAAGAGCTTGTAAATAATCCAGCCTCTGTTGAGGATGCTCAAGACGCTAGATCAGGCTGGACTTAGACTGAAATGACCTCACAGAAACAGGCAGTGAAGACTGAGGTGATAGTTGCCACTGCTTGTCTGGTCCCACAGACCCGACCTGCTAATGTGGTGTGGCTGCACGACCCCTGAGTGCTGCTCTTCCAGGGATGTCTTCATTGAACCCTTTAAGTCTTTTGGGAGCCTGATATTTTGTGCAAAATGTGCCACAAACCTCCTATCTCTTATCAGAACTCCTCCTCGTGTTTAACCTGGCTGCTGCCAGCTCGTCATCTTGCTTTACTGCTGGTAGAGGCAGGGGAAAGTTGATGCTCAACCCCTTTTTCACTCCAGGTTTTGTTGTGGGCCAGATTTTATCCTGTACTTCCCTGTGTTTGTGATGTTCAAGGATAAAACTCAGTTCAGTGCTTTAGTAGGGCGATCATTTCCACTGCTTGATGTTACAATATGACTGGTTCTGTAAAGTCAGCTGAGGGTGAGCAAATTAATGCCCTGCACCAGTGAATGCACAACAGTTGGTACAATGTAGGTGACTTCAGCAAGACCCTGAGAGATAAATCTCTTCACTTAAACATCTTGAACACAAACGAGGCTGAAGCAGTCCAGCAGAAACTACAACAGAATGGTAAGCAGCTGTTTAGGAAGCCATGTCCAGAGAGAAGTCAGTTAAAATAGAAGGGGCTGTGGCAGCATTCCTCAGTGTCTGCCTGGGTCCTGCGCTTTCATTAATCACTCGGTGACGGCAGAGAATGTGTTTGCCTATTAAAGATGTAGATTATACCATGCTGAAGAGAGGCTGCGAGTTCTCTGGAGACAGGAGGAGAACTCAAAAAATGGAGATGTGATCTGAATAGGAGCAGGTGTGAGGTATACATTTAGGCAGGAATGACGAGCCGCACAAATGTGGGATGGGGAATGTTGGCAGCTCCTTCCAGGCTCTACCTTTCCCTGCGGAACACTCTCAGTACTCCAGACATCAGCAGCACACCAAGTACCCTCAGCCACTGCTGTTGTCCTTGCTCCAGAATTTGACAGAGCTTGGGCTTGTGGAGGCTCAAGGCTTAGCTGGATACAGGATTCTTTGGTTCGGTTTGCTTATGAGAACCTGAGAACAACCATTGGACCATGAGCTGGTAACCCAGCCCTGTATACGAAGGCTACCCTCTTGAGCAACCTTAATCCAGAGGGTGCATGCTCTGGTTTCCCTTTAGAGCCATGGAATACGTTTCTTGCACCCCATGTCACGTTTCCCCCATTGTTTTCTGCCATCTGTCACACTGTTCATAACAGTCTGGTCTGCTCAGCAACCTCAGAAGCCCCAGGTATCAGCAATGTTGTATACTCAGTTCATGTGCAGTGTTTGGCCAGGTCTTTGAGAAACAACCAGTTAGGTGTTGCTTCCTCCTCCCCAGACTGTGTAGTGAATATCCTGGTTGTAGTGCCACATGTAAAAAGCAAGTAAGCTGAACATGTTGCAGATTGAAGTGAGAAGTAAAAGTGTCCTTTCTTTGCTGCAGCAGAATACAGTACAATCCACAGCCCATCGACGCCCATTAAAGATTCCGATTCAGACAGACTGCGGCGTAGCTCCGATGGGAAGGCACGTGGCCGTGGCAGAAGAAACAACAACCCTTCACCACCACCTGACTCTGATCTAGAGGTACACTATACTAGATGCCTTTCACCTGTTACGACTCTCATCACATCCAAGTATTATTTATCTACTAAAAAATGAAGTGCCGCTGGAGCTGTCTTTCTTTGCTTTTTTCAAGCAATATTTTTGTAGAACATAGAATATGTCTTCTAAAGAACCTTCTCCAGAGAAGAGCACCTACTTTCTCTGGAAAATATTGGGGCATTCTTTCTTCTTTTGAGTAAATAAATGAAAATAAAACACAGCCACCACCACCACCACCACCCCTGACCAAAACACCACCACAGACACACAAAAAACAAAAACAAAACCAAAAACAGGCTCCCAAGTCCCCCACAAGCCTTTCCCAAGTTGAAGAAAGGTTTGCATTTGGACAGGAGACACTTCTAGGACAAGGGTGGGTTTTGTTCTCTCCTGCTGTGTTTACGTTCCTCCCAGTGGCCCTTGCTTTATGTTGAGCACACATCCCCAATGACACACCACAGCTATCAGTGTCTACACTGCATTACTTTTCCTTTCCAGAACCTTAGCCCTTAGTTTGTCATCATAGGAAATACAGTCTCAACAGCATTTAAAACACTTGTATTTGAACACTTTATTCTTCATTAAAAGGCCATTTTGTGGATGATCATGGGACAAATTTAAAACACATATTTTCCGCTGACTGCAAGCAAAAGGATTATTTACTGATGTCAGCAATTCTTAAACATGCAGCATCTAAGTTCATAATTTCTACTCTTCAGGTGCCTAAAATCCATTTAATAAAGGACTTGGATTAAGGGGATTTAAGTGTTTGGCAGCAATTGGTTTTATTTTGGTTTTAGGGGTAATTTTCAAGAGCATTTATGTAAACTTTGTTTTTAAGACTTACAGAAATGCAGAGTTCGAACCCCAAAGATTAGATTTTTCAGAGGCTTCTCTTCATTAATTTATTTCAGTTTCTTTCTCACATCTGGCTGTACAACAGCACGTTGTACAATCATATTTGCTGTATTTGACAAGATCTGTAATTCTATTCTAATAGAACAATTTGAGAAAATGGCAATTGTAGTAAAAGGCTAACAGATTTTATTACCCTCTTCTGGAAAAAATCATTGTTAGTTCTGCAAACAAATGTCAGGGAAGCAGGAGTTTAATTCTATAACCACCTTGGTACAGTTTTCTCATTTGTGCGCTTACTCGTTCAAATTTTAACTTTCCATTTCAAGTATCAGCTTCACAGAGGAACAGATTGATTTGATTCTCTTTTTACAGAGAGTATTCATTTGGGATTTGGATGAGACAATCATCATTTTCCATTCCTTGCTTACAGGGTCCTATGCTAACAGATATGGAAGGGTAAGTGTTAAGAGAGTGATGGAAATTGTCAGTGATATTTGCTGTTCTGTGGTTGATACACAAGGAAGACCAGAACTTTAGTTGATTTTCTAGAGGCAAACCAGTACTGGTGTTTCAAGACACACAGAGAGAAGACTGAGGTTGTTTCATGTCTGCATATTCAGCCCTTATGGTCAGTAAATAATTAAATAGGATTGGGAGTAATACTTTGAGCACTCAAGGTTTGGTTTGTAGCTACAGAATACCTGAAACCTGTTGATATCCTTAACATCTGCAGAGGGTTACCTCCCCTCACTGTGAAGGCTTTCCAGGAGTGATTGCTAAAGTAACCTTGGGGAACTGTTCTCAGAAGAGTCACTGGTTCTAGAGGAATACAGCTATTCTTTTTCATTATGTGTCAGCCAGCTGAATTCAACAGCCTAGGTATGATTAGTTTGCATTAAGGTACTGGGCACTATAACTTTAAATGTTTCAACAGTTGCTGTATGGATACATATAGACAACAGCTTTGTAGAATATCAAACACCGACCACAAGTTATTTTCAATTTCTCAGGCCAAAACCAGCTTTTGCATGACACCCCAAAATCACCAAATCTGTGTCAGTTAGCTCAGAACGAGAACAAGCCCAGTGCTGGCAAACTCCCTCAGTGCCAGGAGAATCTCACCACTTGCTTGTGGGCACCAGAATCATGCTGGGAGAGCCCAGTCAGTGGTTGCTGCAGAAGTGCTCGTGAGGGCATTTTTTCCATTTGTCACTCATTCCCTATAGTGGTTCCATTAACTGGGGCCTGAACATAAACCCCTCTCCTGCCAGATGCTAGAGCTGAGGAAAGCAGCTAGTGTTCAGGTGTGAAGAGGTACAAACTGTGTGCACAGAGATAGGAGTGACTCCTGATGGCAGCTCCACCACTGCTGGCACTCTGCCCAAGCTGTGGCTCTCACCCGCTGGCTCTGGCTGCATGCCGCGTGCAGAATCCTGCATTGCTGAATGGCAGCCCACCGTGGGTGCTGAGGGTATTGGTGCTCACGTAGATGTTTTTGGCAAGGGGTAGCGATGTGCATGTCCTTGGCTCTCAGATACAGTCATGCAAGTGTCATTCTTGCTTTGTTTTCTGAAAGTTTCATTCACATCATAATTTCTCTTGGCTTATTGACAACTTCAGACAACACTTAGCAATTTCCATTAATATTAGAGTAAGATGGTGTCAGATGTTCAAAGCAAACATGCTAAAGCTTGTATCTGTCATATGAGAACTGCAGGTTTATTTGCACCAGTGGGAGGTGCACATTTTTAAGAGAGTGGTTCCTAATGATTTCTGGCCTGTAAAAGCAGAAATCCACATCATAGGTCAATCAAAAAAAATAAAAACTTGTTGAAGGGATTTGCTGTTCTTTTCACCTCTCTTTTTGAGTGAACTAACATCATGTTCTCATATGTTTCTGCACTGTGAGGGCTAGAAATGCCCTTTTAAAAAATTAAATCTAAGCTGCTCACATAATCATTAAAATACAAAAGCCAAACAAACAAAAATACCCCAATTAAATAACAGAGGATTTGGCAACTTGGCACTCAGCTCTTTTCATAATGCCCAAGTGAGTTTCCTGGTGAATGACCATGAATGATGAGCAGCCCTGCTGCCAAAGGGATTGATTTTCTTTTCCTGATTCTCATTCCTCAGAACTTCTTGCCTGTGCCACCCTTTGCTGTTATTGCTTCCTCATCTGATTTTATCAGCTGCTCTCTTTTTGGCTGCTGCTGTGCTCTGCCTTCTCCCCGCTTTTGTCCCTCACTTTGTTGGAATGAAATAATACCTAAACTGCTACATTTTTGTTTAAGGGCCACTTGAATTTTGAAAATGTATGAAACTAGTAGAGGAATATGATTTGTCTTTCCAGAAGAGAACAAAAGATTTCCATTTGCTTTTGGAATTCATTCTTTCAATATGTACATTGATAAATACGAACTTATCATTTGCATGAATTGACATTAGAGCTCCTAACACCTCAAAACTTATGTCCTGAGCTAGCTGATTCAGTTCTGGGATTTGGAAAAAATGAGAGGCCTTCTTTAGTATCTTGGAGCAGGTGGAAATACATCTCAGTATTGGTGCTGCAATGCCATGGTCTTTACACACATTTCCATTCCCCATGAAACCATTCATATTCAAAGGCTTTAAAGGAATTTTTCTTTAAATTATAAACTATTTTAATGTGGTTTAATATATTTTAGAGATTGAGAAAAACAAAGGCTGGTTTCACTTAACCCTTCATTTGTGACTTGCAGGCTTAAGTGGAAAATTAGCCGTGTACTTGAAGTGAACTTTCCTGTTTTTCCGCTTCTTGTTTCTCCACAAAACAAAGAAATAAAGTGGGAAGAGTTTAGAAATGACATACAGGCAATGTTTTGGCTCCAATGCCAGTATTCAAAACAAGGGGCCAGCTTAAGCAGTTCGACGTTGGTATTTCTTTTCTTTAGCTCGACTGTACCTCCCTCAGAGGTGTACCTGATTCTGACCATACCTCAAAAGGCACTCTGACTGAACCTGCCAATCCCAGCCAACAGCTTTCCTCCTCGTTGTCTGAGACCTCACCATAATTAGTTAGCAATTAGTGGCTTAAAGTTGCAAAAGAAGGTTTGGTATGGGGTTTGGTTTTTTGTTTTTTTTTTTAAATACCTTAGCCTAGCCTTGTTTTTGGTTTTGGGGTGCTTTTGTTTTGGGTTTTGGGGTTTTTTTTTAAAGCTTTTCAGCCCCCACTGCAATGTCTGACAGCAGAGTTTAACCTACTGCAGTGCCTTAAATCAAGCTGCTTTGGCTTTTCTTAGGGCAGTTGCCAGAAAGTGACTTCACAGATACTGAACACCCTAAACCAGAAAAGGCTTTTGCTTCTGTTAAATATGTGGGCACCCAGAGCTGCAGCCTGGCACAGTGCTTTTGCTAAGTGAAACATTCTGTAGGAAAAGGTTGTGTTTAATTGAGGAGTTAAGGCTGCATTCAAAAGCAATCTGCTTTGTTTCTTCTTTTAGGTTTTATGATATTTAATCTGACACTTTCAGTAGGTGCCAATGATTTTCTTGGTTTTCTCCTAATTAAATTAGCCTAATAAGTGGCACTATTTTAGCATTACTTTAGTGTCTCCTTGTTAAAAATAACTTGGATTGAAATGGTTCACAGAAAGCTTTACAAAAAGCCATTTTTCTTCAGACTCACAAGTGCGATTAAAAACGTTTAAGCATTTTCACTGAGATGAAAATCTGTATCCACAGCCATTTGTTTAGAATTAGCCACGTGCTGTCATAACCAGCATCGTGCTCTGTCTGCCCACTCATTCTGCTTTTCAAAGTTATGTTCCCGTTCATGGATGGAATCTCAGAAAGGGATTAGTTCTACATTGTTAGGTTAGCAGTTGCTAGTGATGGTCCTTTGCATCTAACCCCTTTTAATAACTGGGGCAGAGACTTCTGTAGAATGACTCCTCCTAGAGCTCAGGTGTGACAGAAATCCTTGTGTGGTTTAAAAGGAAAGGCTGATGATCTGTGAAGGGTGGTGGGAAGGTAATTGTGCACAAAGACAAGCAGGAATGTCAGAGGGAGAAGTAGCCTCAGGATATCACATGCTTTCCACCTCACCTGCCTAAAAAAGTGAAATAAAGGAAGACTTCTGTCTACAAATAGAGCAGTGTTAAAGCAGAGATACAGAACATTGTTTTTCATATTTTGAAGTTTTTCCATTTGAATTAAGAAGCCAAATGCTCTTTTCTTCTTTTTTTCCTGGTGGTGCCATTTCAAATGAAAAGCTTATTTTTAAGGCCAGAGTTCACCAAAGTAGCATGGTGCCATTCTTCTTTCCCACTTCTAAGGAGTACTTTTCCTGATTTGAGAAAACTTACTGGGAGTTCAGGAATAGATGCTTTGCTTTTTTGATGTAGCTTTGTTTCTAAATGATTCTTTCCAAAATTCTTTTCCTGCTTACTTTTACTCTGGTTTTTGCATTTCCAGAAGGCAAGCAGGCTGCCAACTCACCATTCCTTTCCAATTCTTTTGTCTTTTAGCAAGTATTTATAGAAAAATGTGTCAAAGTTCAGAGATCATGTTGAACCACTCTTAATGTGATTGAGAGGTGGAAAAAGAAACCAGGGAGTGCATCTCTTGTTTTTTAACTTGGAGTTGTCATCAGGTTTAAAATACTACATTAAATATGCATTGTCACTTCTGCAGTTCTATTTCAGATGCAATTCCTAACAAACTAACGTTATGAGTAAAGGGCGTCACAAGAGAAGATAATTTGTTCTTTCAAACTCATGGCATTACAGATGAGAAACTCTATCTCAGATGTATATATTAAGCTTTCTTTTTGATTTTTTCAGATTGAAAATATACAAAACACACAAAAGAACCCATTTTGAAACAACAAAAATCTGTAATGCATTTGGTAACCACAATGCTGAACATGCTTTTTGAGTTTATTAGCTCAGTAAGGAGTAAGTTGTTATGGTAATTTCTGTAGAGAAGTCGAAGTGTGTTATGTATTAATAAACAATAGATTTGTTCACTCTGCATGGGTGGGCCAAACTCAAAACATAACTAAAGCATGGTTTTGTGGAGAATCAAGGAGTGGGTTTAAGTATAATTGCCATTGCAAATAAAACATTGATATGATTTGCTTTAAAGTCACTAGGTATTCCCAGGACCAAATCCTCTTGCTCGTGACCAGTGAATGTTTATTATGAGTACCAACAGTATTATGCTACCCCTGACTAAGCTTGTAAACAGATTTAAAATTTGGAGAAGTTTTAGGTGAAGTGGATTTGCCCTTTCTGCATGTTCCAGGGAGCTTGTGCCAGGAAGGCACAAGGGTGACCACAGAGGCCCTGCTGCAGAATTAGTCAAGTTAAAATTTTGGTTTTGAATGTGACTGGAAAGTGTTGTGGTACAGGATTGCAGAGTGAGGGAATGGATGCTGTATTTAATATGTCAAATACCCTTCTTGTAAAACAGTTCCTCACGAGTGTTCTGGTATGTGTGCTAGGCACAATATTGATGGTGCACCCTTTAATTTCTTCTTTAAGGATCCACCCACTTCTGTGTCTCTTGGGCTCCGAATGGAAGAGATGATTTTCAATCTGGCAGACACGCATCTGTTCTTCAACGACTTAGAAGTAAGTGTTTGTGCTCCTAAAGCTCTTAAAGCACACAGAGGCGTTTTGACGCTTTTCTCTTTATTCATGGTGTTAGGTGGCTTGATAATTTGCTTTGGTTCCAGAGTTTTAATATGGAAATGTTTAGAAAATACCTTTATAATTTAGTCATCAGGTGCTACAGTAACGCCTACTCTAAACGGTCTGCAGTTGTATCCAAAGGTTACAATCACTTAAACGACAGAGTTTTGTCCATGCAGCTTTTGGTATTTGTGACCACAGGAGACAAGTTTAGAAGTGGCTACAGCAGAAGTGCCTCTAGACATTGGAATTCAATAGTCTGCACAGGTCGTTAAATGTTAAACATCAGCGTCTGCAAAGAGGTGGTGATTGGGTACATATTCTCCCCTCATCCCACTGCGGACAAGCTTTACGTTAACCCCCAAGAGAAATCGGAGCCTTCTGCCTGCTGCGGCGCTGGGCACGATGCGTTTTGTGCTGGGGTTTCTCCCACACAGCTTCTCCCGGCAGCCTGTGGCAAGAAGCCGGCACTGGCCTGCCAAGAGCTCTTTCAGCCTGCATAGCTCTGGCTTGGCAGGGCCTGTGAGATTGTTCTAAAACTACCCAAACTGCTGAAAGAGGCTGTCACCAGAGTGCCTGACTGCTTCATCTTAAAAAGGAAAGAAGCAATTTCTGATCATATTTCAATAACACAAAAACATGAAAACAGTCGGATTTCTTTCCCATCATAATGAAGACAGCTGTTTATTTAAAATCCAACTGTTAAGCAAGCCTGTGCTGGGGCTGCCAACACACATTAATCATCAAATCGTTGTTTTGCTGGATTTTAGAATAGTGTGTTACTCCAGACAGGCAAAAGAATCTAAAAGATTCAAATGCAACTTTTGCTGATCAAAGTTAATTGGCAGCAATTGGCCTTTAAATATTTCCTGATGTTTCCCTTTTCAAAATCAAGCAAAATACACCTTATTTAACAGATGAGCCAAAACCATTTGAAAAATGCCAGTGTGTGATAGACCTCAAATGTGGTTTGTCCAACATCTGTCCTATATTTTGATTTCTTTTCATCTAAAAAGAAACCACTCACAGATGATTTGGCAGCTTAGAATGTAATGAAATTATTTAAATGTACCTTTTTTTTTTTTCTTCCCTTCCATTTCTTAGTGCAGCATTTATTTTTCATACGTACAAGAAAATAGATTGTTCCTTTAAAATTGAAAGTCGAGTTTTCTTTCACTAAGGTAGCTGTCTGTAAAGGTAAGCCTGGTTTGGATTTAAGGAACACTGCTATGAGCTGCAGGTTCAGGACTGACTTTTCAGATTTGTAGAAAATCAAAGCAATGGTATTTATGTTCTGATAGTTTCTGATTTCTGGTTATAGTTCATTGTATTCAGAGCAGAAAATACTACTGTACCTTCCCAGCATGTTCAGTAAAGTTCAGTGTGTTTTCATTTGCTGTGCACAGGCAGATACTTAGACCTGTAGTTACTCCTTCCTACATGATTGTCAGAGTGACTGACTTGACTAGAAGTTGATCAGCTGCATCTAAGGCATAGCAGATCACCTTCTGTGGGCTGTCGTGTTCAACCCTTACCAGTGCAGCACAGCAGTTTGCTCTCTAAAGAGCCTTAGAGCTGTGGATGACAAAAATGCTGCTCTGGGTGGTTCATGGAAACAGAGTAGCTCACTGTAGGAACTTATCCCCAACTGGCAAGCCAGTATGTCTTACATGTCCAAAGTGTAACAGTTTGTGTCTGTACCCTGGTCTGTCCTCTTCATACACTGAGGCACTTAGGAGTCAGCAATGGTGTTCACGTCCTTGAACATGAGCTCTAAGTCCTTATATCTAAGGAACATGAGCTCAGATCTGATGATGCCCAGTCCAAGGGAGTGAAGAGCATGTTCAACCTGCAGGGGAGTTTGTACCTGCAGATTTGAGATAGGGAAGTCTTCAGAGCCTGCACAGTACGGGAAGCAGCATGCAGGGATAGAGCTGGCCATAGACTGAGGCTTCCAGCTCACCAGTAAGCCAGGGTTTGTGGCACGTGTCACAGGCGAGGTGTTTTAGAAGGACCATGTCCTCCTGGCACCGCAGCCGCAGTTCTCATGAGCGAGCATCACTGTCACTAGCAGGGCTTGGGCCCTAAGGCCTGTGACCCCAGGGCGGATTCCTGGCGTCCATCTCAGAAGGTCCTTGCCTGGTGGGTTGCAAGTTCAGGCTGCCCCAGAGTTTGGCAGGCTTCCATGAAAGCTGCAGGCACCTTGGCTTGGCCCTACCTCAGGCTCAGAGCATCTGTTCTTGGTGATGAAGGATGGAATCTGCACAATCAAGTGGTGACCCTGCTCAGGCCTAAGCTTTCCAATTCATCTGCACAAGCTTCCAGGCCAAGGATTTTGTGAGCAATGTTGCCTGCAGGCCACAGAGCTTGGGCATCCTTGCCCAGAAACAGTGTGAAGATAGGCAAAGCTGGATTTGGAACGCATCCAGCTCATAAGATAGACATGTCTGTGGGGCCAGGCGTAACTCAAGGCAGGAGCCTGGAAGTTGAGGCTCTCCTGCTCACCTGGGCTCAGAGGGATCCCTTCCTGGCAGGCAGAGAGGCTGAGGTGAGGGGCAGGCAATCATTTGTCCTAACTTTGGCCTGTGATGCACATCTTTCCAGATACCACAAGTTACTGTGCTTTAATAAAAGCCTTCTTTTCATCTGACATGCTCAAGGGAGCTCTGCTCAGGACAGCTCTGCTCTGGCCATCCTGGTTAGTGGGAAAGTATTTTGTCTCCTTATGAACTGCTGGAGACTGATTTAACATTGTGAAAGTAAGAGGCAGAGTTGCAGCAGTGCTTCGTTTGTGTGACCTAACTGCCTTTTCAAACCTGAGATTTATTTAATGTTGTTAAATTAAATTCTAAACAACAGAGTCATTTTTTAAAGCTATATAAAGCGAATCGAGGCCAGCACATGTCAGTTGCAAACTACTTTACCCATCCTAACTTAGCAGGGGGCACAGCCAGGTAAATGAATCATCTAATTTCTTATATGTTGCTCTTTATGTAATAGTAGTAATTATTGTGTTTTAAAATGGCATTTTTCAAACTCAGTGAAAACATTCAGTCAGACCTCACCATCTGTCTCTGAAGTCAGTATTCTGCTTTCGGGTGAGGCAAGAAGCACTTCTATTTTACAATTAGTTACTGTATCCTCAGTTTATATTAGTTCTTAGTTTACTGACTTGGGGAAAAGTAAGAGCTGGCTTATTCCCATCACTTTCCACAGATTTCTTTGAAGTAAGTAATTCCAAATCGATATAATAGCAAAGCGTTCCAAATCTTGAGTGACCGTTTCTTAACCAGCATGTTAAAGGGGGTGTGGCGAGTTTTTAACATTTTGAAAGGAAAATGTTAATGATTGCTAATACATAGTTTGGTCAAAATACCATCATAAACAATGTTTTCTTGCATTAATAGTAATTTCATAATGGAGTTGCAGGAGTATGAATGGCAAACTAGTAGAAATTAGGGCAGTTACAAAGATTTGGATGCTAAATGCTGCATTTAGACATCAGAATAGGAAGTTTAGGTTTTCAGCACTGAAAATTTTTGTTTAAATCTCTCCTACTCTACAGTAGAATTTTAATTGTGTGCAGGAGGCAGTAACTACGTTGATGCAGTGTTCTCTGGAGAATCAGAGCTATGTCATTAGAAAAGAATGTGTGACTTTACATGCTGATTATGTTGTGATAGGGATAATGAGGTATAATATTTTAATGGTATGTATGCAGCAATTACACATATTAGATGTTTCAGTGGAATTAGCAACTTGGTGAGGGGACAGAAATGTGACATCTGCCTATCTACATCTTTAAAGATTGCCTCTACTTACATATTTATACTGGCTCTCTTAAGAGATTAAGCATATCCTAGGCAAATATTAGATCTAAGTATGTTAAAGAAATAATTGCTGGTAGTGAATGGCTACGAACGTCTCAGTTTAACAGGCTAGTTCAGTGCTTTGCAAACTTTTTATTCCAAAATGATGCCATCTCATTAGACCTGTAAGTTATTTTTTAGCAATTAATAATGCTGACTTCAGTTCATTTCTCTGTAGATGCTTTCTTAAAATCCACCTGGGTGCATATAAAGGTGTCCCTGATGAAATTTCAGAGTCCAGTCCCTCTTGTGTGTCAGACACAGCCGCAGAGCTGTGTTACCATGACAAGGGTGCTGTTGCTTCAACCGGGTGACTCTCAAAGGAACTGCATTAGATTGCCCACACAGACTCCTCTGGAGCTGTGCGCGGTTCCGTCAGTGAGGCTGGGCAAGCAGGCGCTGCAGGGCTCGCGTCCCAGCCAGGCTGCCGGGCAGCACTTTGCCCTCTGTCCTGCCCTCCCGGGATCTGCAGGAGTGCAGCTGTCTGTGTGGCTGTGAATCTTCTGCTTCTCCACCCTGTCAGATACAGTTGGAGTGATGCAGGAGCACTGACAAGTCCTGCTCTTTGCACACATGGGAACATACCTGACTCTCATGCCTTACACACACTTTAAAGCAAAGAATTAATGGCATTTTCATCCCTTCACTCTCACGCTTTGTTTGTCCTGTAGACCTCTCCCCTCTACACATGTAGCAATAAATCCTTCCAGGGACTCCTCCAAGTTTCTAACTGCCAGCTTGGATTTACTCAGTTCTGTAAGTCAGTACGGAGAAGTTAACTGCCAGGTATTTTTTATGAGAACTGCCCTTGGTAGGTTGCGTCCTGCACATTCTCTGTGTGGATGAACCTGCCCTGGTTTGCAGCTCCCAGCTGTGGACCATCAGCATTTATCAATCCTGCTAGCTCATCTTCCCCTGTAAGCTCAGGGCAGCTTTTGCTGTGCAAGTGTGACTGGGGTATCTGACCCCCAAAGCATGCAGAGCCCTTCTGTTCCCTGAAGAATTGCAAAGGACCTCTAAGGCTCACACTGCACTGAAGCAGACACTGATGGATCTCGTAGTGACACCAGGCACCACAGGGACTGCTCCAGGGAGGTGGTAGTGAGAGCTCAGGCAAGGAAGGGAAGAGCTCAACGGTGGCACTGCTCCTGTGAAGCTTGGTCACAGAACACAACTCCTCAGCTTCAGTTCCTCTTTGGCTTCTGTCTGAGATTCTTGCAAGTGAAACTATGCTGCCTCCCTGCTGCTGGAAACAAATGCACCATATAAATCACTTCTCGGCCTCGAGGAAATCTTTTCTTCATGACAGGGACAATTCTTCTTTTCATCAGCTGAGAATTTTCTTCTTTGTAGGTCTTGGTAACTCCACAGGAGACTAAGTGACTTTCCTCCCAGGTCTTCCAGTGGCCATGCTCAGAGTGATGTCCCCAGCACACTGCACATTGACCTGTAGGAATGCCTTTGAAGCAACAGAGCCATATGTTCTGTCTCTTTAATCTGGAGGCTAAAGGGAAAGTATTTCCCCTCAGATGCCCATTTTTTAATATGGCACAGAGTCAGGCTGGTAGCTTCTGGTACAGCAGCACTCCAAGGCATGCTTTGGGATCATGGGCATTATGATAATACACATCATTGAATAATAATCTTCATCAGACTTACAGTGTGCAGGTTACTGCACATCTCAAAGAACCATGACCACTGCAGGGTAAAATGCTGCCCTTTCTGGAAACATTTTAGTACATCTGGTCCTGGAGTCGGGTAATCCAACATGTGAACTGCTTGGCTCCGAGCCAGCCCTTAAGTGCAGGCTTCTGAGCAAGCTCCAGAGCAAGCTGGGAGAGCAGGCTGGCTGCTCTTAGCAGTGTGGAAGCCCCCATGTACTCTTTTACACCTTGTGGAAATGTCACAGGTATGATGCTGCCTGGATTTAAACTGAAATGTTACAGATGCCCAAAGTTGATGATGGGAGTTGGGGAGCTGCAGAGACATAGCCATGCATTATGAATACCAATGAACTCAAGTCTATCTGCTACTACAGAGGTCAGGACTGTAGTTAGGATTTATTCCTAAATTCCTCAAGGAATTTATTATTTGTTTATAACCTAAACATCAAAAAAGTTCCACAAATTCAAATAACTTTCCTGAGCAGCAGATTTTGTGCTTTGGTCTGATGAAGCTGACAGATATGTCAAATCTCATACCGCCTGTCGAGACCCTGCTACAGCTGCAAGTGCTGAAGGGTGCAAGTTATTCCAGCTAAGATCAACATAAATTTACATTCAAATATCTTTCCCAGCCCACCTGTTCTGTTCACGTAATGTAGTTATTCTGTGCTGATTCTGCCACTTTGAGCCAAACTGTTTCTTTTCCTCACTAGGCTTTTTCAGAGAAGGGGGAACTCTGAACAGAAGAGAACGTAATAGTTGCCTTTTAAAAAAGGCTCTCCCTGTTGATTTGGGTACCATCTCAAACCACAAACCTCAGAGTTGCATTATCCAGGCTGGAGATGTAAGTTTTGTAAAATTATGTGTTTTTATTTCGGGACAGCTAGGTGAAGCTAAGTGCCATTCTTACATCTCATTCTGCAGGTTGAGCTCTCTAGCCTGTCCTCACATAAGGTCAAAGACTGGAAAACCAGTGTAAGCATCTCAGCAACCTGCATGCTAGGTTGTTTCTATCAGCTTCTGCAGCCTGGGTTTGATTTCGACCTGAACCTAAATGTTGTTTACAAGCTGTCAGTATCTTGAGAGCCAGGGTACAGCTTGTGGCCATCTGAGTGCTGCAATCGCAGCGTAAGGTCTAAAGAAATAGGCACACAGGTATACTGTGCACAGAGCTGTCTGTGCTGGGGTTTATTGCAGGAATTCTGTTAAAATGTTGCTACAGGGGGGGAAATGGAGCAGTGCCTTTGATTTTCTTTTAAAAGCGTAAAAGCAGTGCTCGAAGCTGGTTCCCAAAATGTTTGAGTTTCACAGTCTCGGAAGATTTCTGCTGTTTCAGTGTGGTTACAGCAAGGCCTCTATCTGAATTTCATCCACTCCACTGGTCTAGTGAAACTGTAAAGAAAGAGGAAGTGGATTGTTCCCATCACTTTTTACATTATCATTGTAATTTTTCAGTGTTTTAAAGTAAATTTTGATTGCTGTTAACCGTAACACGTAACAAGTCATCTTTAGACACCAAGTGATTCTGTAGTGGGCTGAGGTGATCTCAGTGTGTGCTGTTAAAGTATGAGGGTTTAATGAAGGGGTAGAAAATGTAAACAGAAAGTTTAACAAGAGGAACACTGAGGAATTGAAGGACTGGAGGATTTGGGGTTTATTGGCTTTTTACAGGATCCTCATCCATTTGCAACAGGGCAGTCAGGCATTTTTGGAATATTACATGCAGCCAGGAGGTGACCGTTCTTCATGGTCACTGACTACTCATACAAGTACTGAACTCAGCTGAATGTAGTTGACACAGGAAGATCAGCTGGATCTGAGCAAGTGATCCCTTCTGCACTGCAGAAAGTCATTGGGTCAGTTGAAGGCTCTCCTCTTTGCCTGTGTGTAACCGGTGCTGCGGACATGAAGTGTGGATTGCTGGGGGAATGGTCTCTGCCCTACCTTTGCCAGGGCAGAGACAGCTGTGCCAGCAGCTTAACTCCAGTTAGGGGTTTCCAAGAACATTCTCTGACTGAAAAGTTTAAAAATACAAGTCAAATATTTCAGTGCATTTATTGGTAAATAAATGTGTATGTTTTTCTTAAAGTTGTGTTTTACCAAGACCAAAACTGCCCTTATGGCATGAATCAAGCCATAATTACCTACTAATAAAGGTTTATGAACAGGGTAAGGAACCCAGTGAAAACGTGCACCACCTTCTCTGTTCTGTCACTGCAAGAAATTTAGACAGAAGTTTGAATACAAGCAACCTCTGACTCCCAGACTGTCAAGTGTACTGGCTAACAAAACTGACATCTCCTTCCTGGACCTACCCTCCACAAGCCTGGTGTTTAACCAAGCAAAGGCAATGGCTAACAGAAGTATAGTCCACACAAAATGATAAAGCAAACAGGTATTTTCTTAATTGTTTCATCATCTGGTAAATTCATACATCTTCCCTTACCATAGGAAGGCAGGGAAACTGAAGAGGGGGGAAAAAAAGTTTTGTGTGACTCAATTTTTAGTTTCTGCTCAGAACCACACTCAAGCATCTGTGCTATTGTCTTATTTCATGTACTGATAACATGTCTGGAAGTTTAAATACAGTCTTGTATATTAAGAAAAACCCAAACACTGAGTGAGTGATTCCAAATCAGTCATCTTTTCTTTTTTATTTTCTTTTTACTTAAAAAAAAAAGGAGTACCATGAAAAAACAGATTCAAATCTTGCCAACAATGAAACTTTTTTTACATCAGCGGCATGGTAATACAGCTTTTCTGTATAAACTTCATCTGGCCATGCAAAGGGTTAAGCTGTGTGATTTCAGGATAAAAGGTTTCCTGAGTTGACTATTATTGCTATAGTCTGCCAACAACTTTGCAATAAATGGAATGATTTTTATGGGAATGTGGTTATTCACAGCAAGACTACAGTTGGTGTCGGTATGAAAAATTCTTCTTTAGCAGATTCTCTCAGCAGGGATAACAGATCTGAAAGAAAGGCAGAAAGGAGTTACAGAGAGCTCTGGCTGCTGTTGGTGACAAATTGTGCTTACAGAATAATGGGGTAAGCCATTGTAAAGGAGAAATCAGAACAACAGTAAATCAGTCTTGCTCCTCTGAGTTCTGCTGTTACAAAGCAAGTTGCTTGTGCTTGGTGGATCATTTGATAACTCTCTGTTTCTCTTGGCCATAAAGCCAGTGAGACTTCTTGGCTTCCAGTTGCAGGGGCATGAAATAATGGATCAAAAATAGGTGACATTACTGCAAAGTTGTACCATTGTCCTTGAGATAACACAAAATATTGGTAGGTATGAATTTAAATAATTCAGGAGAAAGGAGAAAAAAGTCATAGAATCATAGAATGGTAAGGTTGGAAGGGACCTCAAGGATCATCTAGTTCCAAACCCCTGCCATAGGCAGGGACACCTCCCACTAGTACAGGTTACTCAAGACCTCATCCAACCTGGCCTTGAACACCTCCAGGGAGGGAGCAG
>WBNM01032222.1:773646-819054 GCA_013399055.1 Ramphastos sulfuratus | reverse complement strand
TGATCACCACTCTCTGCGTGCCACCATCCAGCCAATTCCTTACCCAGCAGTGCTCCACCCATCAAGTCCATGTTTTTCCAGTTTGGTGACCAGGATGCCATGTGGGACAGAGTCAAATGCCTTACTCAGGTCCAGGTAGATGACATCAGTTGCCCTTCCCTTGTCCACTGTCGCTGTGACTTCATCATAAAAAGCCACTAAATTTGTCAGGCAAGATCTGCCCTTGGTGAAACCATTGCTGGTTACCACCAATCACCTCTGCTTTGTTTTCCATTTGCCTTAGCAGAGCTTTTAGCGGGATCTGCTCCATGACCTTGCCAGGCACAGAGGTGAGGCTGACTGCTCTGTAGTTCCCAGGGTCATCCTTTTTTCCCTTCTTGAAGATGGGTGTTATGTTTGCCCTTCTCCAGTCAGCAGGAACTTCACCAGCCTGCCATGACCTTTCAAATATGATGGACAGTGGTTTAGCAACTTAATGTTCACACATGTCTATTTCAATTAGATTTTAATATTACTTCTAATTATTAATTATAATATTTATGCTTTATTATATCTTAGTAGCATTTCTCTATTTTCTTACTTGTGTATGTTTTGGGTTTTTTTAAGATTAGTAGAAGCTTCCTTTTACTAATGGAGATGGAGAATGCATTAATATATCCATGAACTTAGCTGGCATTAACAGTTACTGCATTTAGCTTTGGTTTGTGATAAGCCCTGATAATGGTTAAAAGATTAAACTGTTGATTACCTCTGCAGCATTCCCTTAGAGCTGCTACTCCCTTCCATTTAAGATGAGGAGCAAAGCTGCACAGAATTTACTGAAAAAACAGCATGAATATTCTAAATGTCTTAATTAGAAATATTTGAAAAGCAGTTTTGTTTGAAAACAGCTTTCAAAAGAGCATGGTAGTTGAAGATGCAGCTGAAAGCAGCATTGGCTCTTGATGAGTGTTGGATAGGTTTTCATGTGTGAACATTCCTGTTGGTTATGATCTTGTTTGTCTCTTGCTGTATCACAATTGGTAATGCAATGGTTCAGCTTTTCATTAAGTGTTAGGTTTTACAAAATGACCTTCATTTAGCAATGAACAATGGACAGAAGTTCATGTTCAGACCACTGTACAAGGCTGTTTTTCCTCAAGGAACCTCTCTGATTTTGGCAGAATTTGTCTGATTTGACTGTAATTGGGGGCTGGATTCTGGAGAGTCCGAGAAACTTTCAGTTCATTGCTTACTGACTGTTGGCTGGGTGTTAAACAAAAATCAGCTGTAGTCACTTATTACAACAACGGGTAGAAAGGACTGTAGAATATACTGAAAACAGATATCTGGTCCATCCGACTCACAGAAATCACAGTAAAGACTTTCAAGCAAGCCTTAGTCCTGGTCCTTAGTAATGGTTGCAGGGAAATCAAAACTTCAATTAGAGCCAACTAAATTATCTCCTTACCACCCCCAAATTCTGTAAGGATGGCAGCTGATCTAGTCCTGGGTCACCCAGAGTAGCACTGCTTTTATTTGTAGATACAAACCTAATTTTTAAGGTATTCTTTAAGTCCTGTAAAGAGTAGGAGAGTTCCCTTTCTAATCCATCAGCAACCATGGCCTCCCTTCCAGCAGGCATCGCAGCAGTTATCCTAACACATTCAGGCTGAGACACAAAGCCCATCTATTTGCATTTAGCTTTCCAGAGTGGCAATCCAAAAAACAGCTCAGCTTCACTGCAGGAAGGAAGGAAATAAAGGAAAGGAAATACAAATCACAGTAAGGAATTTTCCCTGATAGGTATATGAGGGAATGTCTGGAAATAGTTTCTCATCTACTTGATACTACAACCATGGGTGATTTGCAGAAAGGTGATGAAGTTCCACTTCATGAACATGGGGCTAAATGACACTGCTCATGTAGCCGTAGGTAAATGCAAACAGAACAGAAATGCAAAAGGAAGTTTTCATTCCTAGGCAGAGCTGTGGCTTCGCTTTGTGTGACTCACACGACACACAGGGCGGCCTTGTGGAATGTGCTGCTCTGGGGCAAATGCCTCCTTAGCTTACTTGAGAAGATCACTACCATAGGCTTATTCAACTTACTAAGTGTGTGACTTCTTTCCTTAAATGTACCCAGTGATGAGCACCTGCATATTAGGTGCCACTGAAACAGACCCTATGTGATTTCTTTTCTCAGGCAGTCAGAGCTCCTCACACACATACAGCTCAGCTGAAACATGTAGGAGCCTATCAAGCTCGTAGCATCACTTGAACACTTTATTTTGCTTTCCTGTTTTTTCTCTGGATGTAAGGCTGTGGGGTGGCACAAAAGCTCTTGCCTCTCTCTAACTGCTTTCTGCAAGCCCAAGGTTAGTTGTCCTCAGTTCCAGCTGGACAATGCCATGGTGCCTCAGCTCATGTCCTACTTCTGTCACTGAGTAGACATACGGGGTCAGCATCTGCCCCACAACATTGAGGAGCGACAGAAAAGGGAGGAAAACAATTCAAAATGTTGTGCACAGGTCTTCAGACTGCCCACAGCAAAAGTTCTGGCTGCCTGCACTGGCAGGATGAGAGGAGAGGATTTAATCCCAGTCTTGCCTCATTAGCATTTAATCAGAAGGATGTGAGATGTGCTAGTCCAGGGCATTGTAGCTTTCATTTAAACAAAGGGATTTAGCAGATCAGCAGCAGCTCCAAGGCAGCTCCAAGGCAAAAGTTTAAATGAACTGGTCTGAAAGGACTGAGAAGGAAAGCAAGCTCATATTTTGTGAAAATTCCCTGTGACCCTCTCATTTCCTGAGACAGGGGAAACCATTTTTGGCTTTTATGGAAAAATCTTTGGTTTTGTAAATTTAATCTTGAAATTGTTTACAATCTAAATCTCCTCGAACAACCTTTGGTATATGGTTTCAGTAAAATATAAATGTTCCTAGAAGTAGACTTTCAAGTTAATACATTTGGGAATAATTCATGGCATGCTGACCAGGTTCATGGCTTCTGTCACTTCTTTAAACATATTCATATTTTATTTTCACTGGCTTTCATTACTCATAGATTTTTTTTTTCTTTTTACAAAAGTATGTATTTGCAGATACCTTCTTCACGACATGATTCGAGTTATTTACAATGTGAAGTGCTGAACTTTAGAGCGAATCTGACATTTTGAACTTAACACTGTCCTGTCCAGGAGTGACACAGACTCCTTCAACAGAAAGATTGAGTGGTATTTAGCTGTTTCTGTCTATGGGTAAGACTCTTTCTCTGACACCCTTTTTCATTCTCTTTTCCTGCAAAATATACAGAAATAGAATAACAAATGATTTTGTCAGAGTTGCAGCAAGAACTACTTGTTAGAGAGTCTGTCCAAAACACTTCAAGCAAAACTGTAAGCATATTTGGAGCAACAGGCAGCGTGTCTGAACTGGAACCCAAACCACATCTACTCACTAAAGCAAGGGAGAGAGCTCTGGGGATGGAGAACTGCACTTACTGTAACTGTCCAAAGCTCTGCTGACCCTCTGCTAGAGACAAGGATTTGCTTTTTGCTCTTCCTTTTCAATAGAGAATCAGGTAATGCATACTGAGACAGTGTCACTTCTTGCAATAGCTGCTTCAGGACAGCTAGGAACTCAAAAGGGCTAGCAAAACAGGGCTTGCTTTGGTGGGGTGGCTGTAACCGTCCTGATTCAGTTGCTATATAGGTACTTCTTCAAGTCATGTCTTTTTTAAAATTGCATTCTTCCAGTTGTAAGGTGCAGCTGAAATGAGAATGCAAACCTTGATTTTAGTGTAGCTAAAGTTGCAGAATAAGATCTGTATTTATTTTGGAACAAACACTGCTTACTTTTGGAGCGTCAGACTTAATCCAAATGCTCTTGTTTGTGTGAGCAAGCAAAATAGGACTTTAATATTTTTTTCTGTTAGCAAAGAATGGCATCCATTGTGTGTTCTGTAAGGGTTCCATCTTTGGTGCAGGAGAGCACTCCAGAGTCACTGGCCATGAGAATGAGTGTTAGAGAATTTTGGTTCTTCATCTTCACTGTTTATGATAGCAAACAGTTTATATAGGTAATAGCCTTGTATTTAGTTGGTTTTTGGTTTTGGTTTTTTTTTTCCTTTTTCTTCTTATGCTGTGCTATTTTAACAGTAAAAGCTGGGCTTTGGGGGTTGGTGTGGCTTTTTTTTTTTTTTTTAAACACTATAAGCTTCCCTTTATAGTCTATACTGGGAGTGTTTGGAAAAGCCTTCGCAACCTCATGTAATTCCTGTTCATGCACAAATCGTTAGAATGAAGAGAAGTTCAAGAACTCTCTTTGTTCTTCATATCCAGTGCCTGACCCACAGGTAATCTGCACCTTTTTTCTTCAGCGCCGACTGACTGTGGTGGGAAAGAAGACAAAATGTTAGGGTGACAGAGTGCAGGCTAGACAGAGATGACAGGTCCTGCCCGCCGGGCGCCAGCGCTGGGTGCCAGCGCTGGGAGCCTGCGAACCGCCGCCACAGCCGGTTCACAGGGGCTGTGCTGCACCCAGCCATGGCCAAGGCATCCAGCGCTCAGCCCTTGCTGCCTTGGCCAGAAGGGACCTCCGAGGGGTTTGTGTGTTGAGCGGGAGCATGTAGCACAGGGCAAACATACACACAGAGGATATAGACGTGCTGCTGCTGTAGGTCGATTTTCTAACCTGGACCCATACTAAAGATTTTGGTGTCTTCAGGTCAAGTGAAAAAGGATTTGCTTGTTGAGCTCTGTGAGAACACACTGAGATGCTTTGCTCTCCTGAAAAGTTTTGTTCCTGAACTATCCCAAGTGCATTTTGCTTTCTAGGGATTGATCTCCAAGTGCAGAGCTGCATCTCAGCCTGTCCATCCAAATCTTCAGTGTAAACATGTCATCACTTGCAGTTCCTCATAAAGATTTCAAGCTGGATACACTGAAGTTGCAGGGTCGACACCTTTAGGAGCAAAACACAACTTGTTGCTTAATCTTTACACATAAAGCACAGGACATTTTGCTCCTTACTTGCCAGTTCAACCTGTTCTAAAAGAGAATGAAAAAATGTTAATGTTCTGCTTTGGAGCTGACTGCTAACTAATTCTATCGTAATAAAATATATCTGCATAAAGAACATTTATTTATAGTGTTTCTACAGGGACTTTGGCAGAGAATTTAGGGGGAAATGCTGGTACTGTATTGCCTGTGAAAATCACAGAACAGTGTCAAACAGATCCGTAAAAGTCTGAAATATGGAGCCTGCACACAAAGCAGAGTTGTTTGTTTTTTTCTGAATGGCTGTTGATCTCTACGTTGGCTCCTGCCACAGAAGCTCTTTTGAGATATCTTTGTATTTTTATTTCAATGCATCTTTGCTTGGACATGCACATTTATTTGCGGTGTCAAAAATTCATTTCAGCACATCCATGATTGTGGTGCTTATTGAGTCTGCTGCTGTGTGAAGATGTTGAATGTGTGGGTGCTGGCTCACAACCAGCTGGGACTGAGCAGGGTCTCAGGTAGTCTTTGCTCACAAACAAAAAGCTCCGCACAAAGAGTGCAGGTGAAAACAAATGCAAGGTGTTCTGAATGCATGTTGGACCAGGTTAATTAATGGTGGGCAGGTAACTGACTTCTCTGAAGGGCAATCCTAAATTACTTTGCTGCTAAAAGAGCAATTGCTAAATGAGATTTTTTAGCTTCTCGTGTTCTGGGATTGAAAAATATGCCCATCACTCACTGGCCCAAAGTCCAGGTCAGCTCAGCAGTGTGAAAAAGTACCTGGTACTCAAAGCTCACATTTAGCCTCAAAGCCATGTCCTGCTACTCAAGAGGAACAAACCATTCTTCGGGATTTTTCATGCCAAAACCCCCCTTTCTTTCAATCCCATGATTTCTATTTCTAATGTAGCATTTCAGTTCTCACTTTTTACCTACCAACCAAGTTGTGATGGTCCTAGGACCTTGAAGTGTAAATTAAAATTCCAAGTCCTCCGGTCCTCTCTGACTGTGGGATGTAAGATGGCGTGGTATCATCTTTCCTGCCTCTCTGACCTGAGAGAGCTGAAGCTGTAAGCCTGTTGAGTTGTTCCTCCTTTCAGCTGCTTCTGTGAGAAGCTGATCTTCAACTTCCTCCTGTAGTTTTGAGGTTATGAAACCAACTCCTTGTTTTCCCCAGACTTCTATTTTGAACCCTCTTCCCCAGCAGCTTTTTCCAGTGGTCATGCATAGTTTCCATGGTAGGGAGGAGGCTATTGACTTGATAATTTTCAATGCTGCCTTGACAACTCCATCTTAAGCTTTCTGTCTGTGGAGACTTTGAGGTGTCACTGAGCAACAGAGGAGTAACTAAAATAGAAGACTTGCAGATTCAGGAGTGTGTCCCTTCATCAGTTTACCCTCTATTCATGTTTGCAGTGTTAACTTCACAGGCATCTGGATAGACAGTTCAATTTTCAACAAAGCCCCTTAATTTCTGTGAGTCCAATAACCTGCTGAAGAACCTTCTGGCTTTTTTTGAAGTTAAGTTGGTTTTCAAAGCCTGGCAATGTATGTTAACACTTATAGTTTCAGCTGTGTTTGTACATCTAATACATTCTGTCTGCCCAAGAACGGTGGCTAAATGTGAGCAAGTGCAGTGCTGTCTCTCCTGTGCTGGTTGCTTTCTCCTCTCCAGCACAAGCCACCTCTGTGTAAAACACAAGTTTGTGTTACAGCAAGTCAGTCTGTGCTGTACAAGTGCAAGGGACCACAAATGGTTCTTCAAAGCATTTGAAAAGCTTGAAGTGTTTTTTGTAGGCCTGTTTTTTTTTAAAAAAAATAGAATCTACAGCCACCATGTGAGGCCAAATAGACTTCTGCAGCTTTTTTCTTATCTGAGGTTGTTGACCTCAGGAGAGGAGGAGAAGGTTACAGGGTCAAAGTCTTTTCCTCCTTGGAGCTTGCTGCTTGCTGGGAGAGGGTTGGCTGGAAAATAGATGTTTTAGAAAAAGGGTTGAGGGTCATGATTTTAATTCTGTTAGGGAACAGCTGGTTTGAGTTTCTTTCCACTTCTATCTTCCCTCCTTTCCTCACAAATCCATGGAGAGAAACATTTGTTGAGAGGAACACAGTAACACAAAAATAACGGACTGCGATATTTCCATGTTCATCGTAGGACTTCACATGGCAAGAGAGAGGGGAGGAAATTATTAACATAGCTGAAATCCATTATTGTTGCAAGCATTGACTTGAGATTGATCTAGAGTGCTAGAGGTTTGTTTCCCTGCTAAAAGTTAAAATCATTAGTAGTCATGTTCTCATTTTCTTGGGCAGATAAACAACATACACCATGATTTTTTTAATTTGGTGATGGACAAAGCTCACTTTTAATGCGCTGTCTTAGTTTGCATACAAGCCACTGAAGGGAGACTGCTTCATTTGGCTATTTCTGTTCAGATTTTCATCATCTTTGCATGCTACTTTCATGCACTAAGACCAAAGACAGAAGGAAAACTCACAACTCTCAAATGAATGGCAAACTAGGAACAGATTTTTCGTCTGTGCTCCTCTGAAAGTCTGGCCTCAGGCTGTGTTGGTGTGTGGCTCAACAGCAATCAGAGGTCATAATTTCATTGGTGGTTAGCATCAGGTTTAATTTTTCTAATATGTTACATTTACAAAAATGTCTGGTTTCAGTTATGCTTCTGCACTGACTGGATCAGCTTTGTGCAAGCTGATGTTTTAAGGTACCTGAAAGACTACAAGAAGGTTTATGGAACACATATGCTAATTGATTCTAACCACTTTCCTTTCTAAACACAAAAACGTGGTTTTGGAAGGCGAGTTGGCAATGGTAGCTGACGGCGGTGCGCTTCTGCTCCACAAAGTGAGCAGGAGTTGTTTTAGCAAGACTGCCATCTACTGATCTCACCTCCAGAGGTGCCCTCAGGAGCAGAGAGGGCAGAGGGCTTGTGACTTTGTCTTGGAGGTCTGCAAGACTCAGAAAGTAACCCAGTCTTTCTGTTGTCTTAGGAATGCGACCAGGTACACATTGACGACGTGTCTTCAGACGACAACGGGCAGGATCTCAGGTACCAGAGACGTGGGCGAGAGGAGCCCTTGCTGTGCCAGGTCCTCCCAGGAGCAGCGCCGAGCTGCGGTGCCGCTGGCAGCAGGCAGCTCTCGTAGCTGGCCCAGCCGGACGAGCAGCTGGGGCCTAGGCGCAGCCGGTTGCCCGTGACTAACCTGGGGTCCTCTTGTCTCTGAGCAGCACCTACAATTTCGGTACCGACGGCTTCCCCGCGGCGGCCACCAGCGCCAACCTGTGCCTGGCGACAGGAGTGCGCGGCGGCGTGGACTGGATGCGCAAGCTGGCATTCCGCTACCGCCGCGTCAAGGAGATCTACAACTCTTACAAGAACAACGTCGGAGGCAAGCGGCTCGGTAGCGCCTAACGCCCGCGGGCAGTAGCATAGCAGGAGCCTTTGGTTTCTGTTCTTTCGCGTGGTGGTGTGCAGTGGGCTGTTCGGTTTGCGGTGTGTGGAAAATTGGCTGTGAGCTAATGAAAGCAAAGGGAAGTGACAGGAGGTTGCTTCCTTTCGGTGCAGACAATGCCCCTATCTACTCCACAGGTCTTCTTGGTCCAGCAAAAAGAGAGGCTTGGTTACAACTAAGAGCAGAAATTGAAGCTTTGACAGATTCTTGGTTAACACTTGCACTGAAAGCACTCACACTTATTCATTCAAGGTATGAGAAGGGAATAGTTGGGAAACTTGAGGATGTCTGCCTGGTCTGATGAGCAAAATGCTGAACCTGCAGAGCATTTTTCTTCTGTCTTGTCTGGCTGTGCCACTCTGTACCTGCTCTTCTGTAAGATGAAAAAAAAAAAAGCAAAGCTCTTCCTTGTAAGTGTGAACCATAATGTTGTGGGGTTCTGATGGGAGGGGTAAGATTTTCCTTGTGCTGTTTTGCTGAAAAAAGAATGTTTGTCTTTTCTCTTCCATAGGACAAACTGTATGAACATTCTTGTAACAACTACGCAGCTAATTCCAGCTCTGGCAAAAGTCTTGTTGTACGGACTAGGAATTGTATTTCCCATAGAGAATATTTACAGTGCAACTAAAATAGGTGAGCTATTTTTATGAAGTTGTGATACACTTGAAGCTGTCATTCTAAATAAAACAACATTGTAGTCTCTATTTATTTATTACATGCATTCACTGCGACAAATATAGAGTTTTGTAATATCCAATTTCATAAGAAACTTCTCCTGCTGAAGCACCTGAGAAGTACTTTTCCAGTGCTTGTTGTGATCCTGCACAGAAAGCTTCACAGAGCTCTGTTAATGCTGATGCAGCCTCTGCTAGGTGGAAATATGTTCGCTTTTTCGTCATCATTTCTCGAAACTGTGATGCTCTGTAGCAGTTGAGGCTTTTAGGAGGCTGCAAGTACAGCAGGCTGAATTCTCAGATTAGCAGAAGAAATTCTCAACAGACAAGCCCTGGCTCCATTTGTTTCATGGGCTCTGGAGCAAATTTTGGTAAACAATTTACCAGAAGCAAGGACATTTTGCTGCAGAATGTAATTATTTAAGTCCATTCATACTAAGTGTAACACGCTTCAGCTGGGCAAATGTTTATTTCTGTTCTCTGGTTCAACATAGAAGATGTTATTCTGGGCATGCAGAAGTACAGAAGACCAGATGGCAGTGGTGCTTGTAGTTTTTAACAGAGTTATGACATGTCTGTTCTGTCTCAGATTCCCTCAAAATTTGGGCTACATGCAAACATTTTTTCATGTGTTCTTAAGTATCTATAATGCAGGAAGCTGAAATGGCTGAGAAAAAAATGATTGGTTTTGTTTGATTTTGTTCTTCAGAAAGCTTGGTTGAGAGTTTTATGTAGAAATTTGAAAGCATTAGCATAAAAGATTTAAAACTGTTTCCTGGATAGAATGTTATGGCACCATCTGTCAGAAATTTGAAGTAAATTGAAGCTTTGAATTCTAGTATGGTAAATCCATATTTTAATGAAAACATTGAAGTCTATATTGACTCGTGACTTCATGCAGACAGGACAGAAGGGGAGCCCTGGAGAGCTGCCTTCAGTCCCTGGCTGTCACAGGAAATTGTGAGTGTTGTGTAGCATGACACGATCCATAATTCACAGGCACCTTTCCAACCTGGTCTGTGTTGGAGGTTTCTTGTGCCTGGTGCTACTGCTGAAGGGTGAGATTGAGTAGTTTGGCCTTTCTGCTGCCTAGAAACATTTTCTTTTCCAGCCCATTTTTTCTCACAGTGGCATTGTTCTGTAGCTGAAATAACTGGTTTGGAAAACCAGGATTTTCCTGTTGGTTGCTGTAGACACCCAGGTGAGCATGTAGCTGAAGGCACCTCAGAATGGGCACATTTGAGAGAACTCAGCTGTAAGCATTTACTATTTCTGGCTTCCCAGTACCAGCACCTGAAGCTTCCCAGTATTGGTACCTATGCATAGGACTGGAGCACTGAGACCATTCCCTTAGGTCGGGGCAGTGAGGCCACATTAATGGACCCCAGTGCATGATCAAGGACCTTGCCCCATGTATTGGCTTACAGGCATTTAAATCTAAGTCTTTTGGGTGACCTAAGTGAGGATACTACTGTTTCAGGAGCTGTGATTAATCCTGTCAGAGGCTATGGTGAAACAGCTAGAATTTCAGCTCAGACTCAGTTAATTTGCTCCTTTCAGGATACTGGCTGTGAACAGCTGGTAGAGAATTCTCCTGGTAGGGAAAATTCCCCCGGAAACCTGTCTCACATTAGGAAAGGAGACTAGAAAGGTGATGCTGTGAACCTCTAGTGCTGTATCTGCCTTGGTGTGTGTGTGAAAGGACCTCCCAAAGCAGATTTTAAGGTTACCTGTCAGCTGCTGTGGATGGAGTAAATCTGCAGTCAGCCTTGATACCCCTCCTGCAGGAGAGGCTCCAGATCGGGGCTAAAAGTGGATTTGTGTGATCACCACCTATCCTGAGTAGTCTGATCTTTTCCTTTCAGGAAAGGAAAGTTGTTTTGAGCGAATAATTCAGAGATTTGGAAGAAAAGTGGTGTATGTTGTTATAGGGGACGGCGTCGAGGAGGAGCAAGGCGCAAAAAAGGTAACGGCCCTTTGTCAGTGTGTGTGACTTCAGCAGCCTGGGAGCCAAACTGCCTTTTGCTGACCATGGCACAGCATGCATTGGCATCTGGGTTTGTGTCTTTGGTGAAGTATGTTGTGAGCATGTCCAGTAGAAAGCTGCATAAAACTGCAGACAACGATGTGCCCCCCTCTTCTCCAGATGTTAACTAGCTGCGTATGTTTGATCTCTTGCAAAACAAAGCCAGAAAATGGGCTACAACTGTTAGCTCAGTTTTCACTGGCACCCCAAAATACCACATAGGATGTTGTCAATAGAAGCAAAAAATGGCAACTCTTGCTGATCCAAGGCAGGATGCTGCTTGACTGTAGGAGGCTGGTGTGTGTCACACCTCAGAGCTCAGCAGGGCTGCAGTAGGTGTGCATAAATTCCAGTTTTCTTGTGCATCCATCATTTGGATTCTGCATTCAGGTGACTGCTCATGGCTTGTTCTGCACTCATAGACTGTTAGCTGAGCAGAGGGTACTCTTTGACTATGTCTTTACTTTTTACTTTCTTGTGAGTCGAAGGGAAAAATTCACTTTTCCACACACCCCCTCCCTACTCCAGTGTAGACTAAACTCCATAAAAAGCTTCCTAGGGCACAGTGTAAGCCCCTAAGGAAAAGCACAGATACTTCCCACTGACGGATAGTCAGCACTTGCCATCCCATCTAAGCACAGCAGATAGGAAATCTTGGCTTGGAGGACCGGGGCATAATATTGGCTGTCAGGACGACAGGAGAAAGAGTAGGGAAAAACAGAAGTTCTTGCTTCCTTTTTCAGGTAAATTCTTTTGCACAGGTGTTTTTGTACCATTAACCTCTCTGTGGTACTTCTGTATCTGCTTCCACTGTAACTTTCTGTATCGAACTGAAGCTCATCAGTCCACGTGGAGCTTGAGACACCACTGACTGGCTGTGCCCTACCTACCCTGGGTTTGTGCCCCCAGAGCCTTGCAGGCTCACCCTGGTGCTCTGCAGAGTCTCAGTTTCATGCATTCTTTGGCTGGCTGAGGGGAGCAGTTTGCTCCTTTCTCACTCAGAAATGCCTTTCATCTTTGCAGAGAAATGTTTTCCCGCTGAAAATTATTACATTTTAAAAGCTGCATTTAAGATCGGGATGGGGAGCAAAAGAAAACAAAAAAAATAAAGAAGTTATTCTCTTTGTTCCTTTTCTGCTGCCTGGTGAAGTAGTGCTGTGTATGGTAATCAGGAGGAGTCCTTTCGGTAACATTATCTAATTCAGTGTTTTTTTCAACAGGAAACGTGATTCAGGAAAGCATAAGAAAAAGCCTTGCCAGTCTCACACAGAGGTAGCAGCATAAGAAGTTCCTTTGTGCCACTACTTCTGTGTATTCTTGGTGGAAGGAATTTTCAGATTCAAAGCATGTTAGGTGCTCTGGAATAAATAATCTACTGCAACAATGCCAGAGAAGCTTCAGATCAGCTTCAAAGGAGAAAAGGGGAGAGGGTGCAAGAGCTGGGAGGAGCTCAGGACAGTTGCTGGCATGGGGACATTGCCACCACATCCCAGTGCCATTCACAGAGTTGCCTTGCATTTTGTTTTGCTTTGCTTTGTTTTGTTTTGGGGTTGGGGTTTGTTTCATTGTGTTGTGGTTTTGTTTGAGCTCATCTTTCTGCCTTTGCCTTTGGAGATGTAGTCAGGAAAAGCTCATAAGGCAGAAAACCCCAGCTTCCTGAGTTTTATTTTGGGAGAGTCCTGCAAAGGGTTTCTAGTTTGTGAGAGGAGACAAAGAAGGAGGCTCCCTGCACCAAGGAGCTGGATTGCACATCAGGTGATGCAGGAGAGCCTGAAGCATCAGCTTCTGCCTTTGTCTCCAGAATGGCCCTGGTGTCTCTGACAGAAGTTGGGAGGAAAAGTCATGAATCTTTGTGGAGCAATAAATGTAATATAAATGGGTATGCAGTGTGCCAGGCCTTCTTAGCTCACAGTCATACTGTGCTAGCCAGGTTGGGGTAACGACAGCTGCTAGGCGAAGCTGGCAGAAACACAATAAAAATGCTGCAAAAAAGTGACAAACTGATGAGTTTTCTATTTAAATCTGTCTCCAATCTCAGGAGTAAGGTTTTGGTATAAGTGTGCTTTGTGTTTTGTGAGGGTGCTGCTGCTTTTCTGACCTGTGTGCAGGAGAGCTGGAAGTAATGATAATCCTCAAGTTAAACCACTTTGTTTGCGTGGGAGTCTCCAAAAAACTATTGCACACCTCCCTGCTGTAGCTAGATGCAGTAAATGGATCTGTGCTCCTGCCACAGACAGCAATAAAGTGGAGATGAAGATTAGCCAAAAGAGTGGCCACTTGAAGTTTGGGGTTAAAATCTGACCACAGGCAGCTGAGGGTAATCCAAAATTCGATATTGCATGTGGGCGCCTAGCAAGAATCCTTGGGGTTTGACTGAGCAGAAGCTAAACCTTTTGTGAAATCAGCCAGGGCTTCGGGTGCCCCAGCTGCTGGCTGTGCAATGCACGGTGGTGCCGAGGTCATTGCTAGAGAAGCAGGACAATGCTGGAGCTGCATGAAGCAGATGCTAGAAGCCAGGAATTCTTCACTACAATTCTCTCTATCCATTAGTTTGCTGTATGGCCTTGGAGGGCATCCATGTCATTGACTGTTAGCTTCTGCAGAGACGCTGTGCAAAGGCAGGTGCCCACCCAACTACTGGCCACACCACACCTTAGGTCTGTGATTCAGACCTCTCTGAGCTGGTGGTGGAGGCAGAGCTGGCACCAAGCTAAGAGAAGCAGGGGAGCAGTGGCTGGTTGGCAAAAAGAACAGGTGGGGCCTATCTGAGAGAAGAGGGAAGCTGCAGAAGGGGAGGGAGACAGCTCTGCTGAGCACCACCAGCCAAGTGCAGTCTGCTAGCAAACCCTGCCCAGACCTGCTGGAGGCACCAATCTGTGCCTGTTTGTCATCTCCATCATGCCCTACCAGGTATCACCAGTTCTGTTGGGAGAACTTGCAGCCCAAAGGAGAGATGATGCACGGGAGCTTTGTGAGGGTCTGGACAGCATGATTAGGAGGTTCCATTTTGTTTTGCTCTTGCTGTTTCATTTCCTGAACCTGCTGTAAGAAAGAAATCTTTAGGAAAGGTCGGAGAAATCTTTAGAAAAGTAGCAGTGTCTGAGCTGAAAGCAAGCAGAGGACAGACTGTGTGATAGACCAGGGGACATGGGACATGGACTTGTCACTAAGTGAGCTTATTGCATCTAGTTCCCATTGCTGGTGGAGCAGTGCAACCAAAGTCTGTATTGAACATGCAGAAACAGTAGACATTGTAGTGTGTGTTTAAAACTTCTGAATTGGGGAGGGGGGTCTGGACAGAGTATGCTGGGGGCTGTGTTCACCTGTTGTCTGTGCTGTTCACAGCATGCAATGCCATTTTGGAGGATCTCGAGCCACTCTGACCTTATGGCCCTGCACCATGCCTTGGAACTGGAGTACTTATAGCAGCGCACCAGCACTTTGAAACCTCGGAGCCTCAGAGCCCACGGCTGGGCTGCCTGTGTCTTGTGTCAGCACTGGGCTGCAGAACATTGTGATTCCAGCATGCTGAGGTGCAGCTGCAGTTGATCTGAGCCCCTGCTCTTGCAGTGGGCGAAGGAGCACGTCCTTGTCTTCAGCAGCTGTCGGCTCTGTGAGCCCCACGACAGCAAGGAGCCGTGTGGATGTTGGAAGAACTCATCCTTACCCTGTCTGCTACCAAAGGCACACGGAGGAGGGGAAAAGAAGGAAGCCAAAGGTTCATGCCTGTGAAGAAGAAACAGGGACCTGCGCTGCTGTGTAGTTTCTAGGCTCTTCAGTGTGACTCAGACCATCTCTTCCAGACAGCAGACTTGGATTGCACAGTGAAGACTGAGATTTTTCAAATTACCCGTGGAGTAATTTTTCTGTAAAGAAGGTTTACTTTTTTGTTCCCTCATACCCAGGGTACTCTCTACATCTTATTTATGAACAGACTGTATTTTGACATCATGTAACTGAGGATATGTGTAAGAGGACCGAAGGCTATTGTAAGCCTTTTGCCTCATGGTACAGCAACTGCTTTTGATTTTAGCACATTGCAGAGTAGTTTAAAATATGTCTAATTTAAGCTATAGGTACATCACTGAGACAATCATGTACAGGAAGAATTTTTTGTGTAAATTTGTAATAATGAATGATTCTTTTACATATTGCTAAGGTAAATGCTGCTGACAGGTAGCATGGCCCTGATGGTGAAAGAGTGAGACCATGTCTGCATGGCCACTGTGCAGAGTCTCGCAGCGCCTTGGGTATAAATATGTAGATAATGTTTTTTTAGATACATTTGTCAAGACCAAAAGCATGGATGTCAAGTGTCAATAGGAACTGGGGTTTGCTCTTCTCAGATGTTTCTCTGCTTTTTTCATCTCTCACCTACTCTGATTATGAAAATATTGATTTCTTTCCCCCATGAAGGAAATACAGATAAAACACAACTGAAGAAGAGTCCTTTGCTGTCTTCTGCTTCCTGTCTTAAATTTAACACAGTAACCTCTGTTTTAGAGTTCTGGGAAATGGATTTGACTCATTCCATAAAGAAAGAACAAACGTGAATGTGTTTTGAGATGTGACTTCAATTGGCATCTGGGTACCAAATAGCTTTTGTCTTACCCAAAAAATGAGGGGAACTACCATCATTGCTGTTTTTAGAAATGAGAATGTCATGGAGCAGTCGAACAAGGATACTCATGCACACTGTCCTCCTCTTGCACCAGAAGTCATTTTTGCTAGGATATCACCTCCATTGCCGGCAATGGAAACAGTGGAATAGTTATCACCAAGGGCTTACAATCGCCCTTTGTCTGTCCCCTTTCACGGGAGAAACCAAGACTGTGTCTCTGACTTGTGACTTTTCTAACCTTGAGGGCTAGGCTGGCTTGCATTGTCTCCATTCCCTTTGCCCGATTTAGCTCTCTTTGTTCAGAAGCCTCGCCTTCGTTGGTTCGTTTTCCAGCTGTATTTCAGTGCTTGTATTCTGCTAAAAGCATCAGTCTAGAGCAGCCTCCTGCAAAGCTGCAGAGCTCCAGTGTCGCTACAAACCTACAGCCCTTGCCACTGGAGGAGTCGTGTTGCTGCTAGAAGCCAGTGTTTGCACAGCGCTTTGTTAGCAGCAGAGCAGCCTGTGCCTGCCAAGCCTCGCAGGTGTGCTGTGCTTTACCCGCTGCGAGTGCTGGGCTGCACACAGCGCTTGCCTGCCTGCAGCAAGCACATGCTGGGTACTTTCTAGACTGAGGCTAGCATTAGCCTCTTTTTTTCCAGAAGCAAAGTAGGCAGTGATGGGGGAGTGGTGGATGTCGATTTCCTTCTTTCTTTTATTTTTTATTTATTATTTTTTTCTTTGACTATTTTTTGTTTTTTCTTCTTACATGGTTTGGTATTTTTGGGATTGTGTTTTTGTTTTGGGGGCGTTCTTTGGATTTTTGTTTGTTTGTGGGTTGTTTGTTTTTGGGGGGGTTTGTGGGTCTTTCCAAATTTTAGTCACTCATGGACTGAAAAAAAAAGCCAGTTTATCTGGGCCTTATTGTACAAAAAGTGTGTTGTGTCCACAGTTGTGTACAGAATTTTTCTTCATTAGTTTTGTTTTAAATTAATAAAATTGAGTTGTGAATGTATTAAACAATTGTCTCGCATGCAAGTCTTTGGTATTCCTGCCTTCTAGGTCTGGAATGAGGAGCTTCTGCCACCTCTCTGGGCAACCTGGGCCAGGCTCTCACCACCCTCAGTGTGAAACATTTCTGCCTTCTCTCCAGTCTGAATCTCCCTCTTTGAGTTCGAACCATCATCACTCCTTGTCCTGTCACAGCTGGTACCACTAAAAAGTCTGTCCCCAGCTTTCTCATCAGTCCCTTTAAGCACAGAAAGGCCCCAAGAAGATCTCCTGGAGCCTTCTCTACCGAAGCCATTGGTTCTATGAAAGTTCTGGCTGCCTGTGCGAGTCTGTGAGCAGCAGACCCTGAAAGCTTGTTGGCCTTTTTGCTTCATGTTTGCAAGTTTTCTTCCACTAGGAACAGAAAGGAGACAAATCTTATGGCTGTTGCAACAACCCCGAGACAGGGCTTTTCCTGAACACTTTCGAGTGTTTCCTGAACCTTGTTTAGCTTGGGAATGTGGTTTGATGTTCCCTCCTGCTGAGTGGCTCAGGTCCTTAGCTGGACCGTGGAGTGCCAGGAGAAGACACTGCCCTCATGTTCTTTTTTTTTTTTTTTTTTTTCCTCTCCCACATTTGTCTGCAAAGAGCTGATCTTCTGTGATCCTGTTCTTGCCATTTTAACCTACTGCTACTGGGTGTGAGGTCTTCCTCCATATTCAGTGATACCCCAATTCTTTAGACATTGACACGGGAGCCAGGGGCTGTTTACTGCTTCCACGGAGTACATTTCCTGCTGTTCTGAGATGAGGACACTGCACCTGAGTTGTGCAGAAAAGTTACGGTTCAGGCACTAACATTTTCCACAGGGTTCTGATTACTCTTTCATCTGTACTGAATGCAGCCTGATGTTCAAACCTCATGCAGGTCTCTGGCAGGACTTTGAGTGGTTGTGTTGTGTCTGGTCAGGTTTCTAAAACCATTTTAGCAGTTTTGAAAACAACCTGGCAAGAGGAGCCTGCCCCACAAGGCACTGGCCTAGGTCTCAGACAGTGGCTTTCTCCTGAATATTTGTGGAGTGGTTCTGGAAGGGGGAAGTAGATGGGATTTCTAACCCCTCAGCTTCCTGGTGGGAAAAGCTCTGCACAGATGATTTTACCATCCAGACAACAAACTAATTGCAAATAATTTTGTAAAAATAAAAATGTAACTGGAAAGAATGACCCATCTTAGGTAAAAGAAGAGCAGCCTGTTGTAAATGCTCCATGGGGTGACAGATCTGCAGACAAGCTGCAAATGCTCTTTTCAGATCAATCTGTTAGCTGCACTTGGTTACACTTGTATGTGACACTGAGGGGTGTTCAGAGGTGTAAAGCACAGGGAGATTTGGGCTGTCATAGACTGCAAAAAAATAATGTAATCCACTCCTTTCTGACTGGAAATGGAAAGTAGACCCCCTTCAATCATACTTGAATCGAAAGTGAGGGCTGGCTGCAATCTGAGGTTAAACCTGATTACAATTCAGTAGAGAGATCGAGACTGGGATTTTTGGCCCTTTGATTTGCTAATCTACCAGAGGGCATCTAAAGGAGGAAAGCCAAGATGCAGCATGTTTGCAGCTGAAGAGGCACGTGAATGTGCTTGGCCAAGATCTCTAACCTGTGTGGTTTCATCCCCAGTCCCTTGGATTTCACTTCCAGCACTAATTGCACAATGCCTCAGGAAGCAGAGCCTGCAGCAGGTGGTTCTATGCCTGGTTTGTTCAGGTACAGGGAGAGCTCTGCTGTGGCTCAGTTCAGCCTGGTTTACAGACAGCCCCATTTCAGGTCTTTGCAGGGCATCGTCCTCCACTCCACTGGCCTTGGGCTTTTGGAGTTGGGTGACAGTAATTCCCTGTGTCCACAGCCGGCGCAGCAATGCTGCAACAATAGCAAGGGTAAAGTGGCCAAGCTGGTGGCACGTTGGCTATTCTGTGCAGGTTGGAGTTCTACTTGTTAAATTCATGTCCAAAGTCACCAAGTTCCATGTCAGGTGCTCGTGGCACATTCACCTTCTATCTTCACTTGAAAGGGAATTTTCTGTTTCATCCTCATGTTCAGTGTTTTCAAAAGGTGGCCTGAGTAAAACAAACACAGTCCAGTGTCTTTCTGTCAGTGCCTGGAGGAAAGGCTTTCCTCAAACTCATTGCAAGACTCTTTAACAACAGTGCAACATTTAGTCCTGTCAGTGCCAGAGGGAAACAATTGCACGAGGAGTGTGAATAAATCGAGTCTTGGTTCTGCAAACCACAGACTGAGCCTGCTGCTGGTGACAGAGCCCACAGCAAAATAAACTGTGGAGCTCTTGCAGCTGGGCCGCAACCAGCCCCGACATCTGCAGCTATTCCTGTAAAGCCACAGTGGTTTGTCATTTGCTTTGCTGCAAAGAGGAAGGCAAACAAACATAAATCAAAGGGCACAGTTCTCACTTGAAATTACTGAGCCAAAAGCTGAACCTATGCAACCATGTCACCTTATTTGCCCATCAGCGTGGGTGTTTCGTTCTGCCAGCGCTCCCTGAATCCTCAGCTCTGTAACACAAACAATTCACCCTAATGAACCATGTTCTAGTAATTGGCACAGCTGCTGGAAAAGGCCAAAGACCCCTGAAACTGAATAGGATAATGGTAAAAGTCTCTCCCCACAAACCCAGCTTGTGGTCTGCAAGTCTGCCACAGTATTTCAGCTTGCCAGACACTGCTGACTGCATCGACCTGCAAATATTCTGGTACTTCTTCCTTTAAGAGTTGCTGAGGATGCTTGGCAAGTAAGGACCATTCTGGAGCCTTGAAAATGATAGGATAGGATTAAAGGCAGCAAAATAAACACATGGGCTTGGTTTCTAATGGAAATTCTAATCTGGTTTAAAGCCTAATTTCCGTTTGATTGTCTGAACTGTGCTATTCCTTCAATTTTGCTGTAAGGGTTTTGTATCCTGCACTTTGTGACTCCAGGTTCTGCTGCTTGCAGTAGAGCTTAGTTCTCTCGGTACTTGTACGTGTCAGCTGGGGCAAGTCAAATATCTTTTGTAGCAGAGAAGGTTTTAAATTCTCATCTCCCCACATGCACTAGGTGCTTGCAGTCACTGCCCACCACGGTCCCACTCTTCTCCAGGCAAGCCCTTGCCCATCCCTGGCATTCTCAATGCATTCCTCCCTCCTGAGCAGCAGCAAGGGGAGAAGCTCTGGGGCTGTCGCGGTGCCTCTGGTAGCACACGAGGAATGAGGGTTTGGAAAGTGTCTGTCCAAGTCAAGTAATTTTGGCTATTTTCACTCAGAAACTGATGATTTCTGGAAGGAAAGGATGTAAATCAGGTGGAAGTTGCTAGGAACCTTTTGCTCTTACCAGCATGGAGTAAGAAAATTTGTGGTCTAGTGCTGACAGAACATGGCTTTCCTGGGTTAAAATACACATTTGCCTCCTCTACTGGTTTTGAAGTCCTTCAGGAATACACAAAGGATTTTCAAAGGTAAAAGCATGGTGCCTGAGGGAGCAGCACGAGTTTAAATAACACAGCAGAAGTATTTATGAGCCTTTTTTTATAAGGTGGTCAAAGCAAAGACCATCCAGCATGTAACATAAGACTGTCTGAAGAAGAAAGGTTTTCCAAAGCCATGTTGGAGATTTCATCATGAATGGAATTTTTCTTTGGTCTCTATGGCTTATTTAAATTGATGTTGTTTTCAGGTGGAGTCTGAATGACAACACAGATCAAGGTGAGCCTTGCCAGGGAGCTGGACATTGGGCTGTTACTCAAAGAATGCTGCTGCTAATGGTGAAATAATCCTGGACAGATGATGGAGTCAGTGAAAGAGGGGGGTGGGGGGAGTAAATTGTCTCAAACGTTTTCAAATGACTGGAATTGTGTTGGCTTGTTCTTGAGTCATGGAGATTAACGCTCGCAAACAGTCCCACAGAACTCAGTGGCATATCTCCCAGGATTTATCTGGTGTGTCCAACCAACCACAGCAAAGTGCAGAAGAGAGGTCATCAGTAGCTCCTGCTGTGGTGGTGTAGAGCTAATGAGCTTTTCCCTACTACAGGAAGAAGCTGTAGTCCATGCCCAAGTCAAGGGATCACTTCCAGATCTAATTCCTGAGCTTGCCAAACCTTGGCCCTTTTCCTGTAGCTCCTAGAGGGGTTTCAAGTGCCACTGCTCTAGGCTGGCCTCACACACACTTTCTTCCCACATTGTACACACATTCACACTTTGGTCCCAGCTCTTCTCTTCCCATCCCTAACCTTTCTTATCTCTACACAGATCTCTGAACTGGCAGTCTGCTGGTGCCAGGTGTTTTCTGAAGTGCTACAAGTTCAAGCTACCCCCTGACCAACAACACGTATCTCAATAAGTTGAGCTTTGTGCTCCCTGGGCTCTACCTCACTGACCAGAGAAGACCCTAGCACCTTCACTTCCTCCACTGACTCTTTGTTAAGCTTTGCTGCTAGTGGGCAAGTCCCCCAAGGGCTGGCAGAAGTGCAGGCTGGTGATGGAACCTTGTCAGTGGACTTTCTTTTGTTTCTGCCTCAGCTATGCATCTACACATTTAGCTAATCAGGACACCCATTCTAAATTACTTTTGAAATTACTGTGCTAGTAACTAGGGCAGAACTGGACATGACTAATTAGAGTGGGACTACCCCTAACTGCTTAAAGTAAAACCTGGACATAAAACCTTAGCATATCCAGAGCATTTACCTGAGAAATGGAGAGCTTCTAGCATGCTGCTTGTGTGACTTGGTTGTGAACAAGAGTGGAGAACTGATATGGATGCAAAATCAATTAGGTACTTATCAATTTAAATATATATGGGACCTTACTTTCTTAACTGGAGCAAATTTCTCCTGAGCTGGTATCACTGCTGACCATTTTGTAACATCAAACCGCACCCTCCTACGAGAAGTGTAAATAAACCCTGCCGAGGGTGGCCTGGAGCCTCAATAGCCTTAAACCATTTTACACCCAAAGGACAGCATCTGTGCCAGGACTCAGCAGCAAGATGTAGTGGATGTGCACTGACTTACCACCTTGAGCTGTTTGCCTTAGCGCTCCCCCGTGCCCTGGGCGGACAGCCAGACATGGAGAGAGCCTGGGCTGTGCTGATTCCATGACTTCACAGAATGATTGCACAGATCTGTGTGTTTGAAACCAGTCCTGCACAGAGGTGCCTCAGCGCTCATGAAGCAGCTTCACTGGGTGGACCTGCATCACTCACAGCAGCGCTGCAGCCGAGCAGGGTTTCCAGAGACCTCTCACTGGTGACAAGGGCAGTGAGTCTGCCTTGATAAGTGCTGTGTCAGAGCATGCCGTTGGCCATGGTAATGAAGATTAAAAGCACCTTAAAACAAAACACCTCCAGCTTCTCTACAACAGTAGAGAAATTAACATTTCATTGTTCAATCTGTTTTATTGACTTTCATAGTGCATAAAGTGCATAGTGCAGAAAATCCAATACTGAATGAAAGAGCAATGTACAGAGAGAATTGTGCAGGGACAGCTGCAGGGGAACAGGCTGGCCAGGGAGTCACCAAAGGACACGGACTCTCTGCTGCCATTTCAAAAGGCAGGAGAAAACTATAAAGTGTCTCTGTGGAAGTATGCAGGTGAGATGGCAGCAGCCTCCCAAACCAGAACACAAGCCTGTGCCTCCATGCAAAGAGGTGTGACATCCTACTCAAAAATGTGGGTGATTTGGGCAGATGGGCATTGGCCCTTCAGTAGGTGGAATGTAGCTGGATGTGTGTATCTGCATTGTACATGTGTGCTTTTGGTCCTTGTAGAAAAGGCTGTGCAGATGCTGTGGCAGGAAGGTCAAAAGCAGAAGGGAAGCTGGCATGAGGCAGGATCCAGTAGGGTCATCAAAGGGAGAAAGGGCTTGTTTGGATAAGTTGCCCTAAAAGTGTTGCTGCTAAAACCAAAGCTGTCCCCCATTGCTTGGTACTACCTGGGTTCAAGAACACAGGACTGGTGGCCAGAGAGCGCTGCATACAAACTACCTGGCTCCATCATCTCTTCATAAAGAGAGTAACTTTCAAGTCTCCTTTCTTTTGACACTTGTTTGACTGATCAAGTCAAACAGGGCAATATAATCTGCATGAACAGCACAAACCATGGTGGTCAGAGAGTCAAACTGGCATCATGCAAATCCCAGAAAGGCGGATGAGATGCCTCTGATCTCCCCCAGAGTGTGCTTTGGACCAAGTCCTGTAGCAGCATACATGTTGGCTGAGTGTAAATCACTGCTCTCTGAGGGCAGCCTTTGCTGTAAGTGGTTACAAACCAGCATCACCCTGGTAGCAAAAGCATTCCCGTGTCGCTGTGCTGCTAACTAAAGACAGAGATGCATTGTGTCAGTGAATCCCTTCCTGCTGCCGAGGACCACTCCTGCTCTGTGAAGCCAGGGATGCCTCCAGGCGGGGCTCAGGGCAGTGAGCACGCACAGCCAGCACCTGTCTGACAGGGATGGGAGCATCTGAGGCCTCCCGACAAAGCTGGTCAAGGTCCATAATGTGATTCCCAGGCCACTTTGTACACTCTCTTCCCTTGGACTTCATGCACCACAAAGCTGTAATGGCAATCTCAGAGTGCCTGTGCCAAGTGACACATGAGCTGCAGTTGTACCGTGACAGAGAAACAGTCCAGTCCTGGGCATTGCTTTCCTCTCCTTTGGGAGTATTTCACATTTGGCACCTCTCTGGAATTGGTCTGGGAGGAGGGCTTGGCTGTGCCACCCTTGCTGCAGACATCGACTGATGTTCTTTTGGATGCTGCTGGCATTTCCCACGGCCAGGCAGCGGTAGTTTGCACTGCAGCCCATTGGCTTCCCTAGCCAGGCTCTGACCTTCAGCATCCTTCTCCTAGAGCCTCTTCTCCTGTCACATTGCAGGCTCCATCGAACGTCTGCTTGCCTCTAGAGTACACAGGCACTTCTCTGGCATGGTAAGTGGAATAATAATGATAACAACAGAGCTGTCTCACAGTGTTAGTTGGAACACACCTGGTAAACCCAAGGGGAAGGCTGAATGCAGTGACACATCTCATTAAAGATAACTGATGGTTTATTTAACTCGATAATTAAAAGTTTGACAGAGATCACCTCAGGCTGTTTTCTTAATAGCTGGGTTTCAACTGAATGCCCAAGTCAACAGGTAGGTAATTGTCCAAGAGAATAACTTTAATATAAGCAATGAAGGTTCTACCAGAGTCACACGGGTGTCCCTCAGGACAATGAGAACTGCTTCTACAAGGGGTATGATGACTGTATAAATTAGTCCATCATCCTCCTGTGCACAGGCAAGAGATGACTCCCAAGTGGTTTGAGCAGACAGTGATGGTATGGAGCTGCAAATCAGCAGCACTCAGCCTGTTCAGCTCCCACTCAGAGAGGGGGTTTGCCTGTTGGAAGGGCAGTGTGAGTAGACAGGAGGTGCCAGCTGCACAGCTGTCAGATTGCTGGGCCCTTTGTGTTTCAGGCATGTCTCCAGTGCTATATGTATGTGAGCACTGCAGTGTAACGAAGAACCATCAGGATCTTGGTAAATTCTGAGCATCAACAGTTGCAGAATTACCATAACAGTGTTTATAGTAGGAGCTATAAATGGTACCATGAGGCTGATTAAAGCTTAAGAGCTACTTTTCCTGCTCACTGATTATGATTAGCTCTTCATTGAATTGCTTGCCAGAGGATTCCATTAAGCAACAGCAGAGTGACCTTACAGGCTGTCGTTTCAGTGCTTTAAATGCACAGCTGAAGTTTTTCACATGGAGAGCCACAGATACTCTGAGCATGGCTGTAGTAAGGTGAGAGGAACAATCTACCTGCAACAACCTGGGGCTAAGGCTTTCTACATCCTGCACACTTGCAAGCTCTCATAAGCTTTTAAAAGTGCAAACCTACCAACTGTTTCTGTAGCTGGTGGGTGAGTCCCCAGCAGCCTGTACTCTCCTTTAGGTATGCCACAGGATTACATTTCAGGAGTTGAGGGTGAGGAGATCATTTCTGTGTCCCTAAAGGGCATCCATTGCAAATGGATCTAGGTATCCAGGTTCCCAAAGCCCATACCTACTTGTGGTCAGTTTTAAGACACTATACTTGCATTTGATCAGTCCTTACTTTCAGTGTAAGAGCAGAGCCTTGCACCTCAAAAATGCCACTTCCTTCATTTCCTTTGTCCAAGCAGAACCTCCTCCCCCTGTTCTGGTGATAGCTCTCCATACTGTGGCTGATACAGCTCCATGCTTTGCTGGTGTCTGCTTTTGCTTTTGCAGAATGCAGCAGGGTCTGTTGCTTCCTCCAAGCCCCATTTATGTTTAACATAAATTTTCACACCCTCCTCTTTGTTTGATACCCTTCCCCAGTCATCTTCCCTGCTGATTTTCTTAAAGCACCGTGGAGGCTGATTTTGATCTTGTGATTAATTTGACCAAATAAGATGGGTGTTCAACAAAAAACACTTAGAAGCAAAGCCCTGAAGACCAAAAGCAGTCACACTTGCTCTGAGAGCTGCAGGCATTTGTCCTTGGCTTGGTTTTCCCAGAAATGACTGGCAGAGGCATAGTTTTTCATAAGGGTAGCTGGCTCTGCTCTCACACGGCTAGTCTTGGAAGATAATTTTGGTTACAGTTTCATCTGCCAAGTCCCACATTCCCTCATGACCTAAGTGTAAATTTTAGTTTTCCAGCTAGACCACCTGCCTGGTGTTAATTAGTTATGGTTTCTTTTTCATATGCAAAATTATTTTAACTTCTTGAGCTGGCACAGATTTGCCTGGGCTTCCTCCTAGTCCTGCTGTACAAGCAGTGCTGCCTGCCTAGATCTGTCATTTGCACGGTGAAATCAGCCAGCCTCAATCAGAGATGACAAATTGTTGGGGGGCAGGGGCAGGAGAATACAGGCAGCAATTAATTTTGTATCACAGTATCACAGTATAGCAAGGTTGGAAGAGACCTCAAAGATCATCAAGTCCAACCCACTACCACAGACCTTGTGTGCCAAGGCTGTTGTGCTCCCCAGAATTACTTAGCAAACTCTCCTGACTGAGCTGCTGGGCTTGTTTCTGAGAAGTTGCTGGGTTTACATACAAAGCAGGAGCCGTGAAATGTCTTTGGTAAGTACAAGAAGTCCACGTGACCAGCTGTTTATATCCAGGCTCTGCAGCTTTGGCAGTGCTGGTCCCTCACACACAGGCCATTTTCTGGCTGCTGGCTGCCACATGAGCCTGCACTGACTGTCCTCTGATAGTAACCTCTCTGCATCCTACCCAGGCCATTCCTGTTGGAACTGGGGTTATGGGAACTCTTGCAGATACACACCATGGAAGAACACCACCAGACCAGCTGCATTGCACTGAGGCTGGCCATCAGCCTGATCCTCACAAGGATGGCATGTTAGCTCACTACATTCTGGGCTTCTTCTGGTCCAGGTAAACAGGCAGACTCTCCTCGTCTCAGCTGCTTTGTCTTGACATAGGTGCTCTGTCTGCCCTGCCTTCGTAGCAGCCATTGGCTTTTGGTCCTGACCAACAGACTTTCTCACAAGTTATGCAGAGGTTTATCCCTGGATTGCCTTCCTCCACTTCCAAGGACTCGAGATTTACAGTTCATTTTTTGGAGGTTTGTCACTCTTGATAAATGGTGGCAAAAAATGGTGACTCTTTTCTAATCTCCTGTCACCTGTCTCAGATGCTCTTCTAATCCACCGTAGCAGAAGTTGCCTATTCCTCAGCCGGAGCTGTGTTGCTGCAGTGAGTGCAAGACTTTGCTGAGCCTGCTGGAGTTGTCACCATGTCCAGTTCCATGTGATTAAATTATTATCAAAGCTCACTGTCTACCTGGGAATCCCTCCCTGTCGTGGCAAAGTTTCTGCCAGCACTTCTACATGATGTCACAAGAGACCATTTGTAAAGATTCAGATTCTTCAGGCTCCAACCCAGCGATGTGACAAGGATGGAGCTGACCGCGAGCCTGTGAGTTACGTTGCCGTCACTGAGCTACTTGCTTGGTTAAGTGTCTTGGTACATCAGAGTTCCTGTGGGGTCCATTAACAGTGCCTTTGAAACGAGAGGAGCAATTTATAGATCCTTCAAATATCAAAAGGTAGAGGTCCCCTAATACTACTCAAATTGTGTCTGAAGTAAAAAATTAGATGTGCTCAGAATAGCTCTGGAAGTGAGTGCAATGGGCACTCGGGTTCACATCATCAAACTCTGGTTCACTCTCAGACCGTGCCTGAGTGGTGTCCAGGAGAGTGTTGTTTGGCCTGACCAAAACCACCCTTTGGACCTTTGGGAAGAGTCAGTAGGGGCAGCTGCAGCCCAGTGCCTGGGAACGTTCCTCACCACTTTTTAATTGACTGGAATAGTTGTAGTCTCAGAGCCTGAGCTCAGCTCAGGTTACTCCCACCGTGCTCAGAGGCAGGAGAAAACAGAGAGGCAGAGTCGGGAAAACAACCACTTTGTGCTTGCTGCAGGGACTGACCTGTGATAATCTGGACAAAAGAAAAGGGACTTTCACCAGGCTGTTGAAATGCTGGAACTTCTCAGACCATGGAACTATTTGTGTGCCAAATTCAAGTCTTTATTCAAGAAATGTTGAGAAGATACAGCTACTAAAAAATAATTTAAGTGTTAATATAGGTTATAAAATTAAATCCTATTTCATGCACTTAAAAATACTGACAGCAAAAGGACAAATGAACAACTGCAAACCAAATCTAAACATTCTTTCAGGACTCTAATCCAGTTCAAAAGGTGACATTTGAAGAAATTCAGTAAAAGGAGAGCATTCCTGGGGAGCACTAAGCTGCTGTTACATCAGCAGTGTTACTGCTCTTGGCACAGCATTGAGAAGCCACTGGTGCCTGTTGGGTTCATACTGCATAGCCACTAAGAAAGGCCATGCATGGCTGCAGCTGCTGCACCCAGAGGCGGCAGATCTCTGCAAACAGCTTCCTGCAGGAGACACAACAAGCTGAGTTGCGAAACCTGCACGAATGCTTTTGCAGAGCATCTCAGAGAGCAGAGCACGTGCCCTGAGTTTTGAATTTTCACAAAGTCACAGAATCGTTTTGGTTGGAAGAGACCCTTAGGGCCATTGACTCCAGCTGTTAACCTGGCAGTGCCAGGTTCTTCACAGAGAGTGCGCCCATACTTCAAAATGTTGGCAGTCCCCTCCCTTCCCCATCAGTGCTTTCACTTTTGGACAATGTAAATAATTTGCTGGTGTGCAAGCTACAAATGCAGCTCTGCTACCTGCCGGCCCTGAGGCTATTGCCTGCCTTTTCCCTCTTTCCCATCAATTTGTATGTACTTTCTGAAACCGGATCCCCTCATCTCTGTGTGCTCCAGCGGCACTGCCTCTTTTGAAATTACTCGGGAAAGACACTGAAGCTGATGTACCGTGCAGGATATGACTCTGCTGAGAATAAATGAGAGGGAAGTGAGTTGAAGGGAGGGAAGGAGAAGAGCTGAGGGTCTCAGCAACAACACAGAGCCACAGGAAGTGACTGATGAAACCGAATCTGAGAGCAGCTGTGCTGTGCTTTGCATGCTGTCTAGCAGAGATTTCACTGGGCTGCCCAGCAGACAACAGGAGGACATAGAGCCTGGCATGCACAGAGCAGTCGGCAATTAAAAAGTAGTTACAGAACTTCTTTTAAAGGGACTCATTCACTGAAAGAAAACCAAAATAAACAAGCATCTACTTGTGCTTTGTGCAAATTCCCGTAGGGAATAAGAATTTTCCCTTTGCAGTTTTCTTGCATACATAGAGGACACTCAGCTGGCCCTGGTGAATTACTAGCAACAGTCACAGCGGTCTGCTAGCTAAGAACAAACGTGTTAGCTCTGAAATTCCAGAAGTGGTACAAAATGGAAGCAACCTGAGTGGCTCTGAGATATGCTTCAGGAATGGAACAGCATCACCTTTTCAGTTCATCAGTTCTTGAGCAGTTACTGGACTATCACATGAACAGAGTAGGCTTTGAAATGCTTTCCAGGTCTGTAGGTTGAAAAGGAGGAATTTCTCACAAAGAAGAGTAAAATGAAACCTGTACTGTGAGGAGGAACCATCCCACTTTCTAATTCATCATACATAAAAGCCAAGCACCAGCCACAAGTTGAGCTGGCATTACTGTGGGTCTTGCAATAAATTACAGCCCTTCTGGGGCAGGGTCTGTGCAAAGCCTATCTGGAGTCTCACTGAGGGCTGACAGGGAGTGAGGCCATGCATGTTTCATCCTTACACAGGTACCTCGTATGAGACAGGGTTTGAGGAGCTACTGGATGCTGCTACAGATGCAGGCCTGCAGTACAGGGGCAGGTTTTGCAGCCTGAGCTGAGCTCCCTGCTCCTGGAGCTACTTGCTAATGTCCTCTGAGCTAACTAGTTCAAAGCAAATTTGGCCATATTTAAATTGCAATTGTTTTCTCCAGATTTCAACCATCCAAGGTTATGAAGACAGTTTAGTCTAGCTGTCTAGAGATGGGAATGGCAAACATGTTAGGAAGCATGATGGACAGAAGGTCCTTTTCTGTCCAGTTGCAGGTTTGAAATGGATAAAGGGGATCTAAAACTCATATCAAGGAGGAAGATACACCCTAGATTAATCTCTTGCAGGGTACTCACTGGTGCTACTAAAATCTGGACAAGGTAATGGCTTGAAAGCTTTTTTTCAACCCCTGGATGTCCCAGACCAAGGCATATAGTCTGGTTGCCCTAATCTGTGTTGTCACCAGCACCTAGGGAGTCAGGGTCCAATGAGTTGCTCTGAAAGCAACCTAATCCAGTTTAACTTCCTTCTGCAGGTTCTTGTCTCTTTGCTAGGCACCAAAGGGGCTTTAGCTCATAAGGCAGGACAAGCTCTTAACTTTTACCCAGGTAGACCTGTGTTACTTGTAGACCAGGTTACTTGTGTTGTTAAGGCTCTCCAGGTCAGTGTTGCAACAAGCCAAAGACAGACGTGGTAGGCAAATGAAGTCAACTGCCACTGCTGCCCAGCTCCCTGGCAGCTATTGTCTCCTCAGTTCTGCCGGTGTAACTAGCTGTAGGTGAACATGTGGGTTCATAAATGAACTGCAGGGGGAAATGGCTGGACAGAGCAATTTGGGATAGAAACTGCCAAGCACAAATAAGCAGCAGCTGGACCACATCATCTGACCATGACTGAAGCTTTAGTTCTGTGGGCTTGAGCCTTGGTGCTGCACAGCAGAGTGTTCTGTAAATTGTGAAGGTCTTCTTTCCTGGGGAAACAGGAGGGCAGCTCCTCCCTGTGCATTGGCACAGCAGAGAAGCAGAAAGAGCCTGTGGTAGCTTCTTGGGCAGGCAGAGTGAAGCCACCACCCCATGAGGATTCTTCAGCGGTGAATTTGACGTGCAGCCGCACTGACAATTCAGTTCCAGATGGAAATTAAAGGGTGGGACAAGTAATTCCATCTGTGAGATCCTCCCAGTTAGCTGCACTGTGACAGATTTCCAGGAACCGTGCTGTTATCTGCAGAGAGAATGCTCAGAGGCAGGTGACAAGAGCACAGCAACATGTGCATGTCCAGCCCCAGATAGCGGCTCTTGTTTGTTCCCAAGGTTTTCCTATGCACAAGGTGCTATGAATATTATTCAGGCAATGAGATGTCACTTCTGGTCCCCAGCGGGTGAGAAGCTGCAGGCTCTGTGTGTGCTCACAGCCCCTGGAAGCACTACAGTGGTATGCAAATGGCGATGTCAGCACCAGCGCCTGGGAAGGGCAGAGAAAATACACAAAAAGTTTAATGAACAGAAGAAGAAAGAGAGGCAGTAACTGACAGCTCTGGCTAGGGAATATGGCAATCAACAGCAGGGCTACCCTCCAGATCCTCCTATGGGCCCCAGAATGCTAAAAGCTTTAGCTGAGTGTAAACAAATGCCAGGCTGGAAGGGAAGCAGTCCTGAGGGAGGGATCTGGTCACCGTCAGAGGGCATCTTTCATCTCACCGCCGGGTGAAGGGGGCTTTGTGTACCTGCTGCGGGCAGGGGCCGAGGTCCCCACGCAGGAAACCGTCGCCTTCCCCTCGGGCCTGCAAGTGGGCACCAGGGCTCTGGGCTGCCATAGAAAATACAATATAGAGCATTTATGAACACTGAACTCCTCAATCGCCTTCCCTTGGACTGCCACTTTGCAATTCAGACACAGCAAGCAAGGGAAATGTCGGCTCCAGGCAAGAACCGAGAACGGATCCAGGTTTTAGATTAGTATATGAAGGGAACCTGTTTCATTACACAAGCATGCAGTGACATGAAGTATTGGTTAGTGCTTAAAACAAACCGGCCATATCTCTGAAATCATGCCCCCAAAAATCTCTGCAAGGTAAAGAACAAGCCCAGAAAAAATCTGAGTGTTAGTTTCACCCTTGGCTGAGAGCAGCCCCTCTGAAGTCTGAGGCAGCTCTGGGGCGCTCCATATCCTGCCCCGGCTTTGATGTTCCCTTGCCTGAGGCTGCAGTGACCTCCTTCATCAGAGCAGCCACTCTTCTGCCTTTAAATGTGTTCTGCCTGCCTGCACAAGCCAAAGCCAAGTCCTTCAGACGATCCCAAGTCCCAAAAAGGCTGATGGGGTTGTCAGTAGTTTACAGCAAGCTGCTCAGCTGGTGAACCGAAGCAAGTACTTAACAGCTTGGCTTGACTTTAAGAGCTTTTGTGGATTTCTGCTGTGTGATTTAATTGCAGTTTGATGAACAAACTCTTGAAAATATGTTCTCTGTGAGAAAAAGATGTCTTTCAAAAATAACAGAAGTCATACAGCCAGGTCAAATCTGCTTCATTTTCTGGGGCTGCTGGGCACTGCCGAAAGGGTTCGGTCAGCCATGCAAACTCCTCCTTTATTTTTCGCACAGTAATTTGAGTGGAGCAATCTCGTGGCTGAGCTTTGTCTCATCCAACAGTTGGGTTTGAGATCTCTCACCTGCACACTAGGAGTGCTTACAGGTATTTGCTGACTTGTTTCTCGATAAGTTCCCAAAATTAGAAAGTTAATCTTGTTCATTCTTCTTTATAGTGAAAATTTTTCTGGCCATGCCCAAAGCTAGCCCAGAGTCTGTGTCCTGACCCATGAGCTCTGCAGATATCCACAACAGCTTCAGGCTTTTCTTTCCCAGCCTGAAGAAATAATTTTGTAGCTTTTAATCTCAGCCCCCTTGCTTCCAGGGATATGTCTTTGGCTTTCCCACATGGTGCAGGTAATTGCCAGAGGGCTGAATTTAACTCAGGGATCGCTGACAGCTCCAGATCTTTAACCTTGCTGCTGGCCAGAGCTGCAGTCAGTGATCCTGGAGTGGGATTCCCAGGATGTGTCCTGGTGCTGAGCCCCTGATGCCTCCTGCCCTCCTGCAGTGCTTAGTGCTGCTGGGGAGCTAGAGAGAAGGAAAAGGAGCGGGATGCCTGGGACAGACATGGCGATGTTCCTGCTTGTGCCTTTATTCACCCATTCCTGGTTCTTTCCCAATCCAGTGAGGTAAGGGAACAGGAACTGCCAAGCTAAAGTGATTGCTGCATCTAAAATTTCTGAAGGCAATACTTAAGGCTTAAGTTTTATTGGCAACTGACACATGCAATTTAGTGCCTCTGTGCTACAGTAATTAAATGCCTTAGCAGTCACAACAATAATGGATACCAAAACCTCAGTGCTTTTCTGAGGTGGTCCTGTGAACTGATGATTCCTGAGCCACTGACAGGTAGGAGATTTCAATCAGATTACCTGAAAGGGTGCCTGGAAGCATGATAATTGAAGATAATTAGTCACTGTCCTTGCAGGTCTACCTGGTCATAAGGTATGAGACAGTCTGCTGCTGCTAACAGGAAATCCCAGGGAATGCCACCCCAACAAGGGGGGCTCTGAATGCATCACCACGATGAAACAGCAGCAGCACAAGAGGCTTAAATGCTGCTGATAAAATTTGCACTTTACAGGATCGAGATCACTGGACGCCCTCCCAGTCTGGTCATGGAGAGCTCAGGCTCAGAGAGGGCCATGAATGCCCCCTAGGAAAGGTAGAATATTAGGATGCAGTTTGTGTTGCTTCTTTCTGTAAGTGATTTATCACTGTAGCTCGAGATTGCCTCACAAGAGAGGTTCCAGAGTGCATCTGATCTAAAAACAATCCAGCACCTACTGCTTTTTCCTCTCGCTATTCTTAGGTGAAAACAACATCCCTGACACATTTATTTTTGCATTTCACTAATGGCACCTATTTTACTAAACCCTTTATGTAAAACCACACCAGTCACACTGAGGGAAAATAATACCCCCAGCAATTTAGCTGTAGTCAAATCAAAACCATTTCCACCAGCGCCTGGCAGGTTTTGCATTCAGTTTGCATAGTTGGCTGTGTTTGTTTTTATTGCTCTGTTGTTTTTAATGAGTAAATTTGTTTAGACTACAGGGAACTCAAAATTATTTTAAGTATTTTCTGGCTGGTTATTGAAAGGAGAACTCAAACTCCTTTTCAGAGATACATAACAAGCACAGCAGTCTTTCTATTTCACTCTCTTTCTTGTAGGCTTCAGCATATATGAGTATCAGATGTTTTTCTAAACCTANTTTTCTAAACCTCCCCCCCCCCCCCCCCCAAGGGCTTTTCTGCAGAAGCCCCAGCTGAAGGCAAGGGCTAGAGCTAGAAAATCTGGGAGCAGCTCTGACCCATCATCCCAGCTCAGGCTGGACACAGGCACTCAGAGGTTATTGCAGAATGCTCCCCAGATACCAACTTTCACAAGAAGTTTCCAGATGTTGTAAGGAAAAAGTTCTCTTGGTCTGGTCCTGTTTTCCCATCCTGCAGTCTTCATAAGACTGAGTCTGATTTACTTGCCACAATAAAATTATCACACACACAAAATCTGTCAGACCCAAGTGAGGAAATCCTTACTCAGAGGTTACTAGGCAAAAGCCTGGCTTTAATTAGAAGAACTATCACACACTCCCAATTCATTAGTAGAGCTTCACACAGCACGATTATGTCCTTCACTGGAAACAAATTTTATTCTTCTACCACAAACAAGCAAGCTCACCTTATCAAGGGTGATCTGCTGGAATGAAGAGCTCTGCAAATTATTGGAATTCTAAACTGACACAAATATTCTTAATATTAGATTTTATGTAAGAAGCAAAATTTCTAAACTGCTTAACTCAGAGCACATGCCTGAGGGTTCTTGTGGTTGTTCACTGCATTGCTGATGCCTGTCCCATACGTCAGTTTCCCATTAACGTTAGTGGGTCCAGGATTTCCCTGGTAGTGCCCTTTGTGGTGTTTAACAATTCCAGTAGCTTCTCTCCCAGTTTTGCAGCCAGTCACACTCATTCATGATGAATATGACAAACTCCTCCAGCCTCCATTTTGGATGATATTTACCCACTATCCCTCTAAAAATTATCTCACTGAAATTAATTGAACTGCTCATATGAGTGAAAATTTTGCCTCCTGATTTGTGTCAGAGGTGCAGAAGTTGGTCCTAGCATTTCATCACTCTCCTCATTTAGTAACAGTGTCTGCATGCTGGAGAGGAAAGGCTGAACATGAAAGACTGCACTGCCAGACTGGGCACAGCTTGGAGCAGACATGGGTGTGGGCTGACGGCATAGGCAGGCGCTCGTGTCAAGCTCCACTGCCTCTGGTGTGTGTGAGCAACCAGAAGCACCAGCACAGGCCTTGGGTTTGCCCACAGCAGCCCACTTCACACAGAGCATGTGCAGATGCAGCAGGGCTGGGTTTGCTGTGCACGTTCTGCCAAGCTCACCCACGACTGTAGGCTGGGCACGTTTGGCAGCTGGACAGCAGAACTTGGACAAACAGCAGCTGAGACTGGGAAGGCAAGAAGTCTGGAAGAAAAGCAAGAGCAAAGCTGGAGACACACAACCTTCACGTGTTAGACCTTGCCATGGCCCAAGCAGCAAAAAATGCCCACTGAAAAATCTGGTCCCAACTCCCACCCCTGCCTCGGCAAAGCAGTCACGCTGGGAGGGGAGATTGTTAGGAGCTTTTAGAAGGAAGTACAACACCTTAATAGTGCCTCCCATACTGCAGGACCTATCCCAGGGCTGACGGTGATGTTTGAGAGCTCTGTGGAAACTAACCTCAGTTGTCTTCCTGGCACAGACATGTCTGTTCACACTGGAAATGGCTCTCCTGGTTCCTTTTCCTCTGCTTGGCAACAATCATTTTTTTAGAATACTTTTCGAGTTTGGGATAATTGCAGCATTGATCCAGAAATCTGAGCTGCTGTGAGGTGGATACAGGACTGCGGTTTGTGCAGAGCCTTGCTGTGTTTCAGACTCCATACCCTGTATGTGATGGAAGGTTTGGGACTTTTCATTGCACCTTCACACAGGAATAGTCTGCTGGGGGGAACCATAGCAGGCGACAGCACATAGGCAGGGGAGGAGTCCCATTTTTATCGTCAGCAGTCTGAACTGTAATTCTTTGCCTGATGTACAGCACCTTGGGAAAAAATGGAAGTCTGGCTTCCAGGAGAGACTTATTCTACCCTCTGTAGCTGCCTTTTGAACTGGAATCATTTCCAGTCCCTCCCAAGATACAGTAATTCAAGCAAGAAAGAGACACCAGGAGAGCACACACAGACATCTTCCAGCTTCCACGTCCAGCTTTCTCCCAAAGTCATTTGTGTCCTGTACAGTCACAGAGCTGTGATGAACACAGGTGAGCTGTGCGAGACAACGCCCCATAGCTGCACTTCTGGCTCACTTGTGCAGAGAATGATCTCTCTGCAAGTTGTTGCTTTGGTCATAAGCAAAGCATCTCTACAAGAGGAGTTGTTTCTGTTCATGAATCACAAATCCTGTGATTTCTGGCCCACAGTGTTTAAAAACCTGATATCTTTGTCAGAATATTCCAGTACGGTTCAGTACAGGAAGGGTTAGCAGATCTCTTGTGGTTTATGTGACCAGTCTGGATTAACAGAGAAGGAAAAGTGATACAAAAGCAACTGAGCTGAAGAGGTCAGGCAAAGCTGAGCAGATTTATTTTGTATTTGGTTGTGCAGACTAATAAAACAAGTTCAGAGGTGGAGGTCAAGGTCACCAAACATCCTGACCAGTTTGTCCTTTTGAGTGGGGAGTTTGCAGCAGAGATAAAATCCTGCCCACACAATCGGATCCATGCTTAGAAATTCAGAACAAAACATGGCTGTAAACTGGTAATTCACCCCCAAATAAAGGTGCTTTGTTTGTCTCTGGTAAATCTCTGGGGAAGAAACAATACACAAACTGAAACACAGGAGTCAGTTTTGCCTTCACACCAGGGTTGGTTATGTTTCCAGCTGAAAAGCAAAGAAAGATGTGAGGCTGCATAAAACAAAAGCTTCTAAAAGTCATCTTGCTCAGATACCCATTTTGTGCCTCGGATCCCCATCACAGGGAGATTTCCCATTAAGTAGCTGTTGGAGACAACTCTTCTCTTTCAGACACTATTTCTCAATGTCCATCCACCTGAAATCCTACATGTGCCCCATTCACAGGAAGCTTTGGCTTAAGATCAGTGGCAATACTGAGAAGAATGGAACTGGAAAATCCAGGACAGAGTTTACGCCTGGTTTGAAAATGCATAATGGTTGCTGAAGGTTGCATTGTGGTCACCCAGGGAGAGTCTCCATGAATGCCTGTTCACTGACCCAGGCTCTGGGACGATAAACTTTAAATACCCCAACTATTTTTTTTTTTTCCAATTTGAAACCTTCCTTTGCTTCAGCGCAGACATTTTTCAAGAGCTGTCTCTCTTTGCACGGGAAAATGTTGCCATTAGAAAAGTTTTGGTTAGCAAAAGTGTAGCAAGAAGGCTTCTGGGCTTGCAAAATCTCCTCAGCTGAACTGCTTCAAAAGCAAAAGCTGAGCCAGCTTGTCACAAGACACCACATCTCTGCACCCTGCTGCTCAGATTCCAAACAGGTTGTAAAATATTTGGTGAGGCTCCAGATGGTGTTTCCAATACAAAGCCTATTGTCTGCACAGTTCTGATGCACCAGGAGTCCCCTGATTTGTTTCACCAAGCAGCAACTACCCTAGGATGTGCCAGCAAGTTGTGAGAGGTGTGAAACACAGCAGTCCTCAGATGCAGCTCTGTGGGTCTGCCTGGTCTCTGGTGAGCAGTAGATACCAGGCTGCTATGGATGGAGTCTGCTGATGCTGCTGGTGTCCTCCTGAGGCAAGCTGGAGCTGTTTTGTCTGCCCAGTGTGGCACAGCCAAGAGCAGTGAAAGTATTGGAGACATGTCCATTACTCATGGCACCCAGCTTCCTTCAGAACTCAGCTGAGAGTCTTCCTTTTTGTTCACAAACCCAGTTCAGAAAAGCTGATGAGAAAAGTCAAAAGTAAAGCAAACAATTGGCCCATGAAGCCCAGCAGCTTGCATGAACTTTCCACTTTTCTACAATAAAGCATTCATAAGCAGGGCAGCCAGATACTGCCATCATTAATCATTCATTAGGAGGGCATTCATTAGTAATAAGCACCAGTGCATCTAAATTGAGCTAATTACATTATTTGATGCCACATATTTGATGTGTATAATTTAATCCCAATGGGATAAATCCTTGGCTCATCTCCAAAGCCAGCCAAGCAGGCCTGGTGGTTTGTTTTTTCTCCAAGAGCAGAAGACCTTGGAGCTGTCCTGTGGCCTGCAGACACTGCAGCATCCCTGTGGGGTCTCATGCCAATATGTCAATAAAAGGAGGGGAAAACGTCTTTGAAATAGAGGAGAAATGTTTGTGTACATCTGCAGCTGTGCTTGTATACCTGCAGGCTGTCAAGCTAACAGACATGTGGAGAATGGAAACCAGAATGCCCTCTAAAGAGATCACTGAAATGGGGAGGACAAGTCATACAGCTCTACCTGATACTTTCCTGCCTCCTTGATCTGCTTTGTTCTCCTCTTTAGCTCCCACCATGGTTTCTACAAGAATGTTCTCATCTTCCTTCTCAGTGCTACTGTTCACTCTGAGGTGACAGAGGTCAGTCCCTGCTCCTGGACCAACATACTCTTCCCTCTCCTCCTTGGCTTGAGGATAAAGCCTCAATGGTAAAGACAGCATCAAGCCCCATTCATGCCTACAGCATTGGGGTGCTGAGCATGGCAGAAGCCTTTGGAGTAGCACACAGCATATTTCAGGAAGCCAAAGACAGAACAATGCTACCATCCATCTGTGAAACCTCTGCAAAGAGCCAGGTGGAGTGAGTTTCTCTTCTGTTTATTTTTGTCTGAGGACAGCCATGAAAGTGAAGCTGAGATGAGGGAACATACTGTTCTCTGGATGAGCAGAAACAGTTGGAGATAGATGGGGAAATGTATCTGTGAAGGTGAGCTCTGCCCTGGTGCAGAGTGCTCTTTGATGCTTAGATCGCAAGAAGTGAAAAGAGGCTTTAGCTGCAGATTAAACTGTTTCAGTAACAGTGGGACCAGACAGTAAAAAAACAGAGGTGGTTACTAAGACGTACTGAAAGTCCTTTGAAGACAAGAGAGTCTCCCCAAAAGGCTGAGGAAACCTCTGGCCAGTGACTGTCCAGTTCAGTGTGCTGTGTGTGGCTGAGGAGAAAGGCTGACAGCTGCACTGCATCTGCCTGCTCAGTTCTGTTTCAGAACAGATACACTCAGAGCTCCCTGCCTCCAGCAGCAGCCTGAGCAGTATCTTCTCAGCTGCTCCTCGGTCTTACTCAGCAAGCTCAGGAGAAGCCCTGGGAACTTTGCAGGGCTGAGATAAATCTGTAAAGTGCCTACACATCTCCACAGATATTTCAAACCCTAGGACCTCATTTTGCCCTTCTAACTGGCACGTGGAATTCTGTGAGTGTGAGGTTCCGAGCAGCAGGGATCCACTGTCCTCAGCAGGCTGCACAGACAGAAGCAGCTGCAGACACCCTCCTGGCCCCGCTGGCTGATGACCCAGTTTAGGCAGGCTCATACCTGCTGCATCACCACACCTCGTGTAACAGATGAGATGCAGCAGCAGCATTCTGGGAACTGTGTCATTTCTTCTACTCCCTGTCAAATTCCCCCTGGACTTTCAAAGCTGATGCACTGAGTCTGGGGCATTTTGACTGCATTTGAGACTATTTTTGTGCATGCAAACACATTTGTAAATACAGAGATAATGGTAGGACTGGGGACCTGGCATTAGCTCCAGCTCACCACTGTCTTGCCTGAGTATCTGTTGTGAGGTGCACGTTCTGCATAAACACTCAGGAAAATAAACACCAGCAAGCCGAGTGCCAGCATTTGTCTCTGCTTGGCACTAAGTGAAACAAGCGTGGAAATATGACTGTGATGGAATGCATTATGCAGTCATCTCAAATGAAATGCAAGAGTTCCCTGCCTTTAGAAGTCAAGGCAATTAAAGAACTCAGTGGCCTGGAGCAAAGAAGGGCTTCATCCAGCCAGAGAGGCTTTAGATCCTTGATGCCACAAGTTATTTCCTGGACACTATCTTCCACCTTAGAAAATTACATAAGTGGGGTGTGAAAATATTGTAAAATGGGGGNGGGGGGGGGGAGAGGGAGGGGGGGGGGGGGGGGGGGGGGGGGGGGGGGGAATCCATCTCCATGGTGATCATGGGTACCCAGATCATCTGTACTTGTGGACTTCATCTTTTGAAATAATTTATATCCCCTTTCTAATGACATGGGGCAAGAGGCCCCATGAAACTCCTGATGCAGCTCAGACAGCAGCACTCGGCATCAGCTGCACCAGGGCTGAAGTGTTTCCAGTTGAAGTGGATCAAGACTTCACTGGTATGCAGATCCTGAAGCCACTGGTGTTAGGCTTTGGCTGTCATTCCTGTAATTCTGAAGAACCATTTCTAGAAGGGTAGTATGTTTTTGTGGAAACTGTGCACATGGAGAATAGGGGAAGGGAAAAGGAAAGAGGAAGATTTTTCTATTAACAGAGGGTTTTTTCACTGAGCTGCCCTATTAGTGAATCTAAAGCATTTAAAACAACTATCCAAAGCACTATTAAGCTGAACACCTTCCTTTTAACTTAGATATTGTTTGTACTGCCAGAGAAACCCAAATATCACAGTATCACAGTATAGCAAGGTTGGAAGAGACCTCAAAGATCATCAAGTCCAACCCATTACCACAGACCTCAAGACTAGTATCCTTCAAGGACCTAAAAATCAGACTTTACTTTTTGGATTCAAATATATATTTTAATCCTTTGATGCAGAGCTGTCCTCTGCTTTACCTGTAGCAAGAGCAGAAAAACCTGCGGGGACCAGAAATTGCCTCTAAGCATCAGACCTGCAGCCTCAAACCCCGCTACAAATCAGTTTCTTTTTCTTTCACACATCCCTTCTTCACAGTAAAATATTTTAAGTGATGCCAGAAACATAAAGAAGATGAGCTACCTCAGAAACTCTTGGCTACAGATGCTCACCCTGGAGTCACAAGCCCATTGTTTACCTTTTCTTTTGAAGCCTGGGAAAAAAAAAATAAATCAAAGTATTCCAGGCTGCCAGACTTTGCACACACAGACACTGGCATTGTGACAGGAAACCCAGATGAGCAAAGATGTCTGGGCTTAAATATCACACTCTCTGCTGAGCTCTTCTAGGGAATTTGAAAGCTGGCATGCCTCAAGGCAGTGAGCATAGAGTCTTGCTCAGGAATGGGAGCACTGTGCCACCCACCTGCTCCTCCTTCCCTGAGCCTGCCAGGGCTGACATCACCCAAGGCAGGCTGTGTAGTGGTTGGGCAGCAGAACGTTTGCAGCCACTATAGACACATTTGCAACTAAAAGACAGAGACAAGGCAATGATTTTCCACACCATGCATGCCCTCACTCACCCACACCACCATGTGGCATTCCTTTAGGAGACTGCCCTAGCACCCTCTAGAACCAGGTGATCCCTTCTCCCATCATTCTGTGGGATTTCCCTTTACTTGGACAGCATAGTGTCTTTGTATTCCAGATGTTACCACTGAAAACCAGTACAATAGTATTTGAACAATAAACTGTTCCAAGATGTTGGCAAGTGCCAACTGAAATTGCAGTGTCAGGATATTTTAACACCAAGATCCTCTGTTGGAGCAATGCCTTTGCTCTGGGCTGAGTTTTAACATGATTCTCCACTGTCCTAGCAGCAGAAATAAGGACTGTGAACATGCCAAGCCCCGCTGAGCTTGCCCCTCCTTGTTCTGTGAGGGAACAGTGTTTGCAGATGTTGTTCCTACAATGCCACCTGCACAAATCCTGCAGGTCTGCCTGTGAAGCCACAAACAAGGACTTTGTTGCTATGTAGAACCTGTGTTTCATTGTGACTGGAATCTTGTCAGGTACTCCACATATGGTTTAAAGCACGTTTGTTTAGTACCATGAAAGTCATCTTCTTTGGGAGGGTAACCACAAAGAGGTCTGTATGACTTCACCTGCGCTTACCTTCCCCCACCAGATAAAGCCCACACTGCTGTGGTGCTTGGAGCACAGTTTCCTTTTGGCCTTGGTTTAAAACACTTTTACTGCACTGCCTTTGAAGTACAGTGATGCCTGAAAATGCTCCAATACAAACCCAAAGCCTACAACCTCTCATCCCATTACATGCTCCCGGAGCTCATGGTTGCTGGAAAGACACAACTGGACCATGGACCCATCCTTCATCTGCTGCTGTTTGTAAAGAAGTGTTTAGCCACTGTGTACAAACTAGGTCCTACCACAAGCCTACAGCGGTACTGGCCACTAGAAATTCCCTCAGTGGATATTCATTTACAAGTATTTGCTCTGGGAACTGGTGAGGATGGCTGATGGCATTCAGCATGAACCAGAGAAGCTCCTGTCTGTACTCCAGCTTCGGCAAAGTGCCTGTTCCGTGGTTTTATGGTCCCCAGAATGCTTTTAATCAGCAGACATTACAAAACTGTGTGATCTTCAGCAGGGTTCTGTAACGCAGCCCTGTGCTACAGTCACAGGATGTGACTGTACAGTTTGCAGCAGCATTGACAAGATCGAGATCTGATTATTTGCATATTTACCTCCTCCACTTAGAGTTCAGAAACACTTGCTCCAGTGAACCCCAACCCCCTGCAACTTCCTCTCCTCACTTTTCCCTGCTTCACTCCCCACTTATTTAACCTGGATGTTTCCATCATGGCAATAGGATGGACAAGGTTCAAACTATGTTATTATACTTAACATTAGGTTTGTTTGCGATTTTGTGAGGAGTTTTTATTCTCCCAATCTGGAGGTATTTAGCAAAAGCCACAAAAGATTCTTTGAGCAGAAAGGGTTAAAAGACCCTTTTCTGGCCCAGTAATTTGTCTGAGCTTGCAGAGTTAATAGCTCCCAACGACTGAGCTGTAACAAACCCACTTCATTCCTGAGACAACAGGAATTGTGAGATAAATTCTGGAAACAAACCAAGGATTTTTGTGGGGAACCTCATGTGGTCCTGTGGAGCAAGAAGACTTGTAGGAAGTGTCTTTGAAATCAAAGTTTATGAATTGCCAGTGCCTATAAAAAACTGCCTGCAGATGTTGTAAAGGGCCCTTTCTGGTTGGACTGCCAGGAAGGTAAACTGGAAGCAGAGCAGCTGTAAAAGGCAGGCATGAAAGGCTGAGCAGTGTGAGACAGGTAGAGGAGAAAAGCTGTTGGGTTTACTGTTTGTGCCACTGGTGATGGAACTTCTGCCGCTGACACCGCAGATATGACAAATCACCTCCCAGCTCCAGTCAGCCTTCAACACATCTGCCAGGCTTTGCTGTTTGCCCACATAGACAACTCTTTAGAGTTCTCTTCAGCACCTCCAATCCTCCCCAAAACCTCAGTCTGCTTGGTTAGAACAACATTCTGGCCTCTCCTCAAATCCTTGCACTGCTTTATGACTTTCTCTGAGGGATTTTTGGCCTCCCTACACTTGGTAAAGCCTTTGCATTTATTTTTGAGATGTAATCATAAGTGAGCAGAAAGAAGCTAAACGCAGAGGAGCTCAGCCTATGTAAGGAGGCCCAGCCAGAACCCATGGGTGATGCTAGAGCGACCATCAACCCTCTCCCACTAACCAGGGGGCCACCAGGCCCTCCGGCCTTTGTCCCCTTCCCGTTCACCCAGTGCATACCATGGGGGCTTACCAGAGATGCCAGAAGGAGGATCCCTCTGCCCAGTTGGGCACAGCTTGGGGCATCTGCCTTTCCTGGGGCAGATGAAAAAGGGGAGTGGGCAGGGAAGGCAAAGTGATCACACCTGGGGTGGGAGGAGACTCCAAGAGCACCCAGGTGCTCTGAGTTTAGGGGGGGTGGGAAAGGGGCAGATATGGTGGAAAAGGGGAGGGGGTGCTGAAAGGAGGGGGATGGAGAGGAAAAGAGGAAGATGGGGGAGTAGGCAGGAGAGGGNAGAAAAGAGAAGGAGGAGGGTGGGGGGGAAGGGGGATTATAAAAAAAAAAAAAAAGTAAAACTGAAAACTGGACTGTAAAAAAAAAAAATAAGGTGGCCCTGTTCTGGCAAGGGAGTTGGAGTAGATGATCTTCTGAGGTTCCTTCCAGCCCCTAACAGTCTATGATTCCATAATGGCTGCACCACATCCCTTTGGCCACCTTCTGGTGTACAGCAGCCACATGGTGACATTTTCAAAAAGGCATTGCAGAAGCCCTGGATTGTGCCTGTCTGAAGCCACACTCCTGCCACTTAGGGATTCAAACACACTGGAGAAGTCCTTTCCTAGGTGCAGCAGTCCTTAAACCCCATGCTAGCAGGCGATGCCAGCCTTGGGAGAGCTGAAGCAGTGTGAGGTGTGCACCACGTCCCAGGGTGGTTCATTGTTCCCTAGCTGGTTGCTGCTGAGGGCCAGGGACACCCACACTGCCCACAAATGCGCTGAAGTGCCTTCCTTTGAAACCTCCTCTGCAGAGCCAGCCTGGCACCCCTGCCTCCTTTCACAAACCCAGAGATATTCCTTCCATTGGCTCTAACAGATCTTCTCTTTTCACATTTTTCTGGCTCACAGAAAAAAATATTATGTAGGAAACAGGAATCACCCTGAGATCTCAGCTTTGGTTTTAGTTGAACAAACTTCCCAGGAATATATTTTGTGACAACAGCACCAAGAACAAAGGTATTTTGATTTCATAGCTATGAAACTAAGTTCTGCCTGTGTTAGAAAGGAGGAAGGGAAGAGACACACTTCCCTTGCTTTGCCCCTCACGTGGATGGTTGAGTACATCTGAAAACAAAATCTGGCTGGGATTCAGTGAGTTCAAGTAGGCAATGAAACAGCATGATGTACAGACTTAGAGAAATGGTTCGGGCACATGCATATAATGCTTCAGCTATGTAACAGGACATGGAGACCTCTGGACATGAAAAATGTGGTCTGTATTTCTAAATCACTTCCCTGAGCATCTGTAGCAAAGATACTGCCTTAAGACTCTCATTTTCACTTGTGCCACTGAAAGCTGTGCTGTCCAGAGGGGGAGAAGTTCAGCTCAGCGTTTTCTGTCCTCAATCATTCCTGGAAACCTGAGGTTCTGTTCCTGGGGAACTGCTGAATCTGTGCACAGCACTCGGTGCCAGGCTGCTGCAAAGTTGTGTTCAGGAGCTGGAGGCCAGGGTCTAGGCAGGTGATGGTTTCAGAGCCCTCCCATGCAGTGCAGTGCGAGTGAAGAGGCACAGGGTGAGGGTGCAGATGCTGGTCACACAAAGACCACAACAGATCCCTTTCCTCCTCTTTTTTGACCCCTTTGTTGGCCTCCATTTCCACAGACTGAAGAGGCAGAGTTGGAACAGCCTGGGCTGTTTTCCAGGATGATTTTAGTGAAGCAGTAGGAGTTTCATACTTTCCATGCTTGCAGTGTCTGCTTCAGCTTCACGGTGCTGAGCCATTGCGTGCAGCCCAGGTCTAAGAGGGCAGAGGGAGAAGAGCTACAGCATGAGCCAAACCGCAGCCAAGTGCATCAGCACTGCCGAAGGTCTCCTGCCATCTGCATGCGTTATTGCTTTAGAAGGAAATCACTGACGGAGCTGCAAGCAGGACAAAAGAGCTCTCGGGCTGCTGGCATGCTCCAAAGCCTCCCTCTACACTCTCACACCCCTGGTCTTTCCCCAAGCCCTGCTGCCGTGAGCAGCGTCTTTACATTTGCATCAGGTGTGCTGAAAATCAGGCTTTCTGCAGGTGTGCATCATTCTGCTAATTCTTTTAACTTCTTTGTGCTATGGGCAGAACCCAAGAACTGCTCTCTGTTACTATCAGATGTCTCCTACAGCTACAGTTTGAACCCAGTGAAAGGCTCTACAAAATGCATCACAAAGTGATTTTCCTTCCACAGAGGAAAAAGGTAAGTCAGCCCTGAACCTAGCTGTGGCTGAACTGTCTGAAGTTGGCGGTGGTTCAGAGACAATCTACCAACAAAATTGTAATCACTGTGCTTTCTGTTTCCATAGGTCTGGCCAGGAAGGATTTTTCTCCCAGACCTTATCCCATTTAATCTTGTTTCTTTTGTCTTCCTCCTTTCATGCTCTTCTTCAGGCTTAATTTCTCATGCTCCACTGAGTCATTTTCTCAGTCTCCCCTTTAATTTCCCATTCCAATTATCATCCGTCTGTTAGTAACACTAGGTGGAAGAAAATTCCAAATTAATCAGATTTGGCTTAGGTTTTAAGATTCCGCCCC